>CM018046.1:23121405-23721405 GCA_008638375.1 Nyssa sinensis
GTAATTTCTTACATGAAATTAAAAATTCTACAAAAAAAAGGGGGGGGGGGGGGGGGGGGGGGGGGGGGGGGGGGGGGGGGGCTGGGAATCCAAAAAGAGAAATGAAAAATGATAAGTTAAAATTAAAATCTGTTCCTTTTCATCATATTTTCGTTTCCCTTCAGTTTTCTATGGTAATCAAACAAAACAAAGATAATTTCCTTCACTGTCTTTTCTTTTCATCACTAAGCACTTAATCTGCTTGCTCTGCTACCATTGCATATCCTTTTTTCTCTAGTTTTCCTCCAAGCAAACTAAAATCAAGTTATGGAAAAGTGCCATTTTGAGAAATATATTATTCAGAAAATGTAATGAGTTGGCCAAGAAGAGCTTCATTTCCATCAGAATTAGAAGCTAGTTCTATATCAATATACAATTAAAGAAGGCAGTGCCATCAAGTGGAAGCTATGAGGAAACCAAGATATTAAGGATTTTCATCTACAAATTCTAAAGCACCTGGTCTATCTTGATTTGGATTAGAAAGCTCAATGGGTGGCACTATCTCTTGAGGGGTTTGTCCATTTGGAGGCGGCGAAAGGGTAGCTTGCTGATCTCGAAAGAAGTTGGCATCTGAGTGGTTTGAAAGCTTGATGGACTTGAAGTGCCATTAGTATTTGGAGAGGCATGGAGTGAAAAGCTTGATGTACTTGGTGGTGGGCAATTAGTAATATTGGGAGAAGGCTCCACTGCATGCATACTTGTACCTCGCCATTCACTTTTCTTAAAAGTATGAGAGGAGAGGTCTTTTTGGTCGAAGTGTCTTGCCATCACTACAAATTTTCTCCATATTGAAACATTTGGATCAAAGCGGCTTAAGACATGCCTGTGCTCATAAAGGAATAAAGCTGTAGATATGAGGAGAGCTGAAAATGAAGCAACTCCAGCAATGAGGAAGAGGCCCCAAAAAACTCCCAACACCAAGACTATTGGAAGAAACCAAGCTGCTAGGATCTGGACAAGTGCTTTGTTTCCCAAACCAGGCTCTCCCAATATTTACCATTGTATCTCCCTCGGTCACATTTAAGACTGCTCTCGAAACATCAAGTCCCAGAGGGGAGCCTTTTGGAAATACCTGCAACATACAAAATATAATAAAATTTTCAAGTACATGAGAGAAATTAAGAGAGAGAGAGAGAGAGGTTACAATTACATACAAAGCCAAACCCATCAGTCTTGTATGTTGGTTCAACCATGGTATATTTTGAGCAGTATCTTCCAAGAAAAAGCTTTATGTAGGGGATTTCGTCAAAAGCAGCGGCAATACCACCATTTCCACTCCCTTTAGAGAGAAGTTCATCACATTCTTCTGGAGAGTTATAGGGCACAAGTTTGTGTTCATCGAACTTCTTCCGTTTTAAAAGTCCTTGAACAAAAGAACCGTCTTGGTAGCCCACATATTCCCCTTTATTTACAAGTTCATTTACATCAGTAACAGTTGGTTGGAGCTGTTGAACTGTTAACATGGATGTTAAACTTGCAGTATAGCTTTGAGTTAGTATGAGGACCACAAATACCCATATAATCACCACAAACCTAGCCAAGTTGCTCACCACTTTCTCCCCTATCAAAAGTCAAAACAAACAAGTGGTGAATCAACAATGTGAATTAGATATATATGATCCTTGAAATTAACGTTTCTTTTTCCAGTTAAATAAAAACAAATTCCCTAAAAATATCCTCAAATTTACTCTCTGGTCATGATGTAAATTAAAGCGGGCCAGGGAGAGAGAAAATTACTGTGTGCAAAAACCATAGTTGAGAAGGAAAACCAGAAGATCAAGCCCAATTGATGTGAAGGAGGCCCCCTGAAATCTTCATTTATTCTATGTTCAAGGACCCAAATAACAAAGCCAATGAAAACAAATGAACAAAAGCTTGTCACCCATAGCTCCCAAGTCAATGGCTTCAAGAACACCCATGCACTTTTACTCTTATTGTCTTTGATTGGTGCAAACATCGATACACCAGACTCCGTGTATGGAAAAGTAAAGTCCACGTACTGTGTCCTGTTTGCAATAATAGTAATATCTCCGACCACTGCATCGAAATTCTGTTCATCACAGAATTGAAATTAACAACATTTTTAACAATTAGTGAATGAATTCAAAATGCATTTGTTTTTGTCAAATTGAAAGCAAGTGTTTGTAAATTAGTGTTCAAACACACACACCACACAGTGAATGTAAAGAGAATGAGTTTACCCCAAGAAACACTTGATACACCAAGTCGTCGTAAGTACCGGCAATTTTGGCATGATCATCAGCAGTTGCAAATGGAATGTATTCATAAAGAACAACATATGGTAATGCAGCCATTACAGCATCAAAGACATCTATGCAGTACCCTGCAACTGTTGTCGTGTTAGTGTCTGAATTCCATGTTGTCTTTACAAATTCATTAAAACCATCCTTAACTGGAACTCCTACTCTCAGCTTCTTCCCATTTGTCGGAATCATCCAACCCTTGGGTAGAGATGTAGTATCACCTGGCCATATAATAGCTCCCAGATTGGCCTTTGAATTGGTGGAATTCAATTCTCTTACAATTCCATTTGCTGCTGTCCAGAATCCAATCCCTCTTCCCCCATTACCAATTACATTAACTATCTGATAAGTTGATGATTGTAGCTGCCCGTCAATTATATGGAAATCTCCACTGAGGCCTCTAAAGGTAGTACTCAATAGTGATTGGAGAAGCTTTGGACCACTTTGAGATATTCCAAAACTTTCTAGGTCTGTTGAATTTCCAGAAATATTTGTCTTTCCATAGCCGCCGATGCTTGTAGCCCCTAGTTTCTCGATTGCCATGGCAAGTGCAGTGGCAGCATCATATCACCACAATCCAAAAATGTTTAGTTCAGCATTAAGCTCAGTTGGATTATGTTGTTGGAACTTCCTTTTCCATCTAACTCTAAAATGTTCATGTTCTTTTGTCCTGGGAACATGAGGTTTGACACCCAATACCCCTTGCATTGAATCAATGATGGAAGCATCCAATGAACTCAAAAGATCAGTTATTCCATAAGTTATGATCCAAACGTAGCCTTCACTCATCATTCCAACCTCTTTTGCTTTGGTGAAAAGCTTTGAGCTTAGAGAAGGTAACATATGAACAATGAAAACTCTAGTTTGCATAGTCATCAACTTGTAAAGCTCGGTGGCAATTTGATCATCTGTTGCAGATGGAGAAATGATACTCCGGTAGGGAATTCGAGTGTCAATCTCTTGCAAGGCATCACTCAAGAATGGAAAAATCCCCTCTCCCAACTCGTTGTCAACATAGATGGGTACAACTTCTCTCCATCCATAAGCTTGAATAATTGCACTTATGGCTTTTACTTGAGATGAATCATTATGGGTAGCTCGAATGAAATATGGACTCCGAATTGATGAGAGAGAAGGGCTTGTTGCAGAAAATGAAATAATGGGTACTTGAGCTTTGCCTCCAAGATTTATTACAAAGTCAGCCTGCGTGGATGTTGCTGGCCCTATGATGGCTTCAACTTGAACATTTTTCAATAGGTCTAGGGCTGCATTAAGAAATCAAATTTGAGACTTTGTTTAGTTCATGAATTTCATAAAGAACACAAAAATATAGTAAAATGAAATCATTTTTTCTATTTTGATAAACAAGAATAACATAGGGGAAATACGAGGTAGAAATAAAAGCAAAATTCCTAATTTTACTTTCCATTTTCATTTTATTTTTATTTTTCTTGATTTTCAATCATTTTTGACAATAAATAGGACATAAAATAAAAGAGAGAAAAATATTTTCTTTTCTTCTTCACTTTCTTTACTTAGGGCTTTGTTAAAGAAGAGAGAGGGATACTCACGACGAAGTCGTCAACGCTACTCCTGCAACAAGGACCACCATCTCCATACCACAACACCACCGCAACAACGAGCACCAATCGAACCACCATTGTAACCAACCTCCCCCTACTCGCCGCCATACTTCTCCCAGAGCATTGCAAAACCGATTGGACCTTCTCCACCGAAAGCAGCCACTTAATGCCCCTTTTCAGCTTCCCCAAAATTTCCTACCTAATTCACATCGGAAACCTCCCCACTGATTCTCTCCCCGAGAGATATATGATCGGCTGATATGCAGCAATTCCATGTATTTCGAAGAAGTGCGCCATATTTCAAAGCCATTGTCAATGATGCCCTAGCCTTAGCGTCATCGATTATTGAATACCACCACCTTAGGTTTTAATAGTCACCCACTGAACATTGGATTGAATATATTTTGTGATAATTTAGTCAATCACGGTGTGAATCCGATAAAAAAACAACACGATGAAATCTTTTGTTATCCCAGTTAAACTTGCACTTTGTTTGAAAGTTATTGGAAGTGAAAGAAAAGTCAAGTTATAAGAAAGTGTGAAGCGAAGTGCATCATCAGTGATTCTTGATCAGAGTTGCATAAGAAAATGACAAAGCAATCGGAGGCGTTGGTTCACTACCAGATGATTGCTCTGAACTAAACGATCAATATCACAAGGTACGTAATTCAAAGACCTTTCGTTCGGACAGGACCTATGCTTTGAAAAGAAGGCACGACATTGAGGGAGTTGATTTGAAAGTTGCTGGAAAAGGATGCAAAACAGAGGATCTCACCATAGGTGTTGTTTGGTATATATCGAGAAGAAAATTTTCACACCGTGAAATTTCAATGTGTTTTAACAAAAATTGAAATTTTACTATTTTTGCTTAAACACGGTAAAATTTCATTGTATATATCCTTCTTTGATGAGTTTTCACTATTTTTGGTGTTGTTGTTTTGCTTGAAATTTTGTGTTCTGAAACATAGTGTAGTTTTGAGTGCTAGTAAATTGCGTTATGAATTTCTTTTTCTTTTTAGGAGCGAAATTTCTCTGATTTAATGGTGATAATCATCTCATAAATTTATTTATTTTATTTTTAAAATTGAAATTTCTCTGTTTCTTTGAAAAATAGTAAAATTTTATTATTTCTCAACGAAACAATTGGACTGAAATTACATTGTTCGTTGTAATTTTTTCTTCAAAATTTCATATGCAATATGGATATAGCTTGATAGATCCTAATTTTTAGAGTCCAAATATATAAATTTTATTAAAAATAGATTTATAATTTGTAAGTTATATTAAACTTTGAAATTTGAAAAAACTTTCTTAAAAGACTTCTGCAATTCATGGTATATGCTTGGAGAAAAACACTGAATATGATGGGTACTTTAGTAACAAAAAGATTGATGGAATTTTGGAGTTAAAAAGAATGGGTTTGAATCACATCTTAATTAACAACACATTTGAGAATCATTGACCGAATCCTCTTACAATATAGATATTATAAAAAAAATTATAATTTCTTTTTTGTACACAAGGCTTTTGCATAATAGTGTATATATTAAGCAAAAGAGACTTTATCATTGACACAACTATTATTATTGTTGCTAAAAAATATCATTATCAACTTTAATTAAATATAAATATATATATATATATATATATATATATATAGAAAATAAGATTATCTCTATTATCACTCATCACAAATGTCTAATCCCCTCTAACTCATTAAAATGTGTGGACATAGAGAAAAAGGGTGAAGTTTTCATGCCCCCCACCTTGAAAAGTCTACAAATCAAAAAGTATTGTTCTTCCAGGTCTATGAAAGTTGAGTGCTATAAGGGCATGCATGACAGATAATGAGATATAAAATGAGCTGTTATTTAAGAATAATAGAGATCATTTTGCTCGTAGTTATACTGAGTCAAAGTTGATCATTTTATTCAAAATAGAGAAGAGATTAAATAAAAGACATAAAATGGCGCACAAAAAGCGCGACTTTATAATGCTCATAGTGTTTTATACATTATGCACAAGTGGTAGCATAAGAATTAATTGTCACAAGAGTGAACTAATTAATTCTTTTGAGCAACATATGACCTTATGATAAAATAATTGGATATTTGTGTTTGACTAGACGTTTAGTCCATTTCTAATCCAATTGATTTTTGTCTTTTTTTCATTTTTAAATTTCAGTCTTTGGGACTGAATGAAACTATTTATTCTTTGTGAAATAATAGTTTAATGTAGATTGATTAATTTGATCTACCCCATGTTAGAAGTAGCTTCATTATATGAGTATGATAGTGGCTCTGTCTCATTGGATTATGTGAGAATTTTGGACTTATCTCTTTATGGCTTTTCACGATGTTAGTTTTTGAACAATAACATAGACACATTGAACTAGATTGAATGGCTAGATTAGCTTGAGAAGACCTATTAGGATTACTCGAAAAAATCAGTCTATCAGTGTGTAAACCCTATTTGATTGGAAAGACCTGTAAGAAACCTTATTTGTAAGGCAGACCGACTCCTTATTCACTAAAGTCAGTCCTAATAGCATATGCGAAGTCATGATGTTATGAAAATTAGGCATATAGTAGAACTTATTGTTTTCTTACTTTGTTACTCGCGTTATGATTGCTCACCTAATTCAAGCATTAGTTGCTTTGTCATTGCTATAAGCATTAGTTGCTTTAAGCATTTGTCAAGAGGTTGAGTGTCGAAAATGAAGAATTCTGAAATTCTTCACACTAATTGTAAGCGAGAATACTTGTCTAATTACTTTAAGACAATTACGTGAGAAAAATAAGGAAATTGAATTTTGTTAAATACGGTTAGGTCGATGATGGCACAAATATGTTTTGTGTGGCTCATATTCTTAACTAAGTGCCCTAATAATCAATTTCTTTAAGATTGAAAATGGTGAAAAGCCTAATTTGGAAGGCTTATCACCTTTTAAGGTTTATGTAATTTGTTCACATTATTTATTATTTTTGTGAAAACTTGACCCTAAGCTTTAAAAATATTAGTTTTTTAAAATACTTTTTTTGAAAGTTTAAAAGACCATTGGATTTTTAATTGAACATCTCAAGTTAAAGAATGACTAAATTGAGTTATGCAATGAGAAAACTTTAAAGGATTTTTAATTTTGTAGGTTAATGGAATCTATGGAATTCATACCATCTCTTGAAAAAGGTGGAAAATTGTTATCTCATTCTAGAATCGCCGATGATATTTTGGATAGTGGGAGTGACTTGCTGCCTAGTGGGAGTGTACTATTAGTTAGAATTATACCAATTCTTCCAGGTCTTGTTGGAAGTGGGTATAAAGGAAAGATGTTTGAACCCTTTGTCGAAAGACATAAAACATACCCTCTGACTTCGGGTATTTCATGTCCATATTGCTCTTTATCAATGGGAGGTCTACCTTGACATTGTTTAAGTGTCCTAAAACTATAAACCTTAGTAAATGCCTCCAGCTGTTTATATTCAGATCAGTAGGACAGATATTAAACCAATGAAAACATTTCCTAATGAAAGGGTGGAAGGGAAACCTAACCCCTATCTCAAACCACTCAAGGTAAATACGTATCTCGCTTTGCTTAGTACTGGAAAGGGCGATCCATGGGTCCAGGTACCCTACAAGACACATTTGTGGGGAAGTCAAAAGCAGCCCTCAAAGCATCTATCATGTCCTGAGTCGTGACGTTTTCTCCTTCCTCCCTTTTATAGGATCTACCTGAAGTTTCCCCCACAATATTTCTAGGTTCTATGAAGGCCTCTACTATCCTAACTTTAGAACCAAGATTTGGGTCATTGACAATCCTATTTTTTACATTCTCTGATAGGCTACTAGCTATAAGGTTAGCTTCTGTTTAGTCGTATATCTCCAAGGACTCTTTTGTTTCATAGCCTGTGTTTGACTAAGCATCAGGGGCCGACATGGTCGAAATAAGAAAATGAAGAGGAATAGAAGAAGATATGAAGAACTTGGAAAAATATTTGAAACCGAACCTAACCGCAAAGTTGATCAGAGTCGATCTTCTTAGACGCGAGAGTTCGTCTTACTCGAAGTTTTCTTTGGCGATATGATAAAGAGGCAGAAAATGATGAAAGGAGGGGCATCAGTGTGCTCCCCTCACCTTTTTATACAGATCTAATAGGTGTCACGTGGGAAGCACTTGATTCCGAACCGTCGTGGCAGTTAGAGCAATAATGGCCTTGTAATTCCAATTAGCGGCTGACGCAATGAATGTCGCATCACTGGCTATCTCCTCAGAATATGGAGTGACGCATTTATACCTACTACACATGTAACACTTCAAAAATCCTAACCTTAGTTTTGCACGGGTATCACAGAACTGAGGCTCAGGGGGAGTAACTGATATACCATAAAATAACAAACATAGTCAAAGCATGACACGTATTTGTACAAAACTCTTCAGGGTACAGATCAAGAAAGATTGTTTATCTAGATCAAACATGTATGGGGGGTTCAGAGGTATGTAGTTCAGAATATATCACCGTCTTCCATATCCTACCGACCTCAGAATAAGGAAACATAGTTCAATATGGCAACTACTATTTTCGGATATCTTCAAATCCTTACTTTTATGGCTTTTAATCCTACTCAACTTAGGAGATCTACAATCTATAAATAAGACCATATGGCATATGGTATACTTTGAAGATATATTTAATTCTTCTTTTCAATTATACCTTTATTTTTTTTTACTGACTTTATCATCGGAGCGATTACCATCGTAACCTTTCCGATAACCTTTTGATCCTGAGTTCTTGACAGGTAACGAAAGAGGAAGGCCCTTTTGATCACAAAGGAGCAGCATCAACATATATTTTTTCCATCATTCTCTCAATTGTCAATGGTAAGATTTTTTATCACAAGCTTATGTATAAGATTGTCCTCATGTAAACAATTAATTCTAGGATCCATTTGACTTCAATTCATCTCAGTCATCTTCAAAAACATCAAGAAGTACACAATATAATCCGGTAACTGTCTATGGCCTTACCTATTAGTGTAGGAAATTTTTTGTGGACAAGAAGTTATATAACATGTTTCTTGTATTCACTGTGTACAGTTTGTAGACATGGCCAAGATCAAACCAACAATGCCGAGATGACACCTAACTTTTCAAAAAAGTTATAATATAAGAAACACTAACTTCACACAATGTTTATTCAAGCAATGGTACAGAAAGTTGAAAGAAAATTAACAGACGACAGTTCTAAAATCATTTGACTTGCGTATTATTTTCTCGAAATTTCAATCTTTTGATGAAGACTTTCCTCATTGATGATAAGTCTCTTCATGATCTTTTTCTTGGAGATTGCAGGCCTAATGGCCAATAACTTTATTTCTCTTAATTCGTACGGTTTTGGAATAAATATGTGTGTGTGTGTGTATATGTTCATAAAGTTTGGATAAATATGATGTGTTTAGGCCTCGCGGTTTGGTCTACCGTCTGCGTAGCCATGACAAGAAGCTGAGACAAGTCCTGAATTACTATTGATATTGTTGGTTGGAGAAGCAAGGAGGGACCTGTAATTACAAAATACTCTCCAAACAGTACCTTAAGTGCCATCAAATTTCTAGTAAAAAATTAAGCCCAGTTTCCATTTAGTATTACATCGATCCTAAAATTCAAATGATATTCGTTGTGTTATTGTATGTAGTTTAATCCTTCACTCTAATGGATGATGCAGTTGTACTATAACAATTACTTAATACAACCATTGGAGAGAGAGAGAGAGAGTACCCGCTGCAGCTGCACCAATAACATCGCCTTTGGAATCTCTAGTGTGTAGAACAACCCTGGTCTTGTAGTAACCATGGGAGGCATAGAAGTCTTGAAGAGCCATTGAGATGCAGCTCAACCCCATCTTCCCTACCCATTTATCGATGTCTAAAACCACTCCCACATTTACTGGGATTTTTGTGTTCTGCGCCGTGGCCATCGCTCCGAAGAATATTTTTAGAGAGAGAAAGAAGAAGATAGAGAAAATAATGAGTTCGGCTGGTTTTCGTCTCATTTTTGAACCTCTTAGCAGCTTTGAAATTGGCACAACTATTTATGCAAATGCCAGAAGATGCTTGTTTACATGGCAGAAATGATTTCGGAATATGAAGCCTAGAAACACAGTACTTACTAATTAGGTGGGACTTATTTGGATTATATTATGTTATATTATATTATATTAATATACTCGTATACGTATAACTTGATAGATAGGTAGATAAAGAAAATGAAATATCTATAGTTTTTCAGTAACATTGGGTGCATGCATGAAATTTTCTTGCTCTCTGGATTAAATTAATTATGAGATACCAGATATGACAATCCAAGATGATCATATATGGAGCTAATGCTATACAAAACAAATAATGAGTCTATGATTAGGAATTACCCATCCAAAAAAGTAAAAATTATTATAAAATTTAGGAAGATTTATTAAAATCCTTTTTAATTATTGACAACTACAAGGCTATATCTAATTTATGGATTTGGTAAAGAGAAAGATAAAGGAAAAGAATTTTCATATTTACTTTCTAATTTGAAAGAGCACATTAAAAGAATACTTTAGGGTATTGAAAGAGTTACTGATAACGGCTATTCAGACCAACAAATAAAAAAAAAATTACTTAAGTAAATGAGAGAATTGAAAAAAATTACTTAGGATTTTGTATATGTATCTTGCCTCTTGTTGTAATAGGATAATTGTCATTCTTAATTAAGTAGAATAAAGAAGTTATCAAACTAAGTTGGTAAACTTAACATAGTGATTTTTAAATAGAACACTGCCACAAAATTTTGATAAGATGCCAAGTGTGTGAGGTTTGAAGAGAGAGTTATGTTAACCTTATTATTAAATGATCTTCTTCAAAAGATGAAAATCAGGTTGGACCACATTTTAGATTAATGACAATCTGCCCTGATAATTTCAAATGGCAGCATTGCCACACTAGAAGACATATCCTTCCATTTAGAAAATACTACTTTGATGTCAAAATGAATTTTGACAACCAACATCTTTTTATGTCAATAACTTTTGTTGAGAGTGTCCTTAATATTAGTACCATAATGACTGTACTGATATAAAATTTAATCTTAACGACATGCTTTATTTTAGTCCTATCACTACTTATATCTAATTAGAAATTAATATTTTGGGTTGATTTATAAATTTTGTGATCAGAAAAAAAAGGATAATAATAATAATAATAATAATAATAATTTTTAACTTTTAATTTTATTAAAGTTAAAAAAATAGAAAGAAGATCAATTTTTATGCTATATCGGCTTTTACTGTTACGGTCTAGATTGAATATTTCATACCTTAAAATTACCTATATATGCAATATAATGCTTATAAACCTAAGTTCAAATGCTCATTTTTATTTTTAAAATACCCATATTATGTATATTTCATTGCCAAAAAAAAAAAATTATATGTACCCAAAAAAAAAGAATAATAAAATAAATAAAAAAATGGAAAAGGAAGTGTTGATGAAGGCTAACCCAATCCAAAGCGAAGACAATTTTTTTTTTCTTTTTTTTGTTAAAAAAACTTATTGGTAATACACAAAAGCATAAAATATCCATGCACTTATGGGTGTTATTAGCTCATCTCAGCGAGGCATATGACCTAATTGAAATGTTCCTCAATCATAGGAGTGGGGCCCATTGGGAGCAGTCCAAACTCCAAAGTTCAAAGATATCGTCTGTCCTCCAAAGTTCAAAGATATCGTCTGTCCTTTTATATATTTCATTATAATCCTCGTTTACCTTCACCAAATCAGCCCATGATTGAAAGATATTGATGCCATACATGAAAAATTCGTTGAATGAGCTAACCATATTTGAAAACTATATATGTAATTTTTTTTTATTTTGAAAAAGTTTATTACATTTTATATGTAAGTAAAAAGTAAGACTTGAATGTACGACTTCTTTTTTAGAAGAATAATAAATAATTAATTGAGCTAATCCTAATTGATAAAAGTAGGGTAAATTACACTTACCTCCCCTGAGGTTTATTGATATTACACATGAATCCCTTGTGGTTTGAAAAATTACACTGACCTCCCTTATACTTTAATGTCAGTATCAAAGACCTCCCCTCCGTTAGTCAACCGTTAGTTGACTAAACGAAAAATGCTGACATCATCTTTAATTTTTTTCAAATACCAAATTTACCCTGTAAGTTTACTCATTTTAACAAATTTTTTTTTTTTTTTTCCTATCTTCTCTCTCTGCAAGCTTTCCTATCTTCTCTCTCTCTGAATTACTCCACCGCCATACCCCAATTTCAAGCCTTTAGTAAAGTTTAACAAAATCTTACTAAAGATTTTGAAAGATGAGATCTTACTAAAGATGAGATCAATGGCTTCAGCTAAACTGCAAAAAGCAAAAAAAAACAGAGATTGAAAGTTTGAATTGGTAACTGGGTTCACAAGATTTTCATCCCCATTCGGATGTAATAGTGAAGTAAACAATTAATTATAAATTGGAAACTCCTCCATTAAAGTTTACAATGACAAAATAGAGGAAATTTATGAACAAGACAGAAGGAAGAACCAAAGCTGCAATCGGCAAAAATTAGATCCACTGCCAAAGGCATCACCACCACCAGTGCCGTAGCCACCATCGTCACCGACCCCACCGCCAATCTCCATCGCCAGAGGCTTCACCAATCCCATAGCCATAGCCATAGCCACCACCGTCACCAACACCACCGCCAGAGCCATGAACCCCACAAATCATCTCTATCTCTTGCCATTAAAGAAGCCTTGGATAACCCCTCGAAATCAAACAGGCCCGATCTTCCAGCATGTCTGTGGTTCAATCCAAAAATAACACCAATTTACAAACCCAAGCCAATTCAAATCCTTCTTTCTTCCGCACCAGACCGAAATCCACTTCTGAAAATCGGTAACCGAAGCCCCCGAAATCCCCGAAAATTGTCCAAAAAGAAAAAAGAAAAAGGAAAACCTATTCAGATATAGAGAAAATTTGGACTTTTTATGAAAACAGAGAAGAAAATTTAGAAACCCCGGTTCCGTGAGATGGAGAAAATAAGAGAGAGAGAGAGAGAGAGGGAAGTGAGATGGTCCATCGCGGTGGTGGTTACGGTGGTGGCGGTGGATACAGCCGCGGTGGAGGCGGTGGTCGTTACGGTGGTGGTGGATACGATGGCGGCAGCTATGGCGGTGGACGTGACAGTGGGTATGTGTTACGGTGGTGGCGGTGATACCTTGAGGTTGAGAAATGGAGAGAGAGATGAGAGAGGAAGAAAAAGGTTAGGGTTAAGAAATTTGTCTGTGGGTAATTTTGTCATTTAACCATGTTTTGTAAGGATAATTTGGTAAATGAATCAAATCCGTTAACGGCGTTGGGAGACAAATTCTGACAGGGGGGACAGTGTTATTTTTTAAACCATAGGGGAGGTTTCTGTAATTGTCAGAAACCTCAGGGGAGGTAAGTGTAATTATCTCATAAAAGTATATGTATTTTATATCTTGAAAAATAATTTTCTTATGAAACAGTATTTGAACAATGAAGATTTCAAGAAAGGACAAGTGAGGGCCGTGACCCTTTCAAAATCTTAATATTATATTTTTTACTATTAATTTTGTTTTAATATTTTAACAAAATAGGTCTTACTCATCTTAATTTTTTTAATTATTTATATAAATCTTTTTAAAATTTAATTTTTTTTAATTAAAATTTTTTAACCTATGACTATATTTGAGAAATAATATTTTATACATAAATTTAAGATAAAGAGTATCATTATATTTCTTTGTCCTCTATGCTCTAATAGTTCTTTACTTGTGTGGTTGAAATTTTGTATCCTCTAGTATTTGTGTGATTGATGAGGTAGATATAAATGCTAGACTGAGGGAAGCTTACTTTGACATTGGCATTAAATAGTCTGTCCACCGAAAAAGACATCTTGATTTTGTCATGTCATGACCACCCTGTTGTTGGTTTATTTGTTCGGTTGTATTGCTTGTGAGCTCGTTTTCATAGGGTATGGATAATATTTTTATTAAAATATTATTAATTCATGAGTCTTTTTTTTTTTTTTTTTTTGGGGAGACTTCTACTTTTTGTTTTGTTTTTGCTTTTGTTGTTGTTGTTATTATTGTTAAAATTACATACACCCTTAACTTTTTGGTAATAATTCATTCCTTGTTAATAAGAACACTAATAACTCTAACTATGATTGTTAACATTATTGTTAATCTTTTTTTTTTTTTTTTAATAAATGCCTAATTTCTCCTTCTAACATTATAAATGCCTAATTTATCCTTCTAACACATACATAAACAATATTGTCCAACAAAATTAGACATCCCCATCATTCTAAAACTTAGCATTTCAACCTTTTTTTTTTTAACTTACTCATATTTATTAAAGTTTTGAGTGGATATATAATCAAATGAATCAAACCAAAATATAATATATATATATATATATATATACACACACATTAATCAAACAATGGAAACCCAACTGATAAATTCATTTGATCTGAACCCATTTGTTTTCAAACGATAATGACTTAGAGAGAGATTTGGGCAAACTGTTATTAGTGAGGTTGTTGCCCAGATATTTGTCGTAGAAAGGCAGAGGAGGGGAGTGAATAGGATATTTAGTAAATATTGAAATTTTTTTCAAATTTTCAAAATATATGTATGTAAAAAATGTACAAGTATGTAAAAGACTAGAAAGAGAAAAATAAAGAAAACATAACAATTTTTATGAAATTTGGAAAACTTCTTACATAATTAACTCAAGTATTTCTATTTGAGTTTTTCCACTCTTTTAATCTTCTTGCATGTAGAGGTCAAACCTTTACAATGATTTGGGCAAACTATTGTTAGTAGGGTTGTTGCCTAGATACATACCTTAAAAGAGAAGGGGGTGAATAAGCTATTTAGTAAATATTAACGACTTTTACAACCTTTAAAAATACATGCATGCAAAAAAGGCACAAGTATGTAAAGGAGTAGAAAGAGAAAGAGAGAGCGACACAACAATTTTTATGAAGTTCAGAAAATTTTTTACGTCATTGACTGAAGCATACTCATTTGAGTTTTTTCACTATCACTACAAAAAAACACATTTTTTGCGACGCGCATTATTAGCGATGCGCAAAAATCGTCGCTAAAAGTTATTTTTAGCGACGCCCAATAGTGTGTCGCGAATAGCAGGGAGAAAGTAATAAGAAATTTGACAGACGGCACGAAAAATTAGGCGCAAAATTATTAGCGACGCACAACGACCATTTACGACGCACTGGAGCGTCGCTAATAGTGGCGACGCGCACCTGGGCGTCACAAATGGTTTACGTTGCAAAAACGGTGTCGTTTAGCGTTCATGTAGCGACGCACATTGGGTTATTAGCGACACACTATGGGCGTCGCTAATAAACCCTTATAAATCAGTCGATTTGCGCTCTCTCTTTTCGCATTTGATCTCTCTCTCTCTCTCTCTAATTGGATCTCCGATCTCATCTCTCAAAAGCTCGGTTCGGAGTAGATCTCCGATCTCTCGCGCTTTCTCCATCGATCGGTTTCTTTCACTCTCGCTCTTTCTCTCTCTCTCTCTCTCTCTCTCCAACTAGATCTCCAATCTCCGATATCATTTCTTAGAGGCTCTGTTCGGATCGGTGGTAGATCTCTGATCTCTCGCACTTTCTCCGTCGGTCGGTTTCTCTCTCTGGATCAATCTCTCTCTCTCTCTCTCTCTCTCTCTCAGCACTTCACCGAGTTTCAAAAAGGTTTAGGTTTGTTTTAAATTTTTTTTTTCTTCTTCGTGTATACTGCAGAATATTACTTGTTTGTTTTTCTGCAGAATATGAAATTTGTTTGATTCAGTGACTATTCTTGTAAAGAGTTTTGTTATTTCTGTGTATAATGGTGTTCATTTAGTTATTACTAGATCGGCAACTCGGCCATCACTAGCTATCTTCTTAACCCACCTTTAATAGTAAAAGTTTCATTTTAATTTGATATTATCTATATTATCTAACACTTATTTAGTTTTTATTCAAATTATTTTAAAAAAATTTCACATTGTCTCAAAAAAAAAAAATCTCATCTTAAAAATTTTATATTTAACTTTGAATGGTGATTTGAGTGTGTATATAGTAACTAACTGGGACTAGCCTAATTGGTAAGTCATGAGAGTCATGAACTCTCCCAAGGGTTCTACTCTCACTACCCTTGTTTATATATTTTCTATTTTTTAGTAAATAATATTTGGTATAGGTTTAAATCTACTGTTGATGAATATTTTTTTGACACAAATATTAGTTTGAATCTGAATTTGGGTCACTATTGTAAATGCACACAGCATGACACCCTAGTCAGGGGGGCCTAATTTGCCTACTTCTTCCCTTAGAGACTTACGTAGTACCCTTGTGCCATGAAATCTTCCTCATTTATAGTATCATAGGTTTATTTCACTATGCTTGTAATTACTCGTTCATTTTGATATCACTATGCTTGTCCTACAAATTAAAATTTTAAACTGAAGTCGATACCTCAACTTTAGTGCTAAATTTTGTAAAGCTTTGTTTAGTACCGTGAAATAGGGGTATTAAAATTAGGTTTAGCTAAAATTAGATGCAAGTTAGTCTAAAATTGGAAGTCATTACAATCCAATTTCAAGGCTCAAATTTCATGATACGAAACCAAAAAAAAAAAAAAAAAATCAATTTTGTCTTTTCAATCTTAAATGAGAAAAATAAGAAATTTAAAACAAGCTTAACCCATTTAATTGTTTAATTACATTGATTAAAAAAACAAACACATATTAAAAAATATGATTGAAAGTGCTTGTTTGATTCAATTGTCAAAAAATAGACTATTTGAGTTAAATGACTGTATAAATGTCGTTTGAGTTAAAAAAAATTTATTTTTTGGATAAACAGTTAATAAATACTTGAAAACTATTAAATGTAAACATTTATAATGGACTTGACCTATAAACATAATTCAAATTATACTTTAATACTTTAATACTTTAATACTTTAATACAAAAAAAATTGTATCACAAAAACAAAAACAAATATTTAATACTTTAATACATCTTCAATATTGTATCAAATATAATTAAACCTGATACCAGATTAATGAGTGGGTTGATCAATACTTATATCAATTATAATTAACACTCGTATATATATATATATTATGTTAAATTATTAACTCATTTAAAATTTTAATAATTAAAAAAATTAAGTATAACTTAAATATTTAATACTCTATCAACTACCACAACTTATAAATGGCACGAAGTGATATGGCCCCACCTATTTTTTTAATAGTACTGAAACGGACTCCATTGCAATTTTTAAAAGTACTTTTTGGTTCTTAGGGAAAGAAAATATACATTGGAAAGGAAAATAAAATCACTTAATTTGATCCTATTACAACAAGAGAAAATGATATTCCTCCATGGTTTGTAATTAGGAATCAAATAGAGCAAAGAAAGATTCCAAGAAATGATTTGTATTTGATATGCAATTCAAGATGGTTTTTTTTTTTCTCTCTCTGTCTTCTTTTTAATGTATTTGATATGCATAGTCTACTATCTCATCAAAGAAAAATATGACATAGAACCTCCTTTTTTTCTTGTTTTTTTATTTGTTATCAATTTCATCTGGAAGCATGTTACCTTGCTAGTCAGTCCGACAACTCAAGCATTTGATTGTATTAGATTAGATGAGTTTTGACTAGAAGAGCATCTAGTTCTCTTTTCTCCTATATTGCATGCTGATGTGCCTTTTCAGTAGGGCCACTATGAGCGTGGCCTAATTTTTTTTTTAGGGATTACTTCATGAAAAAAAATTTATGGTGATTGTTTTGTAAGTTAGCAATTGCATTCACGTAAGCCTAGCTTCGTTCGGGAGTCATTTTCATCACATGTGAATCTTGTCGCTAAATTTATTCGCGATTGGGCTCGTGTGTATGAAAATCGATTCTTGAATTGTCCAGAGAGGACAGTTCGGGAATGCATAAATCTGCATTGCAATCAATAATGCATATGCTTGAATATTTCACTATGATAAAATTTCAGCACGGTCTCCTATTGTTCTCTGGGTATATATTTAGGCGTGCTAACGTCTATCTCGTATACTTGGAGAACCGTGGGGAGATGCTGCCAAAATTTTGTTCGAGTGGAATAAAGCATTTGATTTGCTGCTGATTGCAATGTAGATTGTGTATTCACGAATGGGATAGGACCACCTTACCCTTTAGAGAGAAGTTGGAGGTGATAGGATTCATGTTTCATATTTATAACGAGTATCATTTTTGACTTGTATTAGGTAGAAAAAAATGGATAAGAGTTGGATGGACTTGAGAGGCAGGCATTTGCCAGGGTATGTGAAGGGGATCAAAGATTTTATTGAGTTTGCTCATGAATCTGCAGATGAGAGAAATAGGATAAGATGTCCATGTAGAAGGTGCAATAATAGGGATTATATGCACATAGATGAGGCCAAAGAACACCTACTCGAACACGGGATGGACATGAGGCATTTGTGTCACGAGTGGTATTTGATGATGAAGAAGAAGACGACGATGATGACTTTGGTGATAATGTTGGAGTTGGTTACGAAGGCTTACCACAAATGCTGGCAGACTTGTAAGGGGCTACAATTGGGGCGAGTAGTCACAGGAGTGACACGGGACCATCGACCGCGTTTGAGTCGTTGTTGAGTGAAGCAAGGCAGCCGTTATATCCGGGTTGTGATAAGTTTTCAAAACTAGACTTTCTCGTGAAACTCCTTCATATTAAGATCATCAACCGTTGGAGTAACAAATCAGTTAATATGGCCATTAAATTGATTAAAGCAGGACTTCCTATTGGGGAGACCCTTCCGAAATCATATTACGAGGCGAAAAGAATATTAAGAGATTTGGGCCTCGGGTATATTCCCATACATGCTTGCAAAAACGATTGCATGTTATTTTGGAAGGAGACTGAACAATGTAAGGAGTGTACGGTGTGCCACGAACCCAGGCACAAGCTGAATGAAGGAAACAACAAGACAATTTCGCATAAGGTGCTGAGATATTTTCCCTTAAAACCGAGGCTACAAAGGTTATACATGTCTCAGAAGACGGTAGAAGATATGCGGTGGCATAAGGAGAAACGTGTTGTTGAGGAAAATGTATGTAGGCATCCGGCAGATTCACAAACTTGGGCTGAGTTTGATATAAATCACGAATGGTTTGCAAATGAGCCGCGTAATGTACGACTTGGGCTGGCTAGCGACGGTTTCAATTCGTTCGGTGACATGAGTAATGCCTACAGAATGTGGTCGGTGTTGCTTGTGTCGTATAACTTGCCACCGTGGAAATGTATGAAAGAATCATTTATCTTCATGTCGTTGCTTATTCTAGGGCCGAAGTCTCCTGGTAATGAAATTGATGTGTACTTGCGTCCTTTAGTGGACGAGTTGAAGGAATTGTAGAAGGTGGGAGTGGAGGCATACGACGTCTCTAAGAATGAGACATTTCAATTGCATGCAGCGTTACTGTGGACCATAAATGACTTTCCAGCATACGGGAACTTGTCTGGGTGGAGCACTAAGGGGTATCTGGCATGTCCAGTTTGCAATAAGGATGCATGTTCCCTACATTTGTCAAATGGGAAGAAGATATGCTACATGTGCCATCGTCGTTTTCTACTGCCATCATATGGCTTGCGAAATCGGCAGAAGCATCTGTTTGATGAAAAAATTGAGTGCAGATTGTCGCCTCTATTGTTGTCTGGTAAAGACGTGTTGGCGCAATTGGCACTCATCCAACCAGTGAGGTTTGGGAAGATACCGGGTACTAAGAAAAGGAAGCGTACTAATGTAGACTTAAATTGGATGAAAAAGAGCATATTTTTTGATTTGCAGTACTGGGAGACCCTTAAGTTGAGGTACAATTTGGATGTTATGCACATCGAGAATAACATTTGTGATAATGTGTTGGGAACTGTAATGAACATTGAAAGGAAGACGAAGGATACTGTTAAAGCTCGGTTGGACTTGCAGGAGCTGGGAATAAGGAAAGAGCTGCACCTAATACATGGCGGTGATAAATATATCGTGCCTCCTGCACAATATACGATATCATCCGCAGAGAGAATGAGGATTTGTGAGTGGTTTAAATCGGTGAAGTTCCCAGATGGATACGCATCGAATATATCTCGATGTGTAAATGTTATACATGGGAAAATATTCAGATTGAAGAGCTATGACTGCCATTTCCTTTTACAAAGACTTCTTCCGGTTGCACTGCGTGGATATCTCACCGATGACATATCGACTACATTGACTGGGTTGGGTTGCTTCTTTAGAGAATTATGTGCGAAGACGTTGAATGTAGAAGTACTTGAAAAGCTCGAAAGGGATGTTGTCGTGATCCTCTGCCAATTAGAACAGATTTTCCCTCCAGCTTTCTTTCATGTAATGGTCCACTTAGTTATGCATTTGCCTCATGAGGCAAAAATTGGCGGACCTGTCCAATACCGTTGGATGTATCCAATAAAAAGGTACATTTAATTTTATGAATTGTGTTATCTATCCATCCTAACTATTTTAATCTATAACTGATTAATTATCAAAACAGATATTTGCACACATTGAAGCAATATGTGTGTAACAAAGCACGACCGGAAGGGTCAATTGCTGAGGCTTACGTTGATTCTGAATGTCTCACCTTCTGCTCTATGCATCTTGAAGATATTGAGACAAGGTTTAATCATCAAGAGCGAAATTCTGATAAATGTCTAGGGCAACAACGAACTGGCCTTGCGGTGTTTAATCAGAATGTGCGGCCAATAGGTGCCTGTATATATGAATGGTGTCATCCTCAAGATTTGGAAAGAGCCCACTACACCGTGCTCAACAACTGCAATGAGACATTGCCATATTTTAAGTAAGTTTATCGAAATCATTGCAATACTACGTTAGTACACAAATGTAAGTTACATATAACATATCTCATCTTATATAGTGAGCATATGATCGAGCTTCAAAGAGAACATGTATCAAGTTCTAATCTAGAGCAAAGACAACAAAATTTGCTTCCAAAATGGTCCAGAGAACGTGTAAGATAAGGTTTCAATTAATTATAATTGTATTAGTTAATGCATTTGTATTCAATTAATTTTGTACTTGTATTGAATTAATAGATGAAGCTATTACGCCATTAACAATCTCCTGAGGCGTACGATTAATTGTATTCCTTAGCATGTGGTCCTAATTAAAGGATATCCCGCTACACCGGTTTAATTGTTGATGGTGTTCGATTTCACACGAGGGAACGTGAGGTCATTCGACGAACACAGAATAGCGGGGTCCTTGTTCAAGGAGATGGTGACACAGGACAAACTATAGAGTACTATGGTGTTTTACAAGACATCAGACAGTTACATTATTGCTACGATCATTCTGTATATATTTTTAAATGTGATTGGTGGGATGTAAGTAATAAGAAGACTGGAATGCAGATCGATAAGCACTTCATAAGTGTTAATACGTCACGTACGGCATTTAAAGATGATCCGTATGTTTTGGCATCTCAAGCAAAATAAGTTTTCTATTTGAAGGACCAAAAAATAAGAGGTGATTGGCATGTTGTCCAAAAAATAAAAACTAGAAATATTTATGATGTCCTAGAAGTTGGTGAGGGAGATGAAGATTTGGAGAGGATTGAGGAGGCACTACAAGAAGAGTCTCAAACTGCCCACGATGGTGTTGTCCGACATGATCAGGAAGATGTTACTTCGTATCGGTTGAATAGAACTAATATAGAACCAGATCATATCGTAGCTTCCGACGTCACCAATACCACACAATTAGATTTGAGGGATGCAACGTTCATTAATGATGATGATGACAAGGATAGTGATTTTGATGATGACACATTGTTAGAGTATTGTACCGAGAATTAAGAAAATTCAAGTTCAGATGATGATACAGACTCAAATGAATAATTGTAACAGTTGTTACATGTGTTAGTATCAAGTGTAATGGTTTTCGGCTTTTATAATGTAATGGATATTCAATTTTATGATGTAATGGGTAATCATTTTTACTTCGATAAGGATTTTAATTTTTATGATTAAATAGAAACAATTTTATTTTTAAACTTTATTTGTAGATATGGTTGGACTAGGTTCACGCAAACGTGCAGTTATGCAGGACCCATCGACCCCTTCCCCCTCATTTGCAGGGTCGACCGATCCTGTCGTCGATGGTATGCATAGTTTCCATTTTTATTAATGATTATATAAATATGGTACTAATTGTTTCTTCTAAAGCTTCGGCCACCGCCCCTAGACAAGGGCGTGGTAGGTTAAAGAATCGCAACTTGTAGGTTCAGATGGAGGCAGCGGGGGGCGTGCCCCTTCGGATTGAGATACCTCCGGGCTTGCTGAAGCCCATTGCTGGGTGGGCATAGCAGTTCATTACGGAGGTCGGCATCATTTTCTGGCTATGCGCCCCACTCCATGTTAGTGATTGGAGTCAGGTTACTGACGCGGAGAGACGAGATATTCATGTGCATATCTAGGTATGTCTTTTATTATTGTGTTCAACTAAATTTTAACATATATTATGCCGTAATGTTTTGACAATGACATGCTTTTACAGGAGAAATTTGACATCGATCTCCACCTACCTCATGTCGTGAAGGCAGTCGACCGTTACTTGGGAACCCGTTTCAAGGACTATCGATATAGGCTCCACATGCACTACGAGGCGGAGGTGGCAGCTGGTAGAGAGCCTTGCAACAGACCCTACAGAGGGGTGGTGGTGGAGGATTGGATGTTACTATGCAACCAGTTCGCTAGTGACACATTCCAGGTAAAAATTGTCAAAATTACTTTTGTTGTATGATGAATCATTGTCATTTATACTAACCTTCTTTGTTTTGGCCAAGTGTAGGAACTTAGTAAGAAAAATAACGAGAGTAGAAGCAAGCAAAAGGTGACCCACTGTGGTGGATCACGTTCTTTTGTTAGGTATAGGCATGAGATGGTAAGTTAATAAATGTATCAATTTTTCATTGTATAATGTATTCATGAAATCAATCTTCACAAGCTACTATTTATTTGCTGCAGCGAGACCAGGAGACCGGTGCACCACCCAGCCCCATTGAGTTGTGGCACAGGACGCACTACAATCCCGAGAAGGGTTGGACTGGGCCTAAAGCTCAGTGGCTTTATGTAAGTTAGAAAAGATTTATATACCACTATTATGAATTTAATATTAATATAAAATGTTTAAAAGTAGTAACAAATATTTATGTTTTTTTAGGACGAGATGGTCGAAATGCGTGTTCGACCGACCCTTGAAGGTGAGCAACTGCCCACCAATGACCAAATACAAGAGACTGTTCTGGGCAAGAGGCGCGGATATGTGCATGGCTTAGGGAGTGGGATGGAATCGACGGCATCGTCCTCTACCGTCGAGAGCAATGCTAGGTTTCACGCAGCCACCCAAATAGCTGAGGCAGCCACCTAGAGAGCTGAGGCAGCTGAGAGACTGAATGCAGAGATGAGGGTTGAGATGACAAAGCTCAAGGAGCGGCAGGGCCAGATAGAGACTCTTATGAAGACAATACTCAGCTAGTAGGGAGGCTTTGATCAGCCTTGGTAAGTTTTTAAAATTATTTACTTTGGTACATTTATTATTTATAGAAAATGTTACGTAAAACCCCAAAAAAGATTTCGACTTAACGGCCTACAAACTGCATGACACTTCACATATGAAAATAGACTTGCACGAACTTATTTAATTTTATAGGGATGCAAGTTTCAGCTCCAAAAAGGCCCATTTTGGGATTTTGATAGACCAAAATACCGGATATCATCCTAACTACACCGAAAACCCATCACACACCTCACAAATGATAAAATAGACTTGCACGAACTTACGGTAATTGGTTCGGATGCCCGGTTTGAAACTTATGCAAGTTTTAGCTCCAAAAAGGCCCATTTTGGAGTTTTGACAGACTAAAACCCCAGATATCGGCCTAAACACCCTGAAACCCCATCACACAGCTCCCAAATGATAAAATAGACTTGCACGAACATACGACACTCGGTTCGGATGCCCGGTTTGAAACTTATGCAAGTTTTAGCTCCAAAAAGGCCCATTTTGGGGTTTTGACAGACCAAAATGCTAGATATAAGCCTAAATACACCAAAACCCCATCACACACCTCAAAAATGATAAAATAAATTTGCACGAACTTACGGCACTCGGTTCGGATCCTCGGTTTGAAACTTATGCAAGTTTCAGCTCCAAAAAGGCCCATTTTGGGGATTTGACAGACCAAAATCCCGGATATCTGCCTACCGACCCTGAAACCCCATCACACAGCTCCAAAATGATAAAATATACTTACACGAACTAACGGCACTTGGTTCGGATGTCCAGTTTGAAACTTATGTAAGTTTCAACTCCAAAAAGGCCCATTTTGGGGTTTTGACAGACCAAAACTCTGGATATTGGCCTAACCACCCCAAAACCCCATCACACAGCTCACAAATGATAAAATAGACTTGCACTAACTTACGGTAATCGGTTCGGAGGCCTGGTTTGAAACTTATGCAAGTTTTAGCTCTAAAAGGCCCATTTTGGGGTTTTGACAGACCAAAACCCCGGATATCGGCCTAACCACCCTGAAACCCCATCACATAGCTCCCAAATGATAAAATAGACTTGCACGAACTTACGACACTTGGTTCGGATGTCCGGTTTGAAATTTATGCAAGTTTTAGCTCCAAAAAGGCTCATTTTGGGGTTTTGACAGACCAAAACCCTGGATATCGGCCTAACCATCCTGAAACCCCATCACACAGCTCCCAAATGATAAAATAGACTTTCAAAAACTTACGACACTCGGTTTGGATGCCCGGTTTGAAACTTATGTAAGTTTCAGCTCCAAAAAAGCCCATTTTGGGGTTTTGACAGACCAAAACCCGGATATCGACCTAACCACCCCGAAACTCCATCACACAGCTCCAAATGATAAAATAGACTTGCACAAACTTACGACACTCTGTTCGGATGCCCGGTTTGAAACTTATGCAAGTTTTAGCTCCAAAAGGCCCATTTTGCGGTTTTGACAGACCAAAATTCTGGATATCAGCCTAACTACATCGAAATCCCATCACACACCTCAAAAATGATAAAATAAATTTGCACGAACTTACGGCACTTGGTTCGGATCCTCGGTTTGAAACTTATGCAAGTTTCAACTCAAAAAAGGCTCATTTTGGAGATTTGACAGACCAAAATTTCGGATATCTGCCTATCGACCCTGAAACCCCATCACACAGCTCCCAAATGATAAAATATACTTGCACGAACTTACGGCACTTGGTTCGGATGTCCGGTTTGAAACTTATGCAAGTTTCAGCTCCAAAAAGGCCCATTTTGGGGTTTTGACAGACCAAAACTCCAGATATCGGCCTAAACACCCTGAAACCCCATCACACAGCTCCCAAATGATAAAATAGACTTGCACGAACATACGACACTCGGTTCGGATGCCCGGTTTGAAACTTATGCAAGTTTTAGCTCCAAAAAGGCCCATTTTGGGGTTTTGACAGACCAAAATGCTAGATATAAGCCTAAATACACCAAAACCCCATCACACACCTCAAAAATGATAAAATAAATTTGCACGAACTTACGGCACTCGGTTCGGATCCTCGGTTTGAAACTTATGCAAGTTTCAGCTCCAAAAAGGCCCATTTTGGGGATTTGACAGACCAAAATCCCGGATATCTACCTACCGACCCTGAAACCCCATCACACAGCTCCAAAATGATAAAATATACTTACACGAACTAACGGCACTTGGTTCGGATGTCCAGTTTGAAACTTATGTAAGTTTCAACTCCAAAAAGGCCCATTTTGGGGTTTTGACAGACCAAAACTCTGGATATTGGCCTAACCACCCCAAAACCCCATCACACAGCTCACAAATGATAAAATAGACTTGCACTAACTTACGGTAATCGGTTCGGAGGCCTGGTTTGAAACTTATGCAAGTTTTAGCTCTAAAAGGCCCATTTTGGGGTTTTGACAGACCAAAACCCCGGATATCGGCCTAACCACCCTGAAACCCCATCACATAGCTCCCAAATGATAAAATAGACTTGCACGAACTTACGACACTTGGTTCGGATGTCCGGTTTGAAATTTATGCAAGTTTTAGCTCCAAAAAGGCTCATTTTGGGGTTTTGACAGACCAAAACCCTGGATATCGGCCTAACCATCCTGAAACCCCATCACACAGCTCCCAAATGATAAAATAGACTTTCAAAAACTTACGACACTCGGTTTGGATGCCCGGTTTGAAACTTATGTAAGTTTCAGCTCCAAAAAAGCCCATTTTGGGGTTTTGACAGACCAAAACCCGGATATCGACCTAACCACCCCGAAACTCCATCACACAGCTCCAAAATGATAAAATAGACTTGCACAAACTTACGACACTCTGTTCGGATGCCCGGTTTGAAACTTATGCAAGTTTTAGCTCCAAAAGGCCCATTTTGCGGTTTTGACAGACCAAAATTCTGGATATCAGCCTAACTACATCGAAATCCCATCACACACCTCAAAAATGATAAAATAAATTTGCACGAACTTACGGCACTTGGTTCGGATCCTCGGTTTGAAACTTATGCAAGTTTCAACTCAAAAAAGGCTCATTTTGGAGATTTGACAGACCAAAATTTCGGATATCTGCCTATCGACCCTGAAACCCCATCACACAGCTCCCAAATGATAAAATATACTTGCACGAACTTACGGCACTTGGTTCGGATGTCCGGTTTGAAACTTATGCAAGTTTCAGCTCCAAAAAGGCCCATTTTGGGGTTTTGACAGACCAAAACTCCAGATATCGGCCTAACCACCCTAAAACCCCATCACACAGCTCAAAAATGATAAAATAGACTTGCGCTAACTTACGGTAATCGGTTTGGATGCCCGGTTTGAAACTTATGCAAGTTTCAACACCAAAAAGGCCCATTTTGGAGTTTTGACAGACCAAAACCCCGGATATCGGCCTAACCACCCCGAAACCCCATCACACAGCTCCCAAATGATAAAATATACTTGTACGAACTTACGACACTTGGTTCGGATGTCCGGTTTGAAATTTATGCAAGTTTCAGCTCCAAAAAGGCCCATTTTGGGG
The DNA here is from genome assembly GCA_008638375.1 of Nyssa sinensis. Lineage (NCBI taxonomy): Eukaryota > Viridiplantae > Streptophyta > Magnoliopsida > Cornales > Nyssaceae > Nyssa > Nyssa sinensis. The sequence goes on from CM018046.1 coordinate 23,148,540, forward strand.
TTTTGACAAACCAAAATGCCGGATATCAGCTTAACTACACCGAAACCACATCACACACCTCAAAAATGATAAAATAAACTTTCATGAACTTACGACACTCGGTTCGGATGGCCGGTTTAAAACTTATGCAAGTTTTAGCTCCAAAATGGCCTATTTTGGGGTTTTGACAGACCAAAACTCCGGATATCAGCCTAACCACCCCCAAAACCCCATTAAACACCTCACAAATGATAAAATTGACTTGCACGAACTTACGACACTCGGTTTGGATGCCCGATTTGAAACTTATGCAAGTTTCAACTCCAAAAAGGCCCATTTTGGGGTTTTGATAGACCAAAATACCAGATATCAACCAAACAAGCCCAAAACCCCATCAAACACCTCAAAAATGATAAAATTTACTTGCACGAACTTACGGCACTCGGTTCGGATGCCCGGTTTGAAACTTATGCAAGTTTTTGCTCCAAAAAGGCCCATTTTGGGGTTTTGACGTACCAAAATGCTGGATATCGGCCTAACTATCCCGAAACCCCATCAAACACCTCAAAAATGACAAAATAGACTTGCACGAACTTACGAAAATCAGTTCGGATCAGTGGTTTATAATTTATGCTACTTTATGTCGTTCTTACTATTTATGCATGCAAAAAAAAAAAAAGAAATTAAACTATTCACATTCTATATTTCATATATATTTAATAATTGTTCTAATATATTGATAACTGGTTAAAAAGTGCATATTTATTTTGTTAACCATAGATATTCTTGCATTTTTATTATTTTAATTCCTCCAATCTATATGCATTTGTTAGTTAATTCTTGTTTTATCTTTTTGTAGAGAAAACTTGACAAAGTTGATGATTTGGTGGTGAATTTGGAGTAAAAGTGAAATTGGGCTTTGAAATGCTAAAAGAAATGGAAAACAAGTGGTTTTGGGTTAGAAGAGAGGCTTGATCCATATGTAGGTGGACCGGGCCCATTTTAGCACTACAGACTCTATTTTGGAGTACTTTAGCCTCCCTTTTTAGGCCCCTAATGTCTAATTACGGGATTTTATTTTATTTTCCTGAATTCTTATGTAGTGGGGGTATTTTTGGAAAACGGAGAATAATATTGGGAGTTAGGGTTTTTGGAAAGAAAGGAAGCCGTTTTTGGGGGATCTTGACTAGGGGAAGAAAGGAGGAGACGACTAAAAAGAAGAAGATGAATAACTCCATGGCTATGGTGCTCTCCTCTTCCACCATCATGGGCTAAGTTTCTCTCATTCCTAGGGTTTAGATGAAACCCTAGTCAAGTAATCTTGCTTCTTTGTATTTTATTTTTGGGTTAATTAGTTTTGGATGTTAATTGTATAACTTTGGAATTTTATTAAGGCAATGATTGAGTTATTCGGTTTCACATAATCAATTTTTGTGATTTTGTTTATGTGGTTATACAATAGTAATATTTGTACATACATCAAAACTGTAGGATGAGTCATAACTTAGGGAAAACAAATTGTGACTATGACCTTAGAATTAGCGTAGACAATTTGTGTTGACCAAAGATGATTCGTGCTTAGGGTTTTGGTGCGTGATTTTCTTGATGATTGTATTGAGGCCTGCAGCCAAAATACATCTTTTACATCCAAATTTAATGGCCCAAGAATTAATACAATTGAAGCTAGTTACAAGATTAGTAGTGGATTCAATACCCTAGGAATCCTTTTTTAATTTGATTCATCGTTAATTCAGTTGAATATTTGCTTTAATTATAGTTCTCATTTAATTTTAGAAAAAAAATCAACAACAATCACTCTTTGTTAATTTGAATTAAAATTAATCTCAACTTTGGTTTTTAAACAATTAATAGTCTCTGTGGGTTCGACCCTTACTTTTCTACTATACTAGTAGTTTAGTTTGGTAATTTGATTGATTTCCACGACAGATCATATATACTATTTGATCTTTATTTCAGATTGATCGGGATTATTGCGCCGCCGTCTTTATGTTTTGCATCAGGATTTATTATTTTTATTTTTATTTTTTCTTTTCATGGACATCTGTAGTTATATGTTTTGAGACAATTTTTTATTTTTTTATTTATTGTTAAATTGTACTTTTACATATGTACGTAATTAGTATAATATATATATATATATGAATGTATTTTTCTTTTTTAATATATTCATTTCAGAATGTTTAAATTTTATTGTATATCAGGATAATTGATACAGGTTTAAACAGGAATAAAACAACAAATAAAACAAAGCAAACATGGTTGAAAAAAAAAAAAAAAACCTTGTCGCTAAAAGTAAAGAAACAACAATGTTAATTCACTCTTAGCGACGTACATTGAGTGTCGCTAATAGTAACCTTTAGCGACGCACACTTTGTGCGTAGCTAAAAGCTACTATTAGCGACGACCCCGTGTGCGTCGCTAAAGGTACTATTTGCGACCCACACTGAGCGTCACTAATAGTAGCTTTTAGCGACGCTCAGTAGCTTTTAGCAACGCCCTTTGCGTCCATTTATAATATTTGCGACGCCTATGCCCAATTATTAGCGACACCATATGTGCGTCGCTAATAGTTGCTTTTAGCGACGCTCAGAGGTGTGTGCGTCGCCAATACTATTAGCGACGTCACTATTTGCGGTGACGTTAGCGACGCGCACGTGTGCGTCATAAAATATCATTAGCGACGCATTTTTCCACTATTAGCGATGCACGCGTGTGTTACTAATAGTGCATTTTCTTGTAGTGTATCTTGATCTCCTTGCATGTGGAGGTCAAACCTTTACAATGATTTGAAAAAACTGTTGCCAGTGGGGTTGTTGCCCAAATATTTATCCTAAAAGGGATGATGAATAGGGTATTTAACAAATACTAAAAACTTTTACAAACTTTAAAATTGTATGTATGAAAGAAACGCACAAGTATGTAAAAGAATAGAAAGAGAAAGAAAGAGCACACGTAAAAAAAATTTTGAACTTCGTAAAAATTGTTGTTAATGGAGTTGTTGACCAGATATTTACCTTAGAAGGGGAGGTGAAATTTCTCTAATTCAATGGTGCTAATCATCTCATAAATTTAATTTATTTTATTTTTAAAATTGAAATTTCTCTGTTTCTTTGAAGAATAATAAAATTTCATTATTTCTCAGCGAAACAATTTGACTGAAATTTCATTGTTCGTAGTAATTTTTTTTTTTTCAAAATTTCATGTGCAATATAGATATAGTTTGATAGATCTTAATTTTTAGAATCCAAATATATAAATTTTATTAAATATAAATTTACAATTTATAATTTATAATTTATATTAAATTTTAAAATTTGAAAAAACTTTCTTAAAAGATTTCTGCAATTCATGGTATATGCTTAGAGAAAAGCACTAAATATGATGAGTATTTTAGTAACAAAAAGAGTGATAAAATTTTAAAGTTAAAAAGAATGAGTTTGAATTGTATCCTAATTAACAACACATTTGAGAACCATCGACCCAATCTTCCTAATATATATATATATATATATATATATTATAAAATAATTATAATTTTTTTTTTTTTTTTGTACACAAGGTTTGTGCATAATAATGCATATATTAAGTAAAAGAGACTTTATCATTGACACAACTATTATTATTTTTACTAAAAAATATAATTACCAACTTTAATTAAATATATATATATATATATATATATATATAAAATAAGATTATCACGATTATCACTCATCACAAATGTCTCATCCCCCTCCAAGTCATTTAAATGTATGGACAGCATGAAGTTTTCAAGCCCCACCTTGAAAAGTCTACAAATCAAAAGGAAGTGTTCTTCTGGGTCTATGAGTCCAACACTCCAGGTCGGCCAATCTTAATTAATACTTCCCAACTTTACCACGACAATATGTTTCTGGTCGTACCTCCATGGTTTTGTCGGATAGCATATGAGTACTGACCACAAAGTCATGTCATTTATTATTTGGCTTCTTTCTGAAAATAAATGAGCTTTGTCAACATCACAAATATTGACAATAACGCCTAATTAAAGAGAGTCAAAATTAACAGTTGAACTCTTGTTACTAAACTCAATGCTGAAGTATGGAATTGGTATGAATCAAAAAAGACTGCAACTTTTCAATCTATCTAACTTGGTCTAATAACCTAAAATCAAGTTTTTTTTTTTTCTTTTAAAAAAATTCTTATATAAAATTGTTATTGATTAGTTGACTAGCTCTTGTTTAATAGTTAAAATCTCATGAATTAAAAAAATATCATTAAAAAAAGTTATATCGATTCTGGATCATGATTGCATGAATCAGAGAAAACCAAACAAGAAAGTTGCATTAATTCTGAAAAGAAAATTCAACTTCAAACCCTTGCTAATAATGAAAATTCTTGGCTGGATATTTGACGAATACAGATTGTAATTATTAATTTAACTTTCTTGTATTTTTATGTACAAGACTTAATATATTTACATATAAAAACCCTTGCCAGGATTCTACTGGGAATTCAATCAATCTTTACACCCATTTTGTTATTTTATGGCATCAAAGCCCCCCAGCCCCCCCCCCCCACCCAAAAAAAAAAAAGGGTTAAATGCCATTTTTTTAATCTTTTCTAGTTTGCAGGCGTATCCACTTTCGTTTCCATGACTCCATTCAACATATCAACGGATTCTATTCAGCTATCACAAGTCAATCTAACTGTTTCTTTTATTACTAGTATTATCAATCATTTGATCAACATCAAACTTTTGCAAGACACTTTCTTGCTTTGGAAAGCATAACTAACTCCTTTTTCTCAAATAATAGAAGTTGTTCGGCTCTGTCACGCCGCCTCCTCGATTTTGTCACGCCGCCTCCACTAATCAGTCTTAACATCCGAATCTTTTTTTTTTTTTAATCTTTTTAGAGTTTTTCTAAACCTTTTTACTATAATAAAATTGTTTTAAAGTTATTTACCTAAAAAAATCTTTTTTAAAAGTCATTTTTAGTGCGTCATTTTTAACAAAAAGCTTGCCGGTCATGTGTTCATTGCGTCTACTTCTTCAAATCTTTTGAAAAAAGTCGTACAGAAAAACGTAAACCACCAAATCGACTGCTGACATCGTTTATCGTGTCATGAGTTCAATCGATTCAATCGATTACTGAAAACGAAACCACCAAATCGACTTGATCTTTAATCCTCGAAACTCTAAAAACTTGACGGATTTAGAGATTTTGGAAACAGGCGGTACGGTGACAGTAATGTTTTCAAGTACATTAGCCACAGAGACGATCGAAGCTCTACATAGAAAAAGAATCGTAGATAGATGCAGAGGTGGAGGATGGAACTATTTCTTTATTTGGGGATATTGATCAGAGGTGGAGGTCGGAGGGGGGGGGGGGTAATGGGCGGGGATGCTATTGAAGAAGCTGAGGTTTGAGGCTATCTTATCACTTCAACTTTGTACGAAACCTTTTCCAGTTGTGAGAGCATTGAATTTTTTACATCAATTTTTTGCAAGAAATGTGGAAATAATATAGGAAATATCTTTGCTGGATATGACTCACATATTCCTCGCACATTTTGAGCCTGATACCATATCTGCACAAGGAAAAGGTTTGGAATGAGTGTGTAAAAGTGCACTCTAAATGTCTTATTATTTGATTAAAAGTGCTAGAAATATGAATAGAAATGTTGGGCTTCAATTGATTTTATTAAATTTAATTTCTATTTACAGTGAGATATATTTGAGCATTATTTTATAATATTTTAAATATCAAATATTGCATTTTTTGTTGACGAGAGATAGTTTGCAATTACACGTTATACTTAATATTTTTGGAACTATTTTTAGTTTTTTGGCAGATTTGACTATTGAGTTTCAATTAAGATTTGGATGGCATTAGAGTTTCAGAATGAGAAAACGGTCTTCATGAAGTTTTTAGAGGATGTCTTGAGATTTTCAGAAAGGTTTGGTTTGCAAAAATCAGAGTTCGTTTGGACCTCCAAACATTGTTTCGAAATCAGGTCTGGGAAGCTGTTTCAAATTCTGTCCGTCCAGCTAACTTGAAAGGGTCATAACTTGAGCTTCCGAAGTCCAAATCAGGTGATTCTTGAGCCTAAAATTATCTACTCATCCGGGGCTACAACTTTTGTGAAGAACCCGAATCAAGATTCAGTCGTTATCCAATAAAAAAATGGACTTGAACATTACGGCTGTAGGCTTGTGCGGCTGCAGGAAAAAAATTAAAGAGGCTTTAAGGGGCCTTAGATGAAGATGCGGCTGGCGTCCGTCAGTGGTGCGGCGCACTCAAAGGCTTGATGTGGGGCTATGGGCTGATTTAATATGCAATTGAAATCAGGGAGTGGCTAACGTGAGGGATAGTGCTAGTGGTTCAACAGGGGTTGAAGTGAGGTGGCTTAGTGGGGCGCAGCAACTATTTGGAAAACAACAGAAGCAAAATCAATGGGTTTGTTGTGCGGCTGGGCTGAAGTAAACATGATGTAAGGCCCAGGCGCTGGAATAAATTTTAGGGCGCAGGAGATTAAAAAGAGGGAGCTACGGCTGAAACAGGGGGGAGCCGCAGGTGCGGCAGAAAACAGAGAGAAGCCTGGGCGGCAGATAGAACAGAGAACAGGGACGTGCGGCGGCTCAGGGTCCTGGCGCAGAGAAGAAGCCACAGCCACTTCATGGTGCTGTTATTTTTCATGAGATTTATGTTGTCTGTCGTTCGTATGGGTAACTAAATTTTTAAATGGGGTTAGGGATGAACTTGCACTATGAATGATTATTTTAATTTATTTTGATTCCTGTACGTGGTTTTTATTTATTAAATTCTTTGATGATCATTCTAAATTAGTTGTTGGATTTTATTCTCCGAATAATTAAAGGGTTTAGTCCGTTTATAGATTCAGTCATGCTTTTTCTATCAAATGGATTCATGTTTTGATTATTTTTGGAACAATTACTTATTTATATCAATTCAATTCTCTGCTGCAATATTGCTCGTTGGGTATATTGTCGTCGTTGGGTTTTCTCAATGTGAATAATAATTTGTGTGATTTAAAAGTGTTGAATGATTTTTCAAAGAGTTATTTTCAATCTAATTTTGGTTCATAATTTTATATCTTCCGATTGAGATTTTTGGAATTTAATTTCTCAATTGAGTTATCAGTGAATTAAAAATAATTAAAATACCAGATATGTGCAGGAGATTCCCGACACTCCACTGTTTGTTAATTTGAGTATTTTCTTCCATTAATCAATTTGTTTAATTTTTAATTTGCATTCAAAAATCACTTTTCCATATTTTTATTTTCTTGTTAACCGTTTAATATTTCTTAAGTTTCAAAAATTCTGTCTATTATTCTTTTAATTTTGTCTCTCTGTGGAATCGACACCCCAAAGCTACACTACAGCTACCGCGTTATTTTTTGGGCGTAATCAAATTTTGGCGTCGTTGCTGGGGAGACGGTAGAAGAATCAGTAGATAGTTTTTCTTTTCAGCAGTTTGTAAAGGCGGTAACTTCATTCCCTTCTTTTTACTTGCTGCATTATTATTATTATTATTTCTATTTATTTATTTATTTTATTTCATTTATTTATTTATTTATTTTATTATTGTCATCTTGCATGCATAATAGGTATAAGGACGCATTACGTCGATTTGCTTATAGGCCTGTGTTAGAGTCAGATTTAGAGTCTAATTTTTCTTGTTTTTCTAATTTTTTGTTTGATAATTCTTCCAATTCTGAAAATATGAGTGCATACGAGGATCAACCCATTAGGACTCTTCAGGATTACCTCCACCCTACACGCACAGCTACACCATCATGCATCATGTTTCCACCTAATGCTCTTCCAATTGATGTTAAAACGGGGGTGATACAGTTGCTTCCTACATTTCATGGTTTGGAAAATGAGAATCCATATGTGCATCTTAGGGAGTTCGAAGAGGTAGTTGCGACTTTTCATAGTCAGAATGCAACACAAGACATTGTGAGACTTAAGTTCTTTCCTTTTTCTTTGAAGGATCGAGCTTAGAGTTGGCTATACTCACTAAGACCACGGTCAATTGGATCGTGGAAAGAGATGACCCAGATTTTCTTCACTAAATACTTTCCCCAACACAAGACCAATGCTTTAAAAAGACAGATTTGTACCTTTGCACAAAAGGATAGTGAGACTTTGTATTAGTCTTGGGAGAGATTTAAGGAGTTATTGAGTATATGCCCTCACCATGGGTATGAGAGTTGGCGTGTAGTGAGCTATTTCTATGAGGGACTTACACCTAGAGAGCGCCAATTTGTAGAGATGATGTGCAATGGTGAGTTCTTGTAGAAAGATCTTGATGAGGCCATAGAGTACCTTAATGAGCTTGCTGAAAAAGCTCACACATAGACAGGACTTAGTGCTATTGAGAGCACAAATAGGTCACGACCTATAGGGAACCAAAACAGTGGGGGAATTTACCATCTTAGGGAGGAGAATAACTTGAAAGCTAAGGTTGAGACACTCACTAGGGAGTTAGAGATGCTAAAGGCTAAAGATGTAAAGCCAACACACTTGGCTAATCATGTAGAGCCTTTTAGACCATGTTCAGTGTGTGGCGGGGTCGATCACCTTGCCCAAGAGTGTCCCACATCAGCTGAGATGAGAGGGATGTATGAGGACCAATGTAATACCTTAGGTATGTACAAGAAGCCTTTCACACCCTACTTTGAGACTTACAATCTAGGGTGGCAGAATCACCCCAATTTTAGCTGGAAGTCTGAAAACTAGCCACCTGCACCACCACCTGCACAGCCTCCTAGATCATACCCTGCACCATATCATGCAACATATCATGCATCTTCATCTTGTAGGAATTCTTTAGAAGACACTTTGCATGCATTTATTGAAGCACAAGGTAAGACTAACCAAAAGTTTGAATCTTTGCTTACGCAGGTTATGGAAGAAAACAAGCAGATAAAGAGCCAAGTTTCTAAATTGATGAGCTCTTTGAGTGTGAATGAGCAAGGTAGATTCCCTTTCCAAGCTCAGTCCACACCCCATGGTCAACACATGGCGCAAAAGAATTTGAAAGAGGTAAACGTCATTGTGATTCCAAGTGGTAAGTCCTTACACATCCCAATAATGGACAAATCGGGGGATGTGGAAAAAGAACAAGATGGTAGTAATGTCGAGCTGCCCAAGGAACTAGAGGTGACAAAGTGTCACGACCCGAAACCCACCCTCTGCGGATTACCGGATCGCGACCGCCGCCCCGAGATCCGAAGGCCTCGAGACAAGGCTCGCATCTGGCAGCGGTATCGAATAGATGTGCGACACATGATTGCGGAAGCGTGAAAAACTTTTTCTTTTTTTTTCTCATTTTTTTTTAATTAGGCACATCCGTCCGATACTGCTGTTCCATACATAACATACATGGTTACACATTCAGAGTATAACTAAAATTTAAAACTTTATAACAATAAACGTTTAATTGCCCCGTGGGGCTTACACATTACAGGGTACTGTTTTACTAATACAACAACTCCATACTTAATATTCGTGGTACTAGATAAAAACTACTTGAACATAGTCTTCCAAAATCAGCAGATTCATCATCGTCGTCCTCAAGTCAAGACTGCTGCTAATTACCTGAAAGGGGGGTTCGAACAAAGTCCGGGTAAGCTAATCTAAGCTTGTGAGCAATTCAAGTGTTCGTCATGGGGTTTTCAATTAGCAGTGGTTTTTAGTACGTAAGAGTTGTAAAACATTCACTGCCAATTGCTTATACAAATCAGAATACAGAGTATATGCATTCTTAAAACAGATAGCTTTGAAACATTTTAAGTATTCAAGCTAAACTCGTACTTCGTCAAATAGAGTATATAACTCAAAACATATGCATTTCAAATAGCTTGAAAACATTTAAGGTATCCAAGCGAAACTCGTACTTCATCAGATAAAGTATATAACTTTAAATCACATAAATATGTATTTGAAAATGAGGGTAAAACCTGCTTCATTTCCAAAATCACTTTGTCATCTTTTCTCTTTAATTAGGTGGAATCTGTTTCGAACCAGACTCCCATTTTACTGCCAATACTGTCGATCTTATTTGCCTGGGGGATTAGATCCTGCTACCGGGCATTTGCTGTTGAATCCCGAAGGATTTCAACGTCACATGGGGTGGTACTTAGTACCGTTTATCTTGTAAAACATGTATCACATAACTTCTTCAATAGATACTTTCATGAGTATTTAAAACATGAAATGTATAATTTCTACAATAGAACTTCAAATACTTGTAACTATCAAATTCAGGATATTTAACATAATTTGGCATTTAAAACTTTGGACATGCTGAAATATGTTTTAAGAAAACCATGATAGATACCAATCACTGAGCATGTCATAATAGAGTTATAAAACAGTACAATCAAAAACTGAATCATGTAAATACTGAATTTGAAACTTCAAATACTTCATATTTTTGAACTTAAAACCTTTTCAATCCATGGAGTTAAATCTCCAATTCAAACACAGGGTTACTCACCTTGGTTCTTTAGGGTTAGTGCTAATAATGCGCTTTCTCACTTTCCTTGTAGTTCCTAAGAACAATTCATAAACATCTTATCAACTTCATATGTACTTAACTTAACCCGTACTCTTAACCTATGACACAATAAATGTGTTAGAAATTGAATTTATTTCAATTTATACTCTTCTGGGAGCTCCATTAACTTTAATTTAAAGTTATTTGACATGTTTACGTGTTGTGTCTTTTCGTATTTCATTTCTCGTACTTGCCTCAGTTTAGTTCTTTGGCAATATTTCAGTTCATAGTCATCTAACAGATTCTATTCATCAAATTTTATGTCTTTTTATTTTAGACATTTCTTTAGGTCGAATAAACTCTACCATTGAGTCCGGAGTGTCAAGAAAGTCGGTTTAGGCTTTCTTAACATTTAATTCAGACTGTTATATGTAAAAGGGCAAAATGGTCATTTACCATTTTACGTGTCATATTTTTCTGTACTTCGTTTCGTAATTCGGACTCTATTATTAAGTCCGGGATGTCAAAGAAAGTCAATTTAGACCTTCTTTGATTTCATTTGGGCCTTAGGGGTACCAGGGGTATTTTGGTCATTTTATCCCTTTACGTGTCTTTATTTTTTGGGACCCCATTTCGTGTTGTGGACCTCACCATTGGACTCAGAAGGTCCAAGATAATAAGAATACACTAATAACTTATTAATTTTGGTCAAGGGGTATTTTGGTCATTTACCCCTTTACGTGTATTTATTTTTCGGGCCCCGTCTCGTAAAACGGACCCTATCATTGGCTTCAGAATATCCAAAATAGTCAAAATGTACTATTCATATGCTTATTTTGGACTTCATTTGCCTTAGTTATGACCCAAGGGCAAAATAGTAATTTTACTTTATTTATTAAATAATTAAATTAATTATTTAATTATTTTTCCAGGGGTGTAAATGCATAAATTTTCCCTCAGTTGGGCCTCAATATAATTTTTCTAAAGCCCAGGGGTCAATTCATAATAACCAAAAGTCTTGTTTTATTTTATTTTTAAATAAACTTGAAAACCAAAGGGTTTGGTTTTATATTAAGTGAACCGGTCCAGTTCAGTTGCAAACCAACCGGTTTATCCGGTTTATGTACATGTGGCTGACGTCATGATGACGTTAGCCCTAGCGTCTATTTACTTAACCGACATTCAAAACGTCGCCGTTCCAATTAATCGGTGGCAAGCCCAGAGGTTGCCACCTGTCCTAGTCGACCCAGCCTTATTTTAAAACCGAGTTGACTCGTCTTCGTCTTCCCCACGAGACCCGACTGAAACCCTAATTCCCGAATTCCTTTTCTTTCTATTTCGTGCAGTTTGGATCCATGGATCCTCACTGTTTTTGTCCCAAAACGTTCCTAGGGTACCCAGAAATCGTTTGGCATTCATTTTGGAGTTCAAAGTGAACTCGTTTCTTCGGTTTCAACTTAAATAATCCGACCTGTAAGTCGGTTGTTCAGGTTCATTTCTTGTTCATTTTCCATGCGGTTGATCTTGTTTTGATCCCTAGTTCAAGGGGTTTCATTCCCCATTCGTAAAAGTGAATTTAATACAGAGTTTAGAGGCTTGGGTTCCAAACCCGTAGCCTGCAACTCACCACATGGGGTCGATTTCTTGAGCTTTTTGATCGCGGTTGATGGTTTTTAACATGCTTATAATGTCTACTTTAAGCCTTGATAAGCCAAATCAAGCTTAAAGGAAGTTGATTCAGGCCTGCCATGGGCAAGGTCTTTAATGGCTGTCTCAACTGGGTTTTGTGTTTTTTGGTGTTTTGAAGCTCAAAATCCATAGGTAAACAAGTCTAAATATGTTCTACATATCATATATATAAAATGAAAGCTTTAAATCAGTTTATACTTAGAGAAATTCTAGAGAGAGAAAAATGGAAGCTTGAGTTTTTCTCACCTTTCACCACTGCACCGGATTAGTAAGCTTTCCTTTCATACCACTTCAGCTTTGATTTCATGTGACCACCCTCTATTGTCTGAGAGATGACATTGAAATATTGCAATGAGTTAGCTTGGAATGTCAAAACAAAAGTTATATGGAATCTCAACATGTGAAATGGAAGATAGAGGGAGTAGGGAAATTAAAGTTGAAGTAATGAAAGATGGCCAATCATAGCACTATCCTTTAGCAGTATCTTGATAACTTCCCCAGATACATCAGACTGGAACAGATGGGAGGAAAAATTTCAGACCATCTATCTTAAAGATTAAGGCATGAATTTAATATCAACTAGAAAGAATGACAATAAATAAAATAGTATAGCTGAGTCCAAAAATCCATTCTATTCTCATTCAACACGTTTATCTACAAGAATACACACATACACAATTATATGAAGTCAAGGCCCAAACCTCGATTGGGAGTTCACCACCCCAGCTGTTCAATGTAGCAAAGCACTTGGCCCTCCTTTGCTATTTGGTTCTGTTAAGGAGTAGCAAAAATGGTATCAGACAAAGTGATACACAATGTTCCCTCTTTTGTTGGTGCAACGATAATAGTATTGTCATGGCACAAAAAATGTGAAAACATTGCATGCACTAACTTCCTTGTTAGAAGCACGTAGAAGAACCAACAAGACTTTAATTTGGAATAAATTAAGGGAACAAGTTGTGGTTGGAATGATGATTGAATTAGATAAGATTTTACTACATCAGGTTCATACGTTAATGGGGCATCAATTAACTAAATGAAAATAGAGAGATTACCTTACATTTTTCAAATTATTTGAATAACAATGATGATGGATGATGATTTATAATGAAAATTTCAAAAAGGAAAACAAAATATACACACAAACAAAATGTGGTCCACACACAAAAAAAAAAAAGATAACAAAGTCGATCTTTTTCAGTCCATAAATAATCTCATTTACTTGAAAGAGGAAAAAAATGCCAAATGTCTCAGAATAGAGAACAAACACCAAAACAACAATAATTATAGATTCATTTTAAATGCAACATCAAACAAAATAATTAACTTAATTCTATGTGGTTTTCTAACATATTTACATTCACAAATTAAGAAATTTAATAATTCCCAATAAAAAGAAATGTGTCTAGTATCCTGTTGCCAAAACCACTGTAATGGGTACCTCTTTGCATGATGGAGGTGCACGCTTCCCCTTTATCGTCTGAGATTTCCTAAAATATCCAACCTGCATCGTTTATGGATGTAGCGATCAGAATTTCATTGAATAAAAAATAATTAAAATAATTCTCTTCCATTCTCACCCTTGGAGACTGAATTAGTACCAAGCCTTCATCTGCAGCTTTATCAAGCAATGTTTGAATGCCACCCAAAAAAGGTACTGGTTTGGCGAGAGCTAAAGATGGTGCAGAAACTTACCCATTTAAATCAGGTGCCTCGATAGTTGTATTCTCACCGACGGGAGCAAGAATTGAGGGCGGTGGAGGTTTATTCTTCCCAATTAAGTCCTTTGTCACATACAGCCGAAACCCACCATGCTAACAATAAGAAAGAGAATGGGGAACATGATGGCCAGTTAGTGGAGGGGAGAGGGAGAGGGAGAGAGAAACACGAATAGAAAAGAAAAAAATTCAAAAAAAAAAAAAGCTGGAACATCTTAATCTATTCATTTAGAATCAAAATTCTGTACAAATGAAAAAAAAAATTATTTCAGAAGAAAATGTATATAAGAATTTACGACCGCTCACTTTCAATTCAAACTTTGCAATCAAAGTTGTATCACATATTTTGGTGAGAAGAGATTCCACCTGCAAATGAGATTTAGGTGAAGATAACCTTTTCAAACTTTTAAACAAGGTATATCAAGGCATGCATGTAAAGTTATGGATGGGTATGAGAAAATGCATGTAGCAACCATTTATGCTAGTTGTAAACAGAAGTTAGGAGGCCTTTCTTGCATGAGACAGAGAAGGACTACTTTCAGCAAATTACAACTTTGGCTTTAGAATAACTTGTTGCAATAAAGCTTTCACCATTGAGAATAAAGCTGCCAAATATTGAAAAAAAAAAAAAAACTAATGAACTACCCAATGATGATGACAAAATTATGTAAGAGTTTAGGGAATAAAGTGAAAAATGTTAATCGATGATTAGGAATTCCTTTTTTTTTTTTTTCATTTTCTTATTACACAGGGGAGTTTACATCTTTATACACAAAAGACACCTCGTGAAATGAAGAAATGCAAGATACTTATTGATGCTGCACTTTTTGGCCCACGTGAGATCCAAGCTCGGCTCCCTGCGAAACACTCGAAACAGAAGATCAGAGGACCACCGGGTTGGCTCCGGCGGTAGCCGCTCCGATGCTTAAGTCAATAAATTGAATTGAAAGACTCGTAATGAAAGCCAAAATAATGAGCATGAAAATTAAGCGTACCTTTAGGGTTGAATTTATAGGCAAACGTCTCTCCTAGTTTGATTAGGATTCGGAGCCATGAATATAGGGATTGGATCTCTGGAGATATCAGTTATCTTGTTGAATATGGTAACTCATTGTGGCAGTTTCCTTGTTGGAAATGGTTTCCTCATTCCCTGCTCGGAGCTTAGTGATCACTGACTTTCCGTAATGTAGGCTTGCATCTGTATATATTTAGCTTTGTAGGAGAGCTACCTTGCTTCGATACTGTGAGCTCGGTTTATTTGGGCTATGCCTTTTGATTGACCGAGCATGAGGTATATGACCGAGCATGAACCGAATGACCGAACACAACTTATGCGACCGAGCATGATCTGGATGACCGAGCACAGATTATAAGGCCGGATATGAGCTAAGCGACTGAGCATAAGCTATATGGCCGAGCATGGGCTGTATTATTGGTCCTGAGCCGATCTTGTAGTTATACGTGTCGTGCAGTGGTTGGTGCTTCACATAGTGGTATATCACTTATCCCCCCAAAAAAGTAATGAATAAAAAATGCATGCTTGCAATTTTTTTTACCTGGCCATATCGCCCTGTTGAACATGTTTTAACTAATGCTGAATCCATTAACTCCAAACATCTTCCTTTTTTTCAGAAATCCCATGCCTAAAAATGTTCCATTCATAAATAGTGTTATTCAAGGCCATTTCTTAAAACTAAACAGATTTGGAATTAGAAACAAAATGCATACAAAATTGGACTTGCTATAATTGCTTACATATCCTAAAAACCAATGTTCTTCTTCCCATTTATTATCTCTAGGAGCATCAGTCCAAAGCTAAAGATGTTAGATTTAACCGAAAAGAGATCGTCCATGGCATACTCAGGGAACATATAACTAATTAAATGAGTGAAGTTTAATGGAAACCTCAATGGTTAAATGCTCAATACGAATAAAAATTTATTGTTATCATCTTTCATCTACAATTTTGTTGAAGAGATATAAGTAGAGACAAACTTTTTATTTTTGGTAAGTGAAATTTTATTACTACCAAAAGAGGGGAACACCCCAATACAAGAAGAGAGCTTTAGAGCAAACCTTTACAACCAACCAAGCATAACAGAGGGAGAAGAAATATTCTTCCATCCCAATGGAATAGTTAAGAAAAAAGACAGAGACATAAATTTCCAAGAGACATTGGGACATATTTATGTAAACCACATGGACTGTACCTTTTTGTGCATGTTTCAACTCAATAGAAAGACCAACCTGCCAGTCATCAAACAAGTTAGGGTATTCTTCAGGATCTACCAATGATTCTATAGACTTTCTGTTTGTCTGCCAATTGGCCCAAATTGCCACGAAGTCAAAAAAGTATTAAGAAATTTCCTTTCCTTTGTGGGTAATATAATAGTTACTCTTCTTCGTCCATTGGATGGATCCAGGTATAAATAAACATATAAATGCAACATTATTCTTCCCTTGTTGTTTAGCAAGCGAAAGAAGTTTTAAAATTCTTTTGGTATCACCAAGAGCAAAATAGAGGAGCAACAACCCACTTAAGTCCATTCTATGTAATAGTCATTCTTCAACCATTTCTAACTACATCATCAAATCAAGTCTATATATAGAGGTGTTGTATATAGAACTTAAAAGGCCATACATGACTCTAAGTATCATTTAATCACAGGCTTGCAACTCTAAATAATGATATTTACAAAAGAAAAACAAAGCAAAGAAACAATAGAAAAAAAAATTCATCTATAATTCATGAAAAAATAGGAATATGATGGTACATTACTTCAAGAATATAAACATTGCTCCACAATAATATTTTAACTGAATGACTTTTGAACAAAGTTGATAAATTACCTAATCATATAATCAAAATGTAATCTCAGAGCACTCTGAAAGATGCAAATGGAATCAGTTCATACCATAAGATTTGAAATTAGAATTTAGTATCCCCTAGAATGAGATATTGCAGTAAATGGAACTAGCAGAAGAAATGATAACAACAATGAACTATGTCCTAAAATTCAAAAAATGAAGCTACAAATGCAGCAAAAGAGACTGATTTTGAATTTTATTGCTATGAAACAAATGTGCGTATTTCAAATGCAAAATCATGTTTTCCTATGCTCTTGAACACCTTACTAATGTATACTCCCTCCAAATGATACTCTTCCACTCAATCAGCATGTCATGCCCCTGTTACACTATGTACCTTTCTTGATTCATGAAAGATGTAAAAGAAATCTTTTTAACACATGTTTTAATCCATAATGTAACATGGACCATCTCATTTAAAATCATTGATCGGCTTCTATAAATAAGATTTTGTTTCTTTAAATACAATCACAGAAATAATAACACTTGAATTTTTTTAAGGAATATCTAAGTATTTAAGTGCAACATCTTCAGTAAGACAATGTCAAATTAATTGTCAATATATTGGTATAAGGATACATACCATAGAACTCATCATGTGTGTGATTCCAGCGTCATAGCACACTATTGTCCCTGATCCATGTCGTTACCCCTCTACGCTAGTTCTTTCTTTCTGATTCATTCTTGAAGAAATGTTTTTGACCAATTACTTGATATCTATCATACACTAGTGGCATATGGTTTCAAGCAATTGATTAACTATTAGATATTCCTAACAACCAGTTTAAGTTAATGATTATATCAGGTAGAATTGATTAATCAAAGTACTACTGGAAATCATATCCTGAAGCAACAAAAGTAATAGATACATTTTCCTTTCTTTTCTTTGCTTTTTTTCTACACATCAAAAAATCTTTACAATTTGTTCTATGTATAACAACTCAATATGCACCTTCTAATAGATAGCATCAAAAAAATTCAAAAAAATAGAATATAAATAGTTTTTTTTAACAAAAGGGAACTTAGGGAAAGGGAAGTATTATCAAGAAAACAAAAGACTAATAAAACGAAAACACAGAGAAATTTAGGACTTACAATTTTACTACAACCAGAAAGAGAAGGAAATTAATTTTACCCAAATATAGAACATGTTATACAAATAATTAATCCATATCTCAAATGGTTGAAAATTGTCAAAGGACATTAGAAAAGAAAAAAAAGATGCTTATTCAGTATTTTCCATAGCCTAGCTCCACCGATTTAAGATCAGATTGCTCCAATTTAAGCCCAATGTTGATTGGAAAAAAGAATATTCAAGCATTCAACTAACTGAGTTATCCAAATTTAAGATTTTTGAGTTGGTTGCATGTTCTAGTGTACAATATCATAGCAAAACTCCCTACCTGTAAATGTTATTTTCAATCAACTACAAACAGTACAAACAATCACAATGCATAAAAGGAATGAAACACTGAAATAAAGAAGGAAATAAAGTGTGAGACCTTGCCTTCTACTTTACAACCTGCAAAAGCCAGAAGTTCTTTAATGCAAAAGGCATATGCAGCATTGGAAAATGCACGTCTTCAAGTCTGCACAAATTTACATAAGGCAACAACTGCTAAAAAAATTATCAAACAGTTTCACCTGATTTTAAGGATATATATATATATATATATATATGTTATTTATGTTTAAAGAAGTACTTGCATAGTTTAAAATGTTTGGAGAAAAAAAATTCTTTTACTAATATCCTAATCACTAACATAAATAAAGTTAGCAATAGTGATCTTCTAACATACCTTTTCATAATCCTGGTTTCTTTTCTTCGATTTCTACGAATGCTGTGAAATACAGACTCTAATCTCTTTCTCTGTGAATGCTGCGAGGCGAAACACATCAAAGTCGATTTCATGAGGTGAAATACATCAAAGTCGATTCGGTCTGGATTCGAAATCTAAAAATGGGTTTCTCCAATCTGTTTGAAATTGGTAAAATCAAAATCCGTTAAAAATGAGCAGCTAAATGATTTCTTTCTCTTTGTGCTTTCTCCAATCTGGCAAATTTGCTTGCAGTTTACTCCGACATGATATGAAACAATTTCATTTGAATTTGAGCTGTAATAACCTCAAAATTTTTTTTTAAAAAAAATTTTGTTGGTTATTATTATTATTTATATTAATACATGTGTGAATGTAATGTGTGTATATTTAAGAATGTGTAAAGTTGTGTGTGTATTATATATGTGTGTTATATATATGTGTGTGTATATAGATATATACATATATATATATGTGGGTCAGATTTGTGCACGGGTGTGTGTGCCTATATGAGTATGTGTGCATCAAGTGGGGTATGTGCACAGTGTGTATGGTTGTGTGTGTGTAAGGAGATTGAGTGTGTAACACTCAAAGAGGAGATGTGTAAGTGGTTGTGTGTGGCAGTGGACTTCAGGACATAGGGGGGAGTAGGTCAGGAACGAAAAGGTAGTCTAATTTAGAGAGAGAGAGAGAGTAGAGAGAGAAAGTGTGTGATGCATGTGTATATGTGTATGTATGTCGGTTGAGAGAAAAGGGGAAGAAAAACAGAAGAAAGAAAGAGAGAGTGAGAATAAAGTGAAGAGGATCGAGACTGAGAATGAGTCACATGAGAAGAAGCTCAACCCGAGGAGAGAGAGAGAGAGACCGAAACCAAGGTAAGCCACTTTTCTGTTTCAAAAACTTTTAGCATGATTTAATTTATTTTGAATATAGGACCAAACACAGCGTAAGATATAGAGAGGTTAGGAACAAGAATCGAGTTAAAAGGTTGAGAAATGAAGGAACAAGAACCAGTTACAGGTCGAGTGGGAAAATCGGGTTTCATAGATTTGAAGCCTAAAACCTGGATTTAAGTTTATGAAAATGTTGCTAAATGATGTAGGAAAGTAAATGGGAGGGTTTGGGTTAAAAACGGTGGAAGAAAAGTGTGGAAAATGAAAAATAACAGTTGCCGGAATCTAGAGGTGCATGGCCGGAAAATGGGTGGGTGTCTCGGGACAGTGAGGTTCGGAGTTTAAAAACAGTCCTGAGGGAATTCCGCAATGTCCTAGGATTGATTCCATGGGAAAAGGGGGAAGTTTAGACGTTGGAAATGTGAGAAACAATGGGGGAAAAGCGGCTTTCCGGTGACCGGCGTTGGCCAGGTCACCGGAGATGGTGATCAGAGAATCGGGGGTGACGCTGGAGCGGCTTGGGCCTATAACCCTTGGGCCTGATTTGTTTTAAGTGGGTTGGGGTTTGTCTTGGGCCCAAAGGGGGATTGGGCTGATTTAAGTTAAAAAGGGGCCATTGGGCCTGATTGGTTAGAAACAGTTTTGGGGCCCAACCGGTTAAAAATAAAAAAATAAAAAAAGGGACGAATAGTGGCGTCCCTGAGATTCGAAGCAAGGAAGTATGAAGAGGGGGGGTGACACGCTGGCCAGCGTGCCAACCTATGCTCACCCGCCTCTTTTCACATATAATATATATATATATATATGTATTGTACTTTATTTAATTTAACTAATTAAATTAATTTAATTAAGTTAAATACTCCAAAAATGGCCTAGAGTCTAAACAAGGCAAGCCATATATGTTTTCTTACTATCTTGGACCTCCTAAGACCAACGGTGAGGTCCGTGATTCGAGACGAGGTCCCAAAAAATAAAAGACCCGTAGAACCTTTAAAAATTACCAAAACACCCTTGAGTCAAAGTGCAGTCAAACGAACCCAAAATTGAGTAAACGAATAGTGAAATCTTATTATCTCGGATATTCTGGACTCAACTGTAGAGTCCAATTTATGAGAAGAGGTCTTTGGAATTGGGAAACCGTGAAAGTGCAAAATGACTGTTTTGCCCTTTTTAACCCGAACGTCCCAATTAATTTCTGCGAAGGCCTAGACCTATTTTCTTCGACGTTTCAGATCCAATTGTAGAATTTAATTTATCAAATTAGAAATTAATAAAATAAAGGCATAAAATTTGATTAATAGCATCATTCAAGCAGCAGACTGACTGAGTGACATTTTGTGGTTTTAGGGACACTAAAAGGCAAGGAGAAGGTCGTCTGACTTCTACATTTCCATTGCTAGCTACCACTTTGTGAGCACGGTTTACTAAGGTTGAGACCAACCTGACAAGTATGGTGTTTTGCTAATGTTAGAAATGAAGTTAAGTTAGGAATATTTTGTGAATGACTAGAATGATTTATGTGTTTATTTGGAATGTGTTTACTTGATAATTTGAAGTTGGTTGTTCACATGTTTATGTGTTACTTGCGTTCTTTGAGAGTTTAGTAAAGTGAAGAACATGAACTATGATGTATGAACACATGAGATATGCATACATATGGAACTGACTGATGATTTATATGTTATTGTCCGAGCATGCTATATTATTGAAAACCATGTTCATTGAGATTACATTAGCATATTGGCATATGGTGAATCCTTGAGAACATGGCGTGAGTTGAGCACGTGGTGCTATGCATTATGAGGGTGTAGATCCTGTGGTGAAATACCCAAAATTGGCCATTGCATTGGTACTTCGATGCCATCGGGGAGTACCCGTAAATGAGACATGGGTGTGGCATAGAGTTGTGCATAGGTGCGTCATGCATACCACTCATATATTACTGCGATGCTTTGAATGACATTTAGATATAAATGTACACTTTGCACATGCCACGCCTTAGCTTTATTTCTTGCATTAGCACTACATTATACCAGCAGTTGAGCTGACCCATTCGTGGGACCAACATTACAGATGAGGACGCCCCAGCTACATGAGTTTCAGTAATGCTTTATAGAGGAGAGTGCTTGGAGATGTTTGGCCCTTGGGGCATATTTTGCGATGTAAGGGCTTAAGCCCGAATGACCATGCAAACGATGTATTCATGGGATGTACTTTATGTTATTTTATGTATTGATGGGAATGGATGCATGTTTAGTGAATTTATTTACATTTGTCCTTTTATTTATTTTATTTTCTGTCTCGTCAGTCGCGCTTCGGGTTTACAGAAATTCGGGGCGTGACATGAGCAAAAAAGCTGAATCTAATAATCAAGTGAAGGTGAAAATCTATTTTTGAGGTTATGATTACAAAATGCTAATATAATTAATAACTATCTGCAACATTTGGTTATTAAGAAAACATTGCAAAGTAAAAGAAAGATTAAGAATCTTATAGTAACCCGTTATTACTTCTGCCTTGAAATTTTTGCTTGAAATGTGTTTAACATCAAAATTGTTTTTATGGAAAAAACTCTATTTGGGAATAATGAGTTCTGTTTTTTTTCTAGTTTTTCAGGCCATGAGAGAAGACATTTCACTTCAAATTGAAAGTTCATATCAAATGATCTGTGAAGAAAGCAATAAGGATGCCCCTTTTGCTTTGGTGGTAAATGGGAAAACTCTTGACATTGCCTTGAGAAGTGACATACGGGACTACTTCTTACAGTTGGCAGTTAACCGTGCCTCTGTTATTTGCTGTCGTGTATCTCCTAAATAGAAAGCTTTGGTAGGAGAATATTAGACTTCATTTATCTTATTAATATTTGAATAGACTTATTAGGATGTGCCATTGAAACCAAAAGGGTATATTATTTATATACTTAGGCAGAATGGAGTCCCATCTGTTTATAGCAGTATTTGAACAAATACAGGGTATTCTTGGACTTTATTAACTGATTTTATTTCTATATTTCTCTAGCGACTTGTGATTTTTATTATTGCACTAACTTGAATATTTATATTATCATTTCTATTATTTGTATCGTGTTTTTGTGTTATTTTTATGTTTTCAAGTGATCTGTGAAGAAAGCAATAAGGATACCCCTTCTGCTCTGGTGGTAAATGGGAAAACTCGTGACATTGCCTTGAGAAGTGACATAAGGGACTACTTCTTACAGTTGGCAGTTAACTGTGCCTCTATTACTTACTACCGTGTATCTCCTAAACAGAAAGCTTTGGTAGAAGAATATTCGACTTCATTTATCTTATTAATATTTGAATAGACTTATTGGGATGTGCCATTGAAACCAAAAGGGTCTATTATTTATATACCTAGGCAAAATGGAGTCCCATCTGTTTATAGCAGTATTTGAACAAATACAGGGTATTCTTGGACTTTATTAATTGATTTTATTTCTGTATTTCTCTAGTGACTTGTGATTTTTATTATTGCACTAACTTGAATATTTATATTATCCTTTCTATGATTTGTATCGTGTTTTTGTGTTATTTTTATGTTTTTTTTTTTTTTTTTTTTTTTTCTGGAAGTTCTCCATACTTATCACCTTCTTTTATTATATATAAATTCTAGAGCACAGAATAAATGATGAATTCTGAGGGCCACCTAAGAAACAGTTTGTTACAATTTTGTGGTGGGTACTTGATGCATTCATATATTCAGGTTTACCTTCTCAACTATGTTTTTTTTTCCCACAGTAAGTATCGACTCTAAAGGTCTAGGATATGTCTTATCAAATATTTACAGTAGCCTAGCCAATGCCAATGGTAATAATTAATGATGGCAGCATAAAACTGAGGAAAACAAACTCCTTGCATTGTCAATTAGGTGAATAACGTAAGAGAAAATAAAGATTTATGAAATAATTGGTTTCATTTTTATTTCATAATTATATATTGATTTAGGTTTTAATAGAATTAGAATTTCTAAAAAAGATCCTTACCTTGAATTGATTTGTGAATTATCTTATAAAATGAAGAATTGGAACGAATTGGGTACAAAATTATTAGAAGATATCAATGTTATGATTAAAAATTCTTGGCCAGGGACCCAAAAACCTCAACAGTGGAAAAAAAGAACAGGGGCAAAAAAAATAATTAAAATTAGTTCTTGCACTCACCAAGGTCAAAGTTTATTCAAATTTGACACAATCCTCCATTATGTGCCAAGATATGAATCTACTGTCTATGAGGTTAGGAAAGCAGGAGACCAAGGAAAGCAGGAGACCAAGGAAATCTCAACTTATCAATTATTCCCAAAAGAGCAACCTTGCTAACACAATATTAAACAGCAAAACTTAACAATTTTTTGCACTTTGCAAATCAGATGAAGGATTTCAGAATTATTCCAAATTTCCAATTAACTCTCCTTATATTGTGCCACAAATATAAACAAAAGAAAGAAAATGGTCTCGCACCCACGATTTGATAGTTTTCTCTTAAAAAACAGCTATGACTCTATAACATATTCATATTATACCAGAGTAACAAATGCAAAACTTCAACCATTTTTTAGTTGGATTTACAAGCAAAAGGAGGAAGCATCTTCATCAAATTGTATGATACACGAAGTACATTTCACATGAAAAGCACCAGATAGAAGCAAGTTGTCAAACCTTCACATATTGTATGAGAACATATGATTAATGTATCAAAAACATGTTTAATACTAATAATACATAATGCAGCTTCACAGCATAACTATTTTTACAATTTAAACAAGTTGTGCTTTTTCCAATAAAATATGTATTAATGGAAATTTAAGATTAAATCAAAACATTCAAAGGTACACAGCATAACCATTTTGACAATTTAAACAAGTTTTAATTTTTCTAACAAAAATGTATCATGCAATATCAATACAGAAGTAAAGAATGTTTCCATAACTTACAATTTTGAATTCTTATGGTTTGATTTATTGGTTAAACACAAATGGAAAGTAGGAAAAGAGGAAGGGGAGACCAAAAGATAGAGGAGATAGGGATGAGAGACGCGCGGAGAGAGAATACCAAGTGAATGTTGCATTGTGCTCTGATTTGGATGATCTCCTTAGAGGCCTCGACTATTTCCTTCGACTACTTCGACTGCTCAAACAACTTCAATGATCGATTGCAAAATAGAAAGAGGAAAGAAAGTTAAAAAAAAAAGGAAAAATAATTGGAGAAAAAAGGCAAGAACAGTATATTCATCCATCAATCATTGTGGATTGAGATGCACCCAAAGTAATAAATTCAATTGTATTCATACCCTTCATCCTCCTTCTGCTACAGTAACAACCAATCTCTGCCACGTCAATTCCCACTGATCTTAGCTCCAACAGAGCACCGTAATTCCCCGTCGTAAACGAACAATCCAACCACATGCAGCTCCATAATTCCCCTTATTAAACAAATGATCTAACCACATGCAGCGAAGTAAACATACCTCCGCCTCCCACTTGAAAAACTGCTTCGTGACAAATCCCAATGTAGCTCTTCGATCTTCTACACCAATGAAGTACCAAAATTCTACTCCTTAAACAAATGATCCAACCACTAATGCAGCAAAGAAGCTCACTGGGAAAATATTGGGGGAGAAGAGAAAGTGGGAGTTGCAGCAAAGAACATGCCTCTCTCTATCTCCACTCACTGGAAAAATATCGGGATAGCAGGGAGGGTGGGAGTTGAACGGGTTGTATCGGGGGAGAAGGGAGGGTGGGAGCTTCACGGTTTGTAACCGTTGGTTTGTGGAGTGGGTTCACTGATTTTGAATAAGGGCTGTGATGGGGGTATTTTGGTGAACTCAATAATAAAAGTGTAAACCACTTTTGAAGAAAACACATAAGAGGATCTATACATTTATAGGTAGTAGTATAGATAGATATAGATGTTTCACTTGTAACAACCACAAAAAAATTTTTTTTTGTATAATAAATTTTGTTGGTTGTTATTTATTTATTTTATTATTATTATTATTATTATTATTCTTAATTTTAAATGTGTAATGGATGTAAGTATGTACATTGTACATGGGTATATATATATGTGTATATTACATGTATGTGTGGATGATTTTGTGTGTATATATATACATATATATATAATCACTGTGTGTGTGCAACAGACCTGGAGAGTGTGTGTGTAAGGTGTCGGCTAAGTGTGTGTGTGTCTAGTGTGTGTGTGTAATGAGTGATATATATATATAGGTTATATAGGGCAGCTTTGCATTTAATGCAAAGCTGCATTTGGGGAAGAGCATGGTGGTTGATGCAGAGAGAGAGAAGTCAAGGAAAGGGGCTGATGTGAGAGAGAGACGTGTGAGAGTGGATGTGTTGTGTATATGTGTGGTCTCGGTTAGGAGAAGAGATGGAAAGAAAAACAGAAAAACAGAGAGCGAGAGAGAGAAAGAGAGTTCTGGAAGGGAGTCTTGGAGCCTGATTCAAGCTTGGAACCAGAGGGTGAAAGAGGTGCACGGCTAGAGAGAGAAACCCAAGAAAACCGTAAGTGGCCCATTCTGTTTTGGTTTTTTTTAAAAGCATGATAATTACTTTAATGTATATGATCTTAGAGAGCATGTTGTAGGGTTTATTTTGCAAAAAGAATGAAAGAAAATGGTTAAGAAACGAGATAGAAAACTCTAGTTGCAGGTTTCGGTCATGGGAGTTGGGTCTTGTCATTTTATGTGTAGAACTCAGTTTAAATGATGGGGAATGAACCCTAGGAGGTGCAGAAATACTTTAAGATGAAAATGGGGGTTAAACCAGGACCGAACTGTCACAAAAATGAAGGAGAAAGAGTCGGCCGGAAGTTTGACCGAGGGATTGACCCTCTATTTCGTGAAGATCTAGTGGCTTAGACCCAAAACCAACTTTAGATATGGAACCTAGATGAAAAACTGAAGAAAACCACATTCAGAAACTGCAAAAATCTCACCGGAAAAATGTCGTCGGCGCCGGAGAAGGCGTCGGAACCCTACTGTTGTGTCGCCGGAAAGTCGGGGAAGAAAGGGGCTGCTCGGGTCGGGTTTCGGGTCCGAGTCGGGTCCGGTTCGGGCAGGGCTGAACCGCCCCTGCCACGTGTCGCTCCCATGTTTTAAATTAAAAGGGGCTGGGGGGCTGTTTGGCTACGAAGTTAAGAAATTAGAAATTGGAATTAAATGGGAACAGGGATATCTTATCCCTGTTTTGGATTAGCCACTGTTTGGCTATCCAAATTGAGAATAAGGGTTTTGCAAATTACGAAATTGCCCCTGAACTTTTTGAAAAATTACAATTCTACCCTGTACTTTTTAAAATTCTGATTTGACCTCTCAGATTTCGGAAATTACACTTTAACCCTAAAATTTTAAGTAATTACACTTTAACCCACCAGAATTAAATATTAATAAAATGATAATTAAATTAATTAATTAATTTAATTAATTTAATTCATTTAATTAATTTAATTAATTTAATTAATTTAATTATTTAAATATTCTAAAATAATCCGGAGTCCAAATGAGACAAGTCATTAGTGTATTTTGACTATCTCGACCATTCTGAGACCAATGGTGAGGTTCGTTTTACGAGACAGAGTCTCAAAAAATAAAAGACCCGTAGTAACCTTTAAAATTACCAAAATGCCCCTGAATTGAAATACAGTCAAACGAACTCCGAATTTAGTAAACAAATAGTGAAATTTTATTATCTCGAGCATTCCGAACTCAACCGTGGAGTTTGATTTGTGAAAAGAGGTCACGAAATGTAAGGACCCGTGAAAAGTGCAAAATGACTGTTTTGCCCTTTTGAACCCAGATGTCCGAATTGAATTTTACGAAAACCTAAACCTATTTTCTTCGACGTTCCGAACTCAACAGTAGAGTTTACTATGGCAAAACAAAGACTTATAAAATAAGGACATAAAATTTGATGAATAGCATAATTCAAGTGACAAATGAACTGAGTTGCATTTATGATTTTACGGACACAGAAAGGCAAGGAGAAAGTGATCTAATCTTTTGCATTCCACTACACACCGAGTACATCTCCCCGAGTTAGGACCGATCATCAGGTACAATATATTGTGCTAAGTAAGAAATAGAATTGAGGTTAGGAATACTTGTTCTGCTGCCTTGATTGTTCACATGTTTGCTTGATTGTTCACATGCTTATGTGCTTCATGCTATCTTGCTGTATGTTGGGTGATGATATAAATAATGATTGTATGTATATCGCATGTGTTAGTATATTGTGTGTGAATTGTATTCCTTGAGAACTGTTGATATTATGAAACATGTAATTGAAAGCATGCTTCATGTATGAATGAGATGCATCATTGAGATTACATTGTGGCATGAATGAATCAGAGCATCTTGGCATAGTGTGGTTCTTTGTGCATGGCGTGAGTTGAGCACGTGGTGCTATGCATTATGAGGGTGCAGATCCTGTGGTGAAAAACCCAAAATCGGCCATTAGGTACTCGCATGCCTGACGGGTTTCGGACCGTGAAGCGAGGCATACAAGGCGGTATTCATGCCAGCAGGGAAGGACTGTATCATGAGACATGGGTGGGCACAGAGTTGCATGGGTGTGTCACGCATACTGCTCATATATTGTATACTGTTCATATACTACCATCATGATATTGAATGCCATATAGAGATAACTGTACACTTGCACATGCCACGCCCTTAGTTTTGTTTCTTGCATTAGCATTATATTGTACCAGCATGTTGAGCTGACCCCTTTAGTGGGGCAACATTTCAGATGAGGATACTCCAGCTACTTGAGACTCCATGATACCCTGATAGGGTGAAGCACTTGGCATATTTTTGGTCCGTGGGACTTATGTTTTATAATGTAAGGGCTTAAGCCCGAATGACCTATGAACAATGCAGTTGTGAAATGTACCTTATGTTATTTTATGTATTGATGGGAATGGAAGCATGTTTATTTAAATTTGTTTAGGTTGTCCTTTATTTTATTTTACTTTCTGTCTCGTCAGTCGCGCCTCGGGTTTGTAGAAATTCGGGGCGTGACATCACTATACGGTCAAAGTGACTTTGGTGCATACCCAAGTTTTTATCTATGCCATCGCCTACTGAAACCAAAGTCTATGCTCACCCATTTATCACGTTTGCATTAGATATTTGTGGATATAGAATAGAGTTATGGAAGGTTTCCTAAATCAAACATGTTTAGGTTGAAATGGTTTTCTCGTTTCTTGAAGTTTTTGAGTTATGAGCTATTAAGCCATCTTGTGTGTCACTGAATTACTGCCTTTTTGTCAAGGCATAGCTCAACAAAAAATGCATAGGGTGTTAAATTCTGGATCTATGTTAAGATAGGTTTAGAGTTTTGCAACACAACAAATCCCTCTATATTTCTTTTCATATGCTAAGGAAGGATGTTATTTTCTTTCCCTTTTCAAAAGACTTGGGACATATGAGACAACACATTGTTTTATGGGTGTAACAGAACAGTTCAAAACAACTACAAATATTGAATATATAGCTCAGTAATTAGCATATGAGAATAAGAGTAAACTGTTGACCCTTTTTGCTTATTCCTTTTCACTCCTCTCATTTATTTAATTTTTTCTCTCTATGGAAAGAGAACAAGAATTAGAAGAAATATATGAATCAGTTTTGATTATTTTTAATGTGTAAGATTTTATAGTTATTGGAAACTATGACCATATGCAGGATGTATGCATGCCTGTAATGGATGGACTTCAAGCTACGAGATTGATTCATTCTTTTGAGGAAACTGGCAATTGGGATGCTGCAATGAATACTGGAATTGAGCAGCATATGCCTCCTTCAGATTCATCACCAAATGGTCAAGAATTTCAATTATCTACGAAGAGGATCCCAATCATCGCGGTAAGCACTTTAACTCTTGTTGCCGCTTGAAATGGTGCTCCCTAACTTTCTTTCATCTATAAACTTTCCCATCTTTGCCTTTGGTATTTTCCTTGTACTCAACAAAACAAACCATTGTATTTTAATCACTTGCACATGCTAAATCAAATCACTCTATGTTCGACTGTATCTATGGTCATTTATCTCATTAAATCAAAGGCCATATTTCTTTTTCTTGCAGCCTAGTCTTGACCGGCTTTACACCTACTTTTTCCCAAACCCTTTTCTATTTTACGTTGCATCCATGTACTGTTATGGTGCCTTGCTTCCCACAAATGCCTTAGCTAACCTTTGCTCAATTATAGTGTACCTACGGATGATGTAACATCAGGCTTCTAGGGAACACCCTAGCATTACAATGCAAATTGGTGTGACAACTGTTTTATGCTTGCATTAGATAACGGAGTTTTTTTTTTCCTTTTCTTTTACTTCCCCCCCCTCTCTCTCTTCTCTATCTGTTGCGCATTTTTAATTATAACAAACCCAAAGAGGATGTTGGTTTATATGCTAGTTGAATCAGGCTTGAACAATTGGAAGGTGACATCCATTTTGTGTCTGCCCTGAGGAACAGCATAATATCTGGTACCAACCATGTATTGTGTCATTTGGCGATGATTTTTAGTTTCTAGAACTGATCATATGCGTTGAGAGTTAAACTGTCCCTTCTAAACATTCAAATGTTTATATAAATCACACAGTTAAGATTAACTAATTATGCTGTTTTTCATCTCAATCCTTGACTGTAACTTAAAATCTTTGCTTTATTACAAATTGTTTGCAACTGCCTGCAAGGATTCATTTTGCTGGTTTGACAAATAGCTTAATTTCTTAGCATTGGTCATGTTTTATCTTCACCTCAATACGAACACACAAATTATTATATGAAGTTACACAATCGAATCATTCATAATAAGTTGTCATATTTAAATAGTAGTCTTTATGTCAGTCCTAAACAATTCACAGGTTCATGCAGAAACAAAAAATAGTAGTAGTAGTAATAGTTATTGTTATTATAAATCATATGTACTTTTTATACTTCTATCTCATATAATAGTGTGCACATGTATGTACCATGTTTACACTTAGAGAACAAGTTGTGAATGCAGATGATAGCGAATGCATTGGCAGAGAGCAGATGAGTGATAAGAGCATAATATTTAATATTTTTATGTTTTTTTATATTTAGTTATATGACATATTTTATGTTTAAGTGAGCTGATTAATATATTTTTTGAATTAGGGAAGCATTGAAGGTAAAAGAATAGATATCGAGTATATTGTGCAATTTTTAGCTTTTAAACAGATTCGATTTATAGAGCTTCAATTGAGGTTTGGATGGCATTAGAGTTTCAGAATGAGAAAGTGGTCTTCATGAAGTTTTTAGAGGACGTCTTAAGCTTTTCAAAAAATGTCCGTTTTGCAAAAATCCAAATTATTTTGGGCCTCCAAACATTATTTCAAAGTCAGGCCTGGAAAGCTGATCCGAATTCTGATTGGAGTTGAATTCCTGTCCGACTAGTAAACTTCAGTGGGTCATAACTTGAGTTTCTGACGTCTAAATCAGGTGATTCAAAAGCCTAAATTTATCTACACATCTAGAGCTACAACTTTCATGAAGAGCCCAAATCAAGATGCAGTCGTTATCTGATAGAAAAATAGCTCACAAATACCAATATGATTTTTGTGATTTCTATCAATATGTTTTGACAAGGAATACCTATAATGTAGGGATTTGAGTTGTACATGCTTTAGGGAAGTTGTCATATGTTTTCGATATTTATTTAAGGTTTCCTTGAGTAAAAAAGAGAAAAAAGGGAGATGAGGAGGAGATACAAATGAATTTAGGGTTTTCTTATTCAAAGATGTCAGGCTAGATTTTTCAATTCAGTTCAAGGGGATTTTGAACCTTTATTGCAGTTTGATGGTTTAATCAAATCAGTAACATTATTTCTCCCTTTAATTTCTTATAAAATCTATTCATGATAATTTGTTTAATTGTTTTATTGATATTTGGTTTGATTGATTTAATCAAGGCCGATTAAATTGATCAGATTATTAGCAATTGCTAGATTCAAGAAGTATATTACGTAATTGATATTGTTCCTAATCAATTGTAGCAAATAATGATAGATGATTGTGGACAAGCTTTTTTTTATTAGTATGATTATCATGATTTAAGTTAAACAGTCCGAACTTGTGTAATTGTTGCTTAGAATAATCTAATTTCCTTGATATTAATGCTACCATTATTTTAAATGTAGAGAACTTGTTCTAAATTGTCTAATGGTTAGAATCTAATAAAGAGTTTGTTTCATTAGTGAGGAATCAAGGAAAATTTCGGGTAATAAAGCTTGATGTTACCTAGGATTATTAGATTCATTAAAGGGTAGAATGATGTTATAGTTAATTGATTGTTCCATTAACTGCGAAGGTAAGATTGAACTGAAGAACTGAAGTTTTAATTCATTGATTTATGTTATTAATTTAGTTTTTAATCATACTTAGTTTGATCAAAATTCCAACCCCCCCCCCCCCCAATTTATTGTTTTGTTATTAATTGAATTTCAATTTAGAATTGGCTAGAATAAATAAAAAATAAATTGTGAACACTCTCTGTGGGTTCGACTCTTACTCATCTAGCTACTATGTTTGTTTTCTTTTATTATATTAAGAAGTAAGGTTAAATTTTTGGAGTGTTAGCGACGCGCTTCTAATGAGTGCTTTGCAAATGGTATGGATTCATTTGTCTCAAAGCTTGTTAATTTTCCAAAGTTAAAACAGTGTCTTGAACATTATCTACTGTGAATCTCCTGTAAAGTTTGCTTATGTGAAAAAGATGAATGTGTGTTAGGAAATTTTTGTCACCAATAATATTTGGTGTTCTTGCAATTAGTGTCTCCGTCTAAATATCTATATTAATATCTATTTTTCCTCCAAGAACTTTTTTCACAGTTTGTTTTCCTAAAGGTCAGATAAATCTCTACATGCTGTTAAGGGTATGAAAGATCAGACAGAGAAGTTATCTCGAAGAAATGCTGCAATGAGAGGCAAGTGGATGTTGTACAAATATTATGAGTACATAAACAAAAAACAATATTACAGAGTTGCGGCTGTAATTCATCTTATATAGTAATAAAAAATAAATTTTGATGCTTTAATACCATTTTTACATTAGAGGCATTCAGAGATTACAGGGAAAAAAAATAAGTTACCAAGTAACTGGAGATGTCATCACAGCTCAAAATGCAAAAATTCACTTATATAAAATAAGGGCAGAAACAAAAAAAATTAAGCTTTCTTTAAATGCTTGTGAGAAAAAGTAGTCTCATTTCAGTGCAATGTAAAAAGAGATTGACTCGTTCAATTTTCATGTGAATTCTAAATATCCACAAAAAAATTTTGATTTTTCCCCCCAAAAAATTTATTAACTAAATCACATCCCATCAATTTTTGTATTGCATTATAATGAATCTATGTAAACTGTGCACTTATTCCATAGATTTTACAAAATGACATCATTTGCATATCTTATCAGTTATCACCCTTTTAAGTATATATAATTCTATCCTTTTGCAATCACTTGTCATATGTTATATTATGAATGTAAAGTTTCAAATATTATGGAAAAGTATATTCCAGTTTTTCATTTCCATGGGAGATTTTAATGCCTCTATACTTATTCGCAATCTTTTGGGTAAGTCTGCAATGCATATTAGTTCGATTCCCATAACACATATTGGGGCGCGCACACAATTTTTAGTCACAAAATTTTGCAGTAATGGAGAGGAAGACACTTGTATTGGGCCAATTAAATAAGTAATTAGTATGTAGATGTCTACATAATTCACATTTTCGTTACAGTGGGATATCATCACTGCACCCTTTTTCTGATGGAAAAGTTGTTCATTTCCAAATAATAACTTGCCCCAAGTATGATTTACACAGAATTCAATTTGAAATTCAGGTGCATATATTCTCAGTCACCAGTCTTATTTGTTCTCTTAAATGAATTTATCATTGTATATATAGTGAACAGTGAGATTCTATGCAACTCAACTCTTGAGTCCTCATTATTCTACTGGCACATATATATGACAACAAACAATCAAGTGAAGGCTCAATGTACCGAGAGGACTATCATTTTGTTTGCTAAAATTGCTTCAATGGCAGGATTGAATACAAGTCTAGAAATATAGATTTATGGAGGGGATTTGTGTTTGCAGAATGAGCTGATTATTAAGGGTAGGTTAACAAATGTACTTTCATCTTCTCACATATTGTTTTATAGGTATTCTTTCCATAAAGTTTGCCTATTGCTCATCTATGTTCTTGTCTATTATTTGCACTTCTGATATTCGGCATCAACTAATTTTTGTACAGCCAGTTGATAATAGTTTTATTGCCAAGATGTAGAGATACGAAAACACAGCAAACAAATTGATCTACTGCTCTTTCTTTGTTAGTGTGTTGGAGGTTGTTGTCTAACTTGACTAGTTGGAACAAGATCATATGAAGAGATAACAACAAATTATATATTATTTTTGAGTGAAGAAAAAAGTATATGATGATAAAAATGGATATATTTTGGTCTCTGAAAATTATTGGGGTCTCTGAAAATTATTTTACCCAGGGATATATCACAGTATGGCTGCAGGTAACAGGTTAGTCATCTTTGTTAAGGATCATATCAACTGCATGTGTTGTCAAAGGCCAATGCAACTTGGCTTTTGGCAAATCATTTGTGATAAAAATGGATATATTGGGATCTCTGAAAATTATTTTACCCAGGGATATATCACAGTATATATTGGTTGAAAACATGATGGATATTGGTTGCAAATCATAGAATTTTTGAATGGGAATTTGGACATTAATTATATATTTATTTACAAAAATCATGCGTAAGCTTAATTTTCAACATTGCCTACTCAGTCTTAAAGTGAACTTGTAATTGGAGGAGGCTTTACCACTGCAAGATTTTTTCCTAACTAGATAATTTTTTGTTAGCACATTTGGAACTTGCTCATTCTAGCTCTGCAAAAGGGTTTTTGTTGGCTTGTTACTGGATTCTTTAACTGCTACATTCTTGAGGCTCCATTTGGTTTGCAAATTAATTAGGGAGCCGAAAAGGAAATTCATTTTCCTCATAATTTCTACTTACATGAAATTAAAAATTCTACAAAAAAAGAGGAAGGGGAAGGGCGGGGGCTGGGAATCCAAAAAGAGAAATGGAAAATGATAAGTTAAAATTAAAATCTGTTCCTTTTCATCATATTTTCGTTTCCCTTCAGTTTTCTATGGTAATCATGTTGGGATGAGATAAAATCATATATTCATCTATATTGGATTATTACAAAATCAGTGTACATATAGGCAGAGAGCTACAATTGTGGATCCGGTGTTGACCCTATAATTAAGGGATTGCAATGAATGATTCCCCCTTGTGATTCTCCCTTCAATGGCTCAACTCACGCCAACACTCCCCCTCAAGTTGGTACGTATATATCGATGAGACCCAACTTGTCTAGTGAGTTGTAGAATATTTTACTGCATACTGCCTTCGTAAGAATATCTGCTAGTTGGTCTCCAGACTTCACAAAAGGAAACCGAATGATCTTCGAATCGAGATTCTGTTTGATGAAATGTCGATCTACTTCCACATGCTTCGTCCGATCATGCTGAACAGGGTTATGGGAGATGTCAATTGCTGCCTTGTTGTCACAAAACAAATTCATCTCGGAGTTAGGAGCAAAACCAATCTCCGTTAAAAGTCTTCTAAACCACAATAATTCACATAGCCCTTTAGCCATTCCACGAAACTTAGCTTCGGCACTACATAATGCAACTACCTTCTGTTTCTTGCTTCTCCAAGTAACCAAGTTCCCTCCAACAAAGGTGAAGTGGCCTGAGATGGATTTCCTATCCATGATGTTCCCTGCCCAATCTGTATCTGTATACCCTTCTACTTTTAGGTGGTCGTTCTTTGAGAACATAAGCCCCTTTCCAGGAGAGGACTTCAGATATCTTAAAATCTGTATGACAGCACTCATATGATCTTCGCTCGGACAGTGCATAAATTGGCTTACAACACTTACTGCATACGCAATGTCAGGCCGCGTGTGAGAAAGATAAATAAGTTTGCCTACCAATCTTTGGTACCTCCCTTTGTCCGTTGGTACTTGGTTGGGATATTCCCCAAGTTTGTGATTTGGAATTATTGGAATATCTGCAGGCTTACAATCTAGCAATCTAACTTCTGTTAACAGGTCTAGAATATATTTTCTCTGAGATAGGACTATACCTTGCTTTGATCTAGTAACTTCAATTCCCAAAAAGTATTTGAGTCCTCCTAGGTCCTTCATTTCAAACTCAGATGCCAACTGCTCTTGAAGTCTCGCTATTTCCTCTGAATCGTCTCCTGTGATGATCATATCATCTACATAGACTATCAAAGCAGTCACTTTGCCCTGTCTGTGTTTCAAGAACAGGGTATGATCAGAGTTACTTTGCTGGAACCCATACTTTCTCATTGCCGTACTGAATTTCCCAAACCAAGCTCGAGGCGATTGTTTCAGGCCGTACAGAGTTCTTTGCAATTTGCAAATAGTGTTGCCTCCTGTGTTGGCTACATATCTTGGGGGAATATCCATATAAATCTCTTCTTCTAGATCACCATGCAGAAAAGCGTTCTTCACATCGAACTAATGTAAAGGCCAATCAAGGTTTGCTGCAAGTGACAACAGTACTCTCACCGTGTTTAGTTTGGCTACGGGTGAGAAGGTCTCTTGATAGTCAACTCCGTATGTCTTCGTGAATCCCTTTGTTACAAGTCTCGCCTTGTACCGCTCAACTGTTCCATCTACCTTATATTTAATCCAAAACACCCACTTGCACCCTACTACCTTATGCCCTTCAGGTCGAGTGAAAAGGATCCACGTCTTATTTTTCAATAGCGCCTCCATCTCCTCCTTCATAGCCTAGACCCATTTAGGATCTTTAATCCTTCTTCAACACTTATAGGAATTGGAAATGAGGAGAGTTCGTCTGTAAAAGCCTTGAGAGGTTCGGGAAGCCTCACCGTAGATGTCAAGACCCGAAACCCACCCTGTGCGGATCTCGCATCGCGACCGCCAACCCTCAGGCCCAGGGACCCTTGGGCGAAGGCTCACATAAGCAGTGGTATCGAACAGATGTGCGACACATGATTGCGGAAGCATGAAAAACTTTTTTTCTTTTCTTTTCTTATTTTTAAATTTCGCACATCCGTCCGGTACTGCTGCTCCATACATAGCATACATGGTTACACATTCAGAGTATAACTAAAACTTAAAACTTTATAAACGATAATGTTTAATTGCCCCGTGGGGCTTACACATAACAGGGTACTAATGCACTAATACAAAAAATCCATACTTAATGTTCGTAGTACTTAGACAAAAACTACTTGAACATAGTCTTCCAAAATCAGCAGATTCATCATCGTCGTCCTCAAGTCAAGACTGCTACTAATTACCTGAAAGGGGGATCCGAACAAAGTCCGGGTAAGCTAATCTAAGCTTGTGAGCAATTCCAGTATTTGTCATGGGGTTTTCAATTAGCAGTGGTTTTGTACATAAGAGTTTGTAAAATAATCACCGCCAATTGTTTGTATACTTTGAATACAAAATATATGCATTCTTTAAAACAGATAGCTTTGAAACATTTAAAGTATTCAAGCTAAACTCGTACTTTGTCAAATAGAGTATATAACTCAAAACATATGCATTTCAAATAGCTTGAAAACATTTAAGGTATCCAAGAGAAACTCGTACTTCATCAGATAAAGTATATGAACTTTAAATCACATAAATATGTATCTGAAAATGAGGGTAAAACCTGCTTCATTTCCAAAATCACTTGTCATCTTTTCTCTTTAATTAGGTGGAATCTGTTTCGAACCAGACTCCCATTTTACTGCCAATACTGTCGATCTCATTTGCCTGGGGGATTAGATCCTGCTACCGGGCATTTACTGTTGAATCCCGAAGGATTTCAACGTCACATGGGGTGGTACTTAGTACCGTTTATCTTGTAAAACATTTATCACATAACTTCTTCAATAGACACTTTCATGAGTATTAAAAACATGAAATGTATAATTTCTACAATAGAACTTCAAATACTTGTAACTATCAAATTCAGGATATTTAACATAATTTGGCATTTAAAACTTTAGACATGCTGAAATATGTTTTAAGAAAACCATGATAGATACCAATCACTGAGCATGTCATAATAGAGTTATAAAACAGTACAATTAAAAACTGAATCATGTAAATACTGAATTTGAAACTTCAAATACTTCATATTTTTGAACTTAAAACCTTTTCAAATCCATGGAGTTAAATCTCCAATTCAAACACAGGGTTACTCACCTTGGTTCTTTAGGGTTAGTGCTAGAAATGCGCTTTCCCACTTTTCTTGTAATTCCTAAGAACAATTTATAAACATCCCATCAACTTCATATTAATTGTAATATCATCTTGATATTCCTTAACTTATGCTTAAATCGTATTAGATCCTAAAACGATTTCATAATTTCATATGCACTTAACTTAACTCTTACTCTTGACCTATGACATAATTAAATGTGTTAGGAATTGAATTTATTTCAATTTATACTCTTCTGGGAGCTCCATTAACTTTAATTTAAAGTTATTTATTTGATATGTTTACGTGTCGTGTCTTTTCGTATTTCGTTTCTCGTACTTGCCTCAGTTTAGTTCTTTGGCAATATTCCAGTTCATAGTCATCTAACAGATTCTATTCATCAAATTTTATGTCTTTTCTTTAGACATTTCTTTTTGGTCATATAGACTCTACCATTGAGTCCGGAGTGTCGAAGAAAGTCGGTTTCGGCTTTCCTAACATTTAATTCAGACTGTTATATGTAAAAGGACAAAATGGTCATTTATCGTTTTACGTGTCATATTTTTATGTACTTCGTTTCGTAATTCGGACTCCATTATTGAGTCCGGGATGTCAAGAAAGTCAATTTAGACCTTTTCTGATTTCATTTTGGCCTTAGGGGTACCAGGGGTATTTTGGTCATTTTACCCTTTACGTGTCTTTATTTTTTGGGACCCCATTTCGTGTCGTGGACCTCACCATTGGACTCAGAAGGTCCGAGATAGTAAGAATACACTAATAACTTGTAAATTTTGGGTCAAGGGGTATTTTGGTCATTTACCCCTTACGTTACTTTATTTTTTGGGCCCCGTCTCGTAAAACGGACCCTACCATTAGTCTCAAAATATCTGAAATAGTAAGGATACACTATTCATATGTTTAATTTGGACTTCATTTGCTCTATTTATGACCCAAGGGTAAAATAGTAATTTTACCTTAATTATAAAATAATTAAATAATTATTTAATTATTTAAATATTTTTCCAGGGGTATAATTGAACAAAATTCTCAAAATTTGGGCCACAGTAGAATTTCTTAAAACAGTTGGGGCAAATCCGTAAATAGAGAAAGGTTTGGTTTATTTGATTTTTAACCAAATTATAAAACCAAAGGGTTCAGTTAAATTAGAAGTGAACTGGTCCGGTCTGGTTGTAAACCAACCGGTTCAGTGGGTTTATGACATAATGCTGACGTCATGATGACGTCAGCCCTGATGTTTTAATGTTTAAAACAAAACGTTGCCGTTTAAATAACCATAACCGGATGGATCCGGATTTAACCCAGGCCCGATCCGAACCATAGCCCGACCCGACCCGAACAGTGTCGTCTTCCCCACGAGGTCGACACTGTTCACACCGAACCTTAATTTTTTCAGTTTGATTTTCGTGATGTTTTATAATGCCATTTTCTCTGTTTTCTTTTCCAAACTCTTCCTAACATCTTAATACATGTTTTTGTATCGATTTGAAGCTTCGAATATGGCTTAAAGGCTCGGTTTTGGTCGCGATAGCTAAACCTATATTACCCACCGTTCATGCTCATTTCTTAACCATTTTCGATGAGGCTTGGCTTGTTTTGTTCCTTAGTTAAAGGAGTTTCAGTTTTCGTTTAAAGAAATGGATTAAATCTTGAGTTTCAAGGTTTAGGGTGTAAACCCGTAACCTACAACTTGGTGTTTGAGGGTCATTTCTTGAGCTTTATGGTCGCGGGTGTAGGTTTTTAAAACATTCTTGGAGTCTAGTTGAGGTTCCAATTACCCAAACATGATTTAATCACCATGGATTCAGACCTGCTTGAGCAAGGTCCATCCATGGCCGTAGCTTCTGGGTCTTGTGATCTTAGGTGTTTTTAAGCTTAAAATCCCTAAGT
Source organism: Nyssa sinensis (assembly GCA_008638375.1). NCBI lineage: Eukaryota > Viridiplantae > Streptophyta > Magnoliopsida > Cornales > Nyssaceae > Nyssa > Nyssa sinensis. Next base: position 23,188,291 of record CM018046.1, read on the forward strand.
AAACAAGTCTAAATATGTTCTACATATCATATATATAAAATGAAAGCTTTAAATCAGTTTATATATAGAGGAATTCTAGAGAGAGAAAAAATGGAAGCTTGAGTTTTTTCTCACCTTTTAGTCACGGTTTCCTTCTCTTTCTTGCTCTAAAACCCTTCTTCTATCTCCTCAGTTCCTCCTCTTTTGGTTTCTTTCGTAAGAGAATAACATGTTTTGCATGTTTTGGTTTGTCTTATAAAGGAAGAAAACCGACCTCTCTCTCTCTCCTCATTTTCTCTTTCTACTGTTCTCTCTCTCTTCTTTCTGATTTGTAGCCCTACACTAGCCCTCACTTCTCATCAATTTTGCTTTTTCTCTTTTCTACTTTACATTAAATTTATGTAAGATATTTTGTATATATATACATATAATATAACACACACACACACACACTAACACATGGAGACACACACACTAGCCGACACACACACACACACTGCACTGTTCACACTCTGTTCACATATGTATATATATTATATATATATATATATATATATATATCCTTCCTTGTGTACATGTATTTAGATATATACATATTTATACACATTTGATAATATACACACACAATATACCATAATGTGTGTATATGTGTGTTTATTTAAATTTAATTTTAATAATTAAATATATTCTAATATTTTAAATTAATTAATTATTTAATTAATCAATTTTTCTCTTTAGTGTAAATACCTTTACACAAATTTTTTTTTCATTGTCTCGTAATGCATGCCATATGACCCGGTCTCCCGGGTCGGGATATTACAGTAGATACGTAGTTGACAATTGGGTACTTCGACCTCTGGCCTTCAATGTCAGGAGAGTATCTGTCTGGAGGCTTACCTCGGTTATGCCTGTATGGTAACTCATAGCTCACAGGAGTATTGTTAGCTGATAGAGGTGTACTTGGAGAGTTCAAAGAGCTTACCTCTAGAGTATTCTCAGGAGATGGGCCTGTGGATACTGTGGGGCGAGGAGGGGTTACTACTTCTGCTTCAGAGGTCTGCTGTTTCCTGGTTTCATCACTGGTCCCCTTAATTCTTGATGATCGAACACCAGTCTCAGCAGGCTCATTCTCTATATTAGGTACAGAGACAGCAGGCTCATTAAATCCTGGCCAATCAAACCTTAGCCAATTCAACTCTTCACTTCTAGACTCCCCTTGAAGAGTAGAAGTGGATATGGCAAAAGGAAAAAAAAAAACTCTGATTCCAAGAAGGTGACGTCCATCGTCACATAGGTACGATGGGTAGTCGGATCATAACACCGATATCCTTTTTGGTGTGGGTCATATCCCAGAAACAAACATCGAACAGCATAAGGATCAAGTTTGGTACGCTGGTTCTTGTGTAAGTGAACAAAAGCAACGCAACCAAAGACTCGAGGTGGAAGCATTAAGGTTGTAGGTAGAGAAACGGCAGTGGCTAAAGCCTGGAGAGGAATCTAAAGCTCAAGGGCCTTAAAAGGCATTCGGTTAATAAGGTGAACTGCTGTAGTGACAGCATCGGTCCAAAAACGAGTAGGTACACTAGCGCCAAGGAGAAGCGCGCGAGCAGTCTCTAAAATATGCCAATTTTTCCTCTCAGCAATTCCATTCTGTTGTGGTGTCTGAGAGCAGGAGGTTTCATGAAGCAAGCCATGGTGGGTGAAATAACTGAGAAATTCTCAATTCACATACTCTCCACCATTATTAAAGCGAAGTATGCGAATCAGAGCAGAGAACTGCGTTTTAACCATCTCATGGAATGAGCGAAAAATAGAAAAGACTTCATCTTTATTTTTCATCAGATATAGCCATGTCATCCAAGTACAATCATCCATAAAAATCACAAACCATCGAACACCAGACACAGTAGATTTGGGAGATGGACCCCACACATCAGAATGAATTAACTCAAAAGGTATCTGACTCTTACTCAAACTCAAAGGATAAGTAACACGATGACTTTTAGCTAAGATGCATGTCTCGCATTTAAAATCCAAATCCGACAAACCCGAAAATAAAGGAGGAAAAACATGTTTTAGATAACCAAATGAAGGATGTCCTAACCGACGATGCCACAACCAAATGTTTGCCTTATTTCGATCACTGGTACTGCTCGCATGATTAGCTCGACTGATGCCAAAGTCTTCCATATAGTAGATCCCCCCCTTTTAGTACCACGCCCAATTATCTCCTTGGTGAGAATATCCTGAATAAGACAAAATGTAGGATAAATTAGAACAACACAATTTAACTCCTTCATGACTTGGCTTACTGACAATAATTTATGTGACAATGATGGCACTAAAAGGGTATTGGTCAAGGAGAGAGCTGGTGATATTCTCCCTGTACCAGCCTATTTTACTAGAGATATATCTCCATTAGCATTAGCAATGCTAGTACATCGTGGAGAAGATCGTTCTGAAAAATCACTGGCATCATATGTCATGTGGTCTGCTGCTCCTGAATCAAGAATCCAATCGGTATAAGATTTAGTGGAATTGGTCCCGAGAGAAACCATACCTGCATCCAAGTCAACTGTTGTCGTAGGGATGAGGGACAATTGGGACTCAGCAGAGGCTACTGCAGCCTTGCCAGTGCTGCCTGCTGCATTTTTTCTTGTTCCACCATCTTTCTAGCTCCCATCCTATCGCTTTTTGGCTTGTAACTCATGCCACCAATCTGGGTAGCCATGCAATTTGAAACATGTGTCCCTAGTATGTTTTGAATTTCCACAACGAGAGCATTTTGTTCCATCAGGTGGGCCTTTTGACAAAGAGGTTGGATTGTACTTTCCACCTGAGGACAGAGAGTTAGTTGGAGTGGAGGGTCCCTGTTTGAGACTTTGTGAGGCCAACACTACCCCAGCCGTGTCTTCAACATCATGGGCTGTCATTACTGCCTGACGCACGGCTTCTCTGCGAACGTGGGCATACGCTTGTTCCACTGTGGGAAACGGCTTAAGTTGCAATACATCACTTCTGATATTATCAAGTTTATCATCTAAACCATCAAGGAAGCTATATACCCGATCCTCCTGCAGCATATTGTTAAAATGTTGGATATCCGTTGAGCATGCCATGGGATTGGGGCGACGGAAATCGATCTCCCGCCATAGACCTTGGAGGTCATTGTAGTATTTCTCTAAAGAGAAAATGCCCTGCCTGAGTCACGTCACTCGTTGCTGGAGTTCATAAACCTGGGCTGCATCACCTCCATCGAAGAAGGTAGTTGCAATTGCATCCCAGACTTGTTTTGCCATTGGAAATTGAATAAAGTTGCCAATAAGGGATGGGTCCATCGAATTAATCACCATCCCTTCACATTGGCATTCTCGGTCCGCCACCTACGGAAGGACGGGTCGGTTGTTGGTGGCTGAAGGAGATCTCTGTTGATATAGCCGAGTTTATCCTTGCCCGAGATGTACATCTCAATGACTTGTGACTAGAGGGCATAGTTTGTACCGTCCAATTTGATACCAATCGGTGCAATTCCTGAATCAGTGGTCGGAATGGGTGTCGGAACTCTGCTCAAAGCTTCCATCATCCTTGCTGTCAGTTTGGAAAGAATGGAGGTAGTGGTTGTTGATTCGCCCGAGTGTTCACCCGAGTGGGAATCATTGTCGGCCATAAGAGAAAAATGGTGCTCTGTTTCACTGGGGTTGGTTGAACGGAAAACAGAGGATCGCAAATCGCTCTGATACCATGTTGGGATGAGATAAAATCATATATTCATCTATATTGAATTATTACAAAATCAGTGTATATATAGGCAGAGAGCTACAATTGTGGATCCGGTGTTGACCCTATAATTGAGGGATTGCAATGAATGATTCCCGCCTGTGATTCTCCCTTCAATGGCTCAACTCACGCCAACAAATCAAACAAAACAAAGATAGTTTCCTTCACCGTCTTTTCTTTTCATCACTAAGCACTTAATCTGCTTGCTCTACTACTATTGCCATATCTTTTTTTCTCTAGTTTTCCTCCAAGAAAACTAAAATCTAGTTATGGAAAAGTCCAATTTTGAGAAATATATTATTCAGAAAATGTAATGAGTTGGCCAAGAAGAGCTTCATTTCCATCAGGGTTAGAAGCTAGTTCTATATCAATATACAATTAAAGAAGGCAGTGCCATCAAGTAGAAGCTATGAGTAAACCAAGATATTAAGGATTTTCATATACAAATTCTAAAGCACCTGGTCTATCTTGATTTGTTAAGGTAAAATTAGAATCTGTTCCTTTTCATCATATTTTCATTTCCCTTCAGTTTTCTATGGTAATCAAACAAAACAAAGATAATTTCCTTCACTGTCTTTTCTTTTCATCACTAAGCACTTAATCTGCTTGCTCTGCTACTATTGCCATATCTTTTTTTTCTCTAGTTTTCCTCCAAGAAAACTAAAATCTAGTTATAGAAAAGTGCAATTTTGAGAAATATATTATTCAGAAAATGTAATGAGTTGGCCAAGAAGAGCTTCATTTACATCAGAATTAGAAGCTAGTTCTATATCAATATACAATTAAAGAAGGAAGGAAGTGCCATCAAGTAGAAGCTATGAGTAAACCAAGATATTAAGGACGTCCATCTACAAATTCTAAAGCACCTGGTCTATCTTGATTTGGATTAGGAAGCTCAATGGGTGGCACTATCTCTTGAGGGGTTTGTCCATTTGGAGGCGGCAAAAGGGTAGCTTGCTGATCTCGAAAGAAGTTGGCATCTGAGTGGCTTGAAAAGCTTGATGGATTTGAAGGGCCATTAGTATTTGGAGAGGCATGGAGTGAAAAGCTTGACGTACTTGGTGGTGGGCAATTAGTAATATTGGGAGAAGGCTCCACTGCATGCATACTTGTACCTTGCGATTCACTTTTCTTAAAAGTATGAGAGGAGAGGTCTTTTTGGTCGAAGTGTCTTGCCATCACTACAAATTTTCTCCATATTGAAACTTTTGGATCAAAGCGGCTTAAGACATGTCTGTGCTCATAAAGGAATAAAGCTGTATATATGAGGAGAGCTGAAAATGAAGCAACTCCAGCAACAAGGAAGAGGCCCCAAAAACTCCCAACACCAAGACTATTGGAAGAAACCAAGCTGCTAGGATCTGGACAAGTGCTTTGTTCCCCAAACCAGGCTCTCCCAATATTTACCATTGTATCTCCCTCGGTCACATTTAAGACTGCTCTCGAAACATCAAGTCCCAGAGGGGAGCCTTTTGGAAAGACCTGCAACATACAAAATATAATAAAATTTTCAAGTACATGCGAGAAATTAAGAGAGAGAGAGAGAGAGGTTAAAATTACATACAAAGCCAAACCCATCAGCCTTGTATGTTGGTTCAACCATGGTATATTTTGAGCAGTATCTTCCAAGAAAAAGCTTTATGTAGGAGATTTCGTCAAAAGCAGCGGCGATACCACCATTTCCACTCCCTTTTGAGAGAAGTTCATCACATTCTTCTGGAGAGTTATAGGGCACAAGTTTGTGCTCATCGAACTTCTTCCGTTTTAAAAGTCCTTGAACAAAAGAACCGCCCTGGTAGCCCACATATTCCCCTTTATTTACAAGTTCATTTACATCAGTAACAGTTGGTTGGAGCTGTTGAACTGTTAACATGGATGTTAAACTTGCAGTATAGCTTTGAGTTAGTATGAGGACCACAAATACCCATATAATCACCACAAACCTCGCCAAGTTGCTCACCACTTTCTCCCCTATCAAAAGTCAAAACAAACAAGTGGTGAATCAACAATGTGAATTAGATATATATGATCCTTGAAATTAAAGTTTCTTTTTTCCAGTTAAATAAAAACAAATTCCCTAAAAATATCCTCAAATTTGCTCTCTGGTCATGATGCAAATGAAAGCGGGCCAGGGGAGAGAGAAAATTACTGTGTGCAAAAACCATAGTTGAGAAGGAAAACCAGAAGATCAAGCCCAGTTGATGTGAAGGAGCCCCCCTGAAATCTTCATTTATTCTATGTTCAAGGACCCAAATAACAAAACCAATGAAAACAAATGAACAAAAGCTTGTCACCCATAGCTCCCAAGTCAATGGCTTCAAGAACACCCATGCAGTTTTACTCTTATTGTCTTTGATTGGTGCAATCATCGATACACCAGACTCCGTGTATGGAAAAGTAAAGTCCACGTACTGTGTCCTGTTTGCAATAATAGTAATATCTCCTACCACTGCGTCGAATTTCTGTTCATCACAGAATTGAAATTAACAACATTTTTAACAATTAGTGAATGAATTCAATATGCATTTGTTTTTGTCAAATTGAAAGCAAGTGTTTGTAAATTAGTGTTCAAACACACACACCACACAGTGAATATAAAGAGAATGAGTTTACCCCTAGAAACACTTGATACACCAACTCGTCGTAAGTACCGTTCATTTTGGCATGATCATCAGCAGTTGCAAATGGAATGTATTCATAAAGAACAACATATGGTAATGCAGCCATTACAGCATCAAAGACATCTATGCAGTACCCTGCGACTGTAGTCGTGTTAGTGTCTGAATTCCATGTAGTCTTTACAAATTCACTAAAACCATCCTTAACTGGAACTCCTACTCTCAGCTTCTTCCCATTTGTCGGAATCATCCAACCCTTGGGTGGAGATGTAGAATCACCTGGCCATATAATAGCTCCCAGATTGGCCTTTGAATTGGTGGAATTCAATTCTCTTACAATTCCATTTGCTGCTGTCCAGAATCCAATCCCTCTTCCCCCATTACCAATCACATTAACTATCTGATAAGTTGATGATTGTAGCTGCCCGTCAATTATATGGAAATCTCCAGTGAGGCCTCTAAAGGTGGTACTCAATAGTGATTGGAGAAGCTTTGGACCACTTTGAGATATTCCAAAACTTTCTAGGTCTGTTGAGTTTCCAGAAATATTTGCCTTTCCATAGCCGCCGATGCTTGTAGCCCCTAGTTTCTCGATTGCCATGGCAAGTGCAGTGGCAGCATCATATGCCCACAATCCAAAAATGTTTAGTTCAGCATTAAGCTCAGTTGGATTATCTTGTTGGAACTTCCTTTTCCATCTAACTCTAAAATCTTCGTGTTCTTTTGTTCTGGGAACATGAGGTTTGACACCCAATACCCCTTGCATTGAATCAATGATGGAAGCATCCAATGAACTCAAAAGATCAGTTATTCCGTAAGTTATGATCCAAACGTAGCCTTCACTCATCATTCCAACCTCTTTTGCTTTGGTGAAAAGCTTTGAGCTTAGAGAAGGTAACATATGAACAATGAAAACTCTAGTTTGCATAGTCATCAACTTGTGAAGCTCGGTGGCAATTTGATCATCTGTTGCGGATGGAGAAATGATACACCAGTAGGGAATTCGAGTGTCAATCTCTTGCAAGGCATCACTCAAGAATGGTAAAATCCCCTCTCCCAACTCATTGTCAACATAGATGGGTACAACTTCTCTCCATCCATAAGCTTGAATGATTGCACTTGTGGCTTTTACTTGAGATGAATCATTATGGGTAGCTCGAATGAAATATGGACTACGAATTGATGAGAGAGAAGGCGTTGTTGCAGAAAATGAAATAATGGGTACTTGAGCTTTGCCTCCAAGATTTATTACAAAGTCAGCCTGCGTGGATGTTGCTGGCCCCATGATGGCTTCAACTTGGACATTTTTCAATAGGTCTAGGGCTGCATTAAGAAATCAAATTTGAGACTTTGTTTATTTCATGAATTTCATAAACAACATAAAAATATAGTAAAATGAAATAATTTTGTCTATTTTGATTAACAAGAATAACATTGGGGGAAAAATGAGGTAGAAATAAAGTCAAAATTCCTAATTTTACTTTCCATTTTCATTTTCTTTTTATTTTTCTTGATTTTCAATCATTTTCGACAATAAATAAGACATAAAATAAAAGAGAGAAAAATATTTTCTTTTCTTCTTCACTTTCTTTACTAAATCTATAAACCAAACAGAATCAGTGTAATTTGAGAAAGAAATGAGTTACTACTAACATTATCTTTAACTAAATGAAATAAAAATAATTCATTCGATCATTTGATTAATGCAAGATACTAGTGATTATAGATAGGGGTGCACATGAATCGGGTTGGAGTTGAATCGAAATTGAGCAGGCTTAATCAATTCTAAAAATTTAGATTTATAACCGAATTATGAACTTGTTGGAACCAATCCCAAAAAGCTTGGATTGGATTTGGTTGTAACTTTTCTTTTTTTGTGATACAATGTATACATATACATCATGATCATATATATAGGGTTTTTAACACTTTTGTACTTTGTGGTTTACTCAAAATTTCATTCAAGGCCCTAAATTTTAAAAATATATAATTAAGACTCAATTTAAAATTTGATTTTAATGAAGGCAAAAAGTGAACAACCGTTTAAAAAAAAAAACTTAATTATTGAAAGACTCTTCAAAATTAGTGTTTATAAATTAAAGTTAAAGAACAAATATTGTAACTCAAAAGTCACTAAATTTATAAATTTTCTAAATTTAAATTCAATATTTTTTGATGTCTAAATTAACCCTCTCCTACTTAATTTCTCTCCCGTCCTGGTCCCGCCCCCCCCCCCCCCCCCCCCCCCCCCTTCTCTTTCTCTCGTGACCGTAAAGGTGTAAAGTTCTCTGTTGGCCAAGCCCTCCAAACAAGAAGTCATGGGAGAATCAACTCAAGGTCTTTTTTTATCAATCACCTCACTAGCCTCAAGTGCCATCACCGTAGTCATGGCCACTAGCCATCGCACGACAACCACCGTCTAAAACCCCATCACCACTAATAAGTCGCCGGTCACGGCCACTGTCGGATACTGCCACTGCCTCCACAACCGTTGTCCTTTAAGATGGTGTTTTGCCACCATTAATGGTGGCGGTGACTAGTGTTGCCAAATATTTTATAAACATTCTCATCAAAATTAGGGCTTTTTTAAAAAAAAAAAAAAAAAAAACCTCTTTCAACCTTCGATTCTCAATCTAAAACAATGACATGTGGTTGAGACAAGGTTATCTTTACTAGAAAAGGCTTATTGGGATGCTTCCTTCAACATTACATGTTTTCGATCAAATAAATATCTTACCTACTTGAGTCTTGAACAATATCTCTCCTTTTGAGAAATTGTTTCAAGTTTAGTCTGATTACTCTTTCCTAAGAATTTTTAGGTGTGCTTGGTGGTCGTACCATAGGAACAAATTGGACTTTCACTTTAAATTATGTCTTTTTAAGGATACAATTAATTCTCCCCATTGAGGCTATAAGTGCCTTCACATTCCTTCTGAAAAATTCTACTTCTCTCGGCATGTCATATTAGATGAAATTATTTTTCCTTTTGCACCTCATGACTTTTCTCAAGTTGCTAAATAGGATGTTCTCAATCTATATGTGCCCACATCCATTTTCTTCTTACAAGTTACACATCCAGTGTTGTGTTGCACTCATTCAGATGGTCCTCTCACCTGTGTCATGCCATCTGTGTTAGTTCATATTCCATCCATAGTGCCTCTTATGCCACCTAATCCCTCTACAAATTCCCCAGCTTCTATGTCATCATTTGAACCCTCCTTACCTCTTCACGGATTTAGGGCTAAGTCTCCATCTAGTACCACTGAAACAACTTTGTCCCACTCTGAACAAGTCTCATCTCCTCCATCAATTTTCTCTTTTACACCCCAACATACTCATCCCATGGTCACTTGCCTTTAAAACAATATCACTAAGCCAAAACATTTCTCTAATAGTACTATCAAATATCTTTTATCCAAGGCTGTTACAGCTATTTGTCTAAGTGAGAATAATAAACCAACCTATTTTTATGATGCTGTTAAGCATGCTAATTAGTGAAAATTTATGAATCTTGAATATGATGCTCTTTTACACAATGGTACTTCATCCTTGGTTCCTACCTATAACTCTATGAATATTATGGGCTACAAATGAATTTTAAAACTCAAAAAAAGGATTGATGGGAGTGTTGAAAGCCACAAAGTCTGTCTCATTGCAAAAGGCTTCATTCAAGTTCTTAGTATTGACTTTGCTGACGCTTCTAGCTAGTCTAGTGGTTAAGCCCACTACTATTCAAATTTTTCTATCTATTATAGTTTCTCAAGGATGGCTCATTAAGCAAATAGACATTCAAAATGCATGCATTCTAACATGGTTTTTGTTAACTAAAGAGGTTTACATGAAATAGTTACTCGACTTTGTTCATCCGTATCATGTTTACAAGCTACAAATGCCATATATGGGTTGAAATAGGCTCCACAAGCATAGTTGTCTCAGTTCAGTTCAAAATTCCCAGAGTTAGGGTTTCAAAGATCAAAATCAAACACCCCTTTTTTTTATTTCTTGGCAGACCATTTTCACATAAATGTTCTTATTTATGTTGATGATATCATTATCACTAAGTCCTCCACTCAGGCTATTGACTCTCTTATACTTGCTCTTTGGTCAAACTTTACTGTACAAACTTAGGTGATTTACATTATTTTTGGGACATTGGAGCTTAATCTATTTAAGAGTGATCCATGTCCATATGAAACCCTCTATCGAAACACCATTAGGGCTCCATAATTCTCATTTGTAGTTAATAAGGTCTTTCAATTCATGTATAGGCCCACTAAGAGCCACTAGACCATTGTATAAATACACACATGCATGTATACATGTGAATATATAAGACCTTATATACACACATACACGTGTGTGAATATATAGATGACCCTATTCGCTCCTCCATATCCTATTTTCACCAGTGAATGATTGTAACTCATCTCTCTTTGGACAAACTATCCTTTTTTTTTTTTGGTAGGAAAAAAATTATTAAAAAGCCAAGAAACAACCAACAAAGACAAAAGGTACAAGGACTGTAGCTAAACCAAGTTATAAGCTAGCGGTAAAAAAAATAGCAACAAGCTAATTGTGAGTTACATTCCAAGATTGAAAAAGGTGCATATTCAAGCTAGAAGGCTTCATTTTGCTATAGATGGCCACGTTTAATCTTACTAGCACAGAAATTTCCTCCACTATGAGCTAGGAGGTATTTTGGAGCCTCTGAAAAGCATGTGATTTCTCTCTTGCCAAATGTAGAACACGGTGTAACAAGGCTACACTTGAAAACAAGGGAATAGGAGGAGTTTCGACAAGAAATGGAGCTGAACCAAGCCTTCATTTGAGACCAAAGGAGAGGGAAGCATTGAACAAAGCACTTAGCCATGATGGAGATCCAAACCTGTAAGGAGAAAAGCCAGGCAAAAAAGAGGCAAGATTTTGATTAGGTAGAGGATCTACATATATAGGGCACAGAGTTTTGGGGAAAGAAGTCTCCAGTGGAGAAGTTTATCCATTGTGGCAAGTCTGTAAAGCAGCCACATGATGAATGCTTGTTTGGGATAGGAGGAACTGAGCCAAAAATATTTGTTCCATGGCACAATAGGGAGAGGATCTCTAACAAATCTCAAGCAGAAGTAGCAGAGTAGGAGCCTGAGTTATTTATTGTATTGCTCGAATAAAGATAATCATTGTTGACAAGGTCCATCTTCGTCTTTAGGTGAAAAAGAAAGGATGGAACAGATAAACGACATGGAAATTTTGAATGGAATAAGTACCAAGGGCATTAAGAAAAGGAACCATGGTAATAAAAATCGAAAACGAGAAAGAAGTTGGGTTGATAAGCCATATGGGAAAAAGAGAGGTCCAACAAGATTTCGTTTGGCCAACACAAAAGTTGATTGGAACAGTAGAAACATGCATGAATATTCCATTGATATGCAAGGACGAGGCTAGCCCATGCCCAGGGGGTAACTGCCCTCTCTCATTTTTTTAAAAAATAATTAAACATAATCTTTTAATTTAAGTTTTTACTCACTCTAGATTTAAAAAATTTCACACTTTGCATTTATCTTAATTTTAATTTGACAATTAACAAGATTTTTATCAATTTTTTGAAATTTTTTTTGTACTGATTGAAATTTTTGAAGTGTTTTTTTTCTTCTTTAAAACATCAAGAAGTACACAATATAATCCGGTAATTGTCTATGGCTTTACCTATTAATTAGTGTAGCAAATTGTTTTGTGGACAATAAGTTATATAACATGTTTCTTGCATTCACTAAATATAGTTTGTAGACATGGCCAAGATCAACCAACAATGGCCAGATGACTCCTAACTTTTCAAAAAAGTTATAATATAAGATACACTAACTTCACACAACATTTATTTAAGCAATAGTACAGAAAGGTGAAAGAAAATTAAGAAATGACAGTTCTAAAATCATTTGACTTGCGTATTATTTTCTCAAAATTTAAATTCTCATTGATGAAAAGTCTCTTCATGATCTTTCTCTGGGAGATTGCAGGCCTAATGGCAAATAACTTTATTTCTCTTAATTCGAATGGTTTTGGAATAAATATGTGTGTGTGTGTCTATATATATATACTATACTACCTATATAAATGTATGAATCCTCTTACATGTTTTCTTCAAAAGTGTTTTACACTTTTATTATTGAGTTCACCAAATTACTCTCATTAAACAATCAATTAATAAACAAACCCCATCATTCAAAATCATTGAACCCACTCCATAAACTAGCGGTTACAAACCATTCGACTCCTACTTTCCCTTCTCTCTCGATATTTTTCGAGTGAGTGGAGACAGAGAGACATTTTCTTTGTCGCAACTTATTGCTGTCAAAAAGTTGAAGTCCCATGAAGAAGGAGCTGGTGTTGATCGTAGTTTCCGTGCTGAGATATCAACTCTTGGAAAGATCAAGCACCGTAATATTGTGAAGCTCGATGGCTTCTGCTACCACTAGGACTCGAATCGTCTCTTATACGAGTATATGGAAAATGGAAGCCTAGGAGAACGACTACATGGGAATGAGCAAACATGTTTACCAGACTGGGATGCTCGATATAAAATTGCTCTTGGAGCAGCAGAGGGTTTGTGCTGCCTCCAGTATGATTGTAAGCCCCAAATAGTTCACCGTGATATAAAATCAAACAACATATTACTGGATGAGACCCTACAGGCCCATGTGGGAGATTTTGGCTTGGCAAAGTTGATCGACTTCCCCTACTCAAAATCCATGTCTGTTGTTGCTAGTTCATATGGCTACATTGCCCCAGGTAAGAATATGATAAACTTTTAACACCTCTTTCTTCACAGTATGCTGGTTCTCTTCCATACATCATGCTACTTAGACTGCTTCATTAGAAACTATTTATTGATCAATATTGTGACATTTTTTTATAAATTAGTAATCTAATATGGTGCTACATTTCCTGTATTAATGGGTTCACTCTAGAACATCTTGGAACAACATGGAACATTTCTAAACTTTTTTTTATATCTTTATTATTTTTATTTGTGTGTTGATGAAAGAAAAGTGATAGGTGGGATAAGTCATGAGAGTCTAGATGCGAAAAGGCACGAGAGTTTTATTCATTCAATTTTTTGGGGGGTCATTTTTTGATATTGTTTAAAAGAAAATGAATTATATACAAAAATTACCCAACCAAAAAAATATAGTTGGACGTAAAAATTTAAAAATTGGGACTCAAAAGTGAAAGAAATACAAAACAAAAATTAAAAGACAATAAATAGAAAAAATCTTTAATGGTCAAATAGTAAAATAATGTGATGAAGTGGGACTCAAAAGAAAAAAAAAAAGATAAATAAAGCAATTTAAGAAAAAAAGAATAATTGTGTAACTAAATTGTTTTAGAAAAAGAAAAATACTTTCAAACCATATGTAAAAATATAACGAGACTCTAAAAAAAAAATACAAAAAATACAAAAAAGAGAAAAATCTCCTTAACACCCAAGAATTATTTTCAATTATAAGTTTAGAATCCCAATTTGTGAAAAAAGTTAGAAGTAGAGAAGATTTAAAAAAAAAAAAAACTAAAAAGTCAAGAATTGTATAAAAAGTGATTATATAGGAGACTAATGAAATAAAAATGATTAGTATAAAAAAAAATAAAAAGTTCGATAATTTATACAAGTCACTCAGTTAATTTGTAATTATAATCAGATTATTATTTTTTTTCTTTCTTATATTTTTTGGGTATTCCATTTAAATTGGACTTCTAATCTAAAGAGTAGGACTCAAAAAATTAAAGAAAAAAGAGACAAAAAAAAAAGAGAAAAAAGTTGGGACATAATTTTGTTTTTAAAAAGTGGAACATTTATTTTAAATTTCTAAAACGAAAAAAGTTTTCAAAGTTAAAAAAAAAAAGTCATGCATGAAGTTAGTTTTAAAAATAAAATATTATATTAAAAAGAAACGAATTAGTACTAATGTTTTGCATTCAAGTTAAATGCTTTAAATGTTTTAATTATTATAATTTTAGGACAATACATTGTATTTTATTTTATTTGTAAAACCAATTAAATGCAAAATTATCATAATATTAACGGTAAAGATTTTTTCTAATTCATTCTGGAAGATTCACACACAATAGATGTGAATCAATAAGACAAAAGATATAATATTATTTTTGATTTATTAATTGATCACGCCCTAAAATTTCAGTAAATCTTGATAAACTTTTCTATTATGCTATAATAGATTTAAAAAGTATTAATACTTAATAGTTCTCTTAATATTTATATATATATATATATAGATGCCTATTTATATAGTTCTATAAAATGGAGCGCACAATGTTTAGTTCAGATTATTTTTTTTTCTTTCTTATATTTGTTGGGTATTCCATTTAAATTGGACTTCTAATCTAAAGAGTAGGACTCAAAAATTAAAGAAAAAAAGAGAAAAAATTTGGGACATAATTTTGTTTTTAAAACGTGGAACATTTATTTTAAGTTTCTAAAACAAAAAAAAATTCCAAAGTTAAAAGAAGTCATGCATGAAGTTAGTTTTAAAAATAAAATATTATATTAAAAAGAAACGAATTAGTACTAATGTTTTGCATTCAAGTTAAATGCTTTAGAATTTTTTAATTATTATAATTTTAGGACAATATATACATTGTATTTTATTTTATTTGTAAAATCAATTAAATGCAGAATTATCATAATATTAAAGGTAAAGATTTTTTCTAACTCATGCTAGAAGATTCACACACAACAGATGTGAATCAATAAGACAAAAGATATAATATTATTTTTGATTTATTAATTAATCACGCCCTAAAATTTCAGTAAATCTTGATGAACTTTTCTATTATGTTATAATAGATTTAAAAAGTATTAATACTTAGTAATTCTCTTAATATTTATATCTATATATATATATATATATATAGATGCCTATTTATATAGTTCTATAAAATTGAGCGCCAATGTTTACTTCATAAAACGAACAAATTACCTTTATACAAAAGCAACTTATAAATAACTATATTATACCCCTGATTTTTTATAAGAGCAATAGAGTTTCAAAAATATGCAACAATTGTTTGTGTATTGGTATCACTTTTGTGAGTAGTAAAATTATTTTATATATATACATTTGAACTCTCATTTTTATTTTGACAAATTTGTAATAGCATAAAATAGATGGATTGAAAATATTCAGATGCGAGAAAATTTTACTAGAAATTTTGTTAAGCTGTGGCAACTCTAACCTAATTGATAATGAAAAACTTTAACCTTATTGATAGTAGCCACTTATCCTTCTTCAAGTACTGAACCTCCAAGTTTTCATATTGTGTAATTTTCCTCTACATAGGCACAAAAAGAAGCATTAAGCCTCACACCTACCACTTTCCTTGCTTATGGCTATGTCTAGGCAAATCAATGGGAATAAGAGCTGGCAGCTTAGAACCTTACCTACATACTACATATAGAACGTCTCTTAAAACTTCTTTAGTCTTTTTGCTATCTTGAGATTCTTGATGAAAGTAAGGCAGTAGACCTAAATATTGCAGATCATATTTGATAAGTATTTTTTCTCTCTCTAAAGAAAATTTTCGCATGCCCACAATCCCCAAAAACAACTTGGTTATATCAAAAAATTAAGAGCTGCTTATAGTCTTAGAAGGGAATAATTTAAGAATCACCCGACTTGTACATTAAGAAATATGAAGTATTTTTTAAGTTTTCTTTTCTTTTCTATTTAAGTCGCGATTTGAGTTGGCACTTTTCTGATGTCTTTTCTATAGATCATCCCGTAAAAGGCTCATTTTACGACCCGTAAAACTATTCAGGTTGAAAATTTGGAAAGAATATCGTCTCTCTTTTTATGACAAAATGGTCGACCAATTCTTTATATTATTATTTTATTCTTGATTGCTTATATTTAATCGACCCTTGTTGTAAATGCAAATTCTTTTTTCCACCTTTTTTTCTATTTTAGTTTAAAAGTTCATAGTAATTTCTTTTTCTTTTTGTTTCTTTTTATATACAAATCTAAAATTAGAAAAACACGAATATAGCAAAATAAAAGGAAATCATTGTGATTTTATCAACCCAAACCCATTGACAATATAAATCATATAACAAACATGTTCTTTAAGATATTAACTTCACATGCGAAGTTGATATTACATTTTCAATGTAACAACTTTAAGACTGATTCATGCCTAAATAAATCCAATCTCATGGCAATGAAATACAACTACAATAACATTATGAACCATTGTTTTATCAATTTTTCATGGAATTTCTTTTACCAAATACAAGCCCTTAATCAAGTTTTCATTGTCTCGAAATTAATTTTTCATCTTCTGTAATGAACTGCCGTTAATGGAAATGGTTAAGGCATTATGCTTATTGTTAATAAATACCAATTATAGAAGTGATGCCTCAGGGTATATTAGTGGTATGCATTATTTATACAACCTATGATTTGATTTTTAGTCTGTTGCTCAAATTTTCACAAATAAGTTAGCTTTAAATTTTAAAGATTGCTTATAGTAAATTTGATAAGCCTCGTTACCATTAAGTCATAGTAGTCATTTTTTATTGTTTAATCCGTAATTTCTAGAAACTACCGAATCTTCTCATTGTGGATTAAGTTGTCCTCTTATTCTTAGATGAATGAAAGGGGTCTTAAAAAGTATAGCATAAGTGCAATCATTTCCCTCACTTTTAAGAACATTTCTTTTATTTTTTAAAGTGAAACAAATTTCTTCTTTCAAAATTGTCAACTCAATTATCTTCATAAATAAATATGAAATCTTTCATTTTAATATTTTTATAACCCTATATATAGATAGTAATAATATTTTATTTACAAATATTCTATAACCCTATATATAGATAGTAATAATATTTTATTTACAAATATTCTACAATTAATAATTAGTGTTTTCAAATATGAATTTTTTTCTTTTAAAATTCTATTTAAATAATATTATTAAAATATTTAATTTATTAGCAAGTCTTTTCACGTGCAATGCACGTGCTTTTCAACTAAGTATATATATATATATATATATATATGTGTGTGTGTGTGTGTGTATGTGTGTGTATGTATGTCTGTATGTACATAAAGTTTGGATAAATATGATGTGTTTAGGCCATGCGGTTTGGTCTACCGTCTGCCTAGCCATGACAAGAAGCTGAGACAAGTCCTGAATTACTATTGATATTGTCGGTTGGAGAAGCAAGGAGAGATCTGTAATTACAAAATACTCTCCAAACACTACCTTAAGTGCCATCAAATTTCTAGTAAAAAATTAAGCCCAGCTTTCATTCAGTATCAATGTTTTCAGACTCAGATCGTTTATCGAACTGAAAAAATGTCTTGGTTACGAGTTACCGGTTCAACCGGAATTAAACCGTGATGTCATAATTATGTAATTAATAAATTTAATAATACATATTATTGATATTTAAAATTTAAAAAATTATACAAAAATTACTAAAAATTATATAAAAAAAAATTTACAAAATATGAATTTTCTTAATATGTAAAACTTCAAGAAAAAAATGAAAAAAGTATAATAGACATATTTTATTACAATATTGAAAGTTAAAACTTCATTGCTATTCTTCCATAATCACAAGGATCATAACAAAAATCAATTTAACATCCAATCCAAGTATAATCCAATAATTTAGTCTTTAATTACATGAAAAAAAATATATATAAACACTAATAATCATGCATAAAATAAAATAAAATACTACATGATACAAATATATAATATTGGAGTTTCAAACTTCAAGGGTTTAAAATTTTAAATACAATCCAAAATTAATTAAGCCAAATACTAATTAAACTTAGCCAAAATTCAGCTAAAAAATTGCATGAAATTTGAGATTTTGAATATACCAAAAAAAAAAAAAAATTTTCAGCCACGAACCGATTGAACCGTCCGGTTTTACCGGTTTTCTGTTTTTAGAACGGTTTTGAACTTAAAACGGATTTATGGGTCAAACCGGACCGTTTTGTAGACCGGTCAACGGTTCAACCAGTTGAACCGATCGATCCAGTCCGGTTTTTAAAACATTGTTCAGTATTACATCGATCCTAAAATTCAAATGATATTCGTTGTGTAGTAGGAGTATGTAGTTTAATCCTTCACTCTAATGGATGATGCAGTTGTACTATAACAATTAATTAATACAACCATTGGAGAGAGAGAGAGAGAGAGAGAGAGAGAGAGAGAGAGAGAGAGTACCCGCTGAAGCTGCACCAATGACATCGCCTTTGGAATCTCTAGTGTGTAGAACCAGCCTGGTCTTGTAGTAACCATGGGAGGCATAGAAGTCTTGAAGGGCCATTGAGATGCAGCTCAACCCCATCTTCCCTACCCATTTATCGATGTCTAAAACCACTCCCACATTTACTGGGATTGTTGTGTTCTGCGCCGTGGCCATCTCTCCGAAGAAAATTTTTAGAGAGAGAAAGAAGAAGATAGAGAAAATAATGAGTTCGGTTGGTTTTCGTCTCATTTTTGAACCTCTTAGCAGCTTTGGAATTCGCACAACAATTATGCAAATGCCAGAAGATGCTTGTTTATATGGCAGATATGATTTCGGAATATGAAGCCTAGAAACACATCCAGTAATTACTAATTAGGTAGGACTTAACTGGAATATATTATGTTATATTATATTATATTATATTAATATACACATATACGTATAACTTGATAGATAGGTAGATAAAGACAATGAAATATCTATAGTTTTTCAGTAACATTGGGTGCATGCATGAAATTTTCTTGCTCTTTGGATTAAACTAATTATGAGACACCAGATATGACAATCCAAGATGATCATATATGGAGCTAATGCTATACAAAACAAATAATGAGTCTATAATTAAGATTTTGTGTATGTACCTTGCCTCTTTTTGTAATAGGATAATTGTCATTCTTAATTGAGTAGAATAAGGAAGTTATCAAGGTAAACTTAACATAGCGATTTTCAAATAGAACACTACCACAAAATTTTGATAAGATACTAAGTGTGTGAGGTTTGAAGAGTTCAGTCGTATGAGTTATGTTGACCTTATTATTAAATAATCTTCTTCAAATTTAGAATAAATGATCTCGACACTTTTAGAATCAAAAGATGAAGATCAGGTTGGACCACATTTTAGAATAATGACAATCTGCACTGATAATTTAAATCTTTATCAAATGGCAGCATTGCCACACTTGAAGACATATCCTTCCATTTAGAAATTACAACTTTGATGTCAAAATGAATTTTGACAACCAACATTGTTTTTATGTCAATAACTTTTGTTGAGAGTGTCCTTAATATTAGTACCATAATAACCCCATATGATTTAATCTTAACGACATGTTCATTTTAGTTGTATTACTACTTATATCTAATTAGAAATTAAATTTTTGGTTTGATTTATGAATTTTGTGATAAAAAAAGAAAGAAAGGATAATAATAATAATAATAATTTGTAACTTTTAATATTATTAAAGTTAAAAAAATTGAAAGAAGATCATTTTTTATGCTATATCGGCTTTTACTGTTACCGTCTAGATTATATAATTCATACCTTAAAATTACCTATATATGTAATATAATACTTATAAACCTAAGTTCAAGTGCTCATTTTTATTTTTAAAATACCCATATTATGTATATTTCATTGTAGAAAAAAAAATTATATGTACCCAAAAATAAAAAGAATGATAAAATAAATAAAAAAATGGAAAAGGAAGTGTTCATGAAGGCTAACCCAATCGCAAGCGAAGACAATTTTTTTTTTTTGTTAAAAAAACTTATTGGGTAATACACAAAAGCATAAAATATTCATGCACTTATGGGTGTTACTAGCTCATCTCATCGAGGCATATGACCTAATTGAAATGTTCCTCAATTATAGGAGTGGGGCCCATTGGGAGCAGTCCAAACTCCAAAGTTCAAAGATGTCGCCTGCTCCTTTTATATATTTCATTATAATCCTCGCCTACCTCCACCAAATCACCGCATGATTGAAAGATATTGATGCGATACATGAAAAATTAGTTGAATGAGCTAACTATATTTGAGAGGTATATGTAATTTTTTTCTTTTTTGAAAAAGTTTATTATATTTTATACGTAACTAAAAAATGAGACTTGAATATATGATTTTTTTTTTAAATATGAATAAATAACTCAACTAGTCCCAGTTGATAGAAATATTTTTATTTTATATCTTGAAAACTAATTTTCTAATGAAACATTATTTAAATAGTGACGGATTCAAGAACGGACAAGTGAAGACCGTGATCCTCTCAAAATCTTAATATTATATTTTTTTACCATTAATTTTGTTTTAATATTTTAACAAAATAAGTCTTGCCTCTCTTAATTTTTTTAATTATTCACATGATTTTTTCTAAATTTTAATACTTTTAATTTAGTTTCTGTTAACTAAAATTTTTGAATCCATGATTGTATTTGAGAAATAATATTTGATACATAAATTTAAGATAAAGAGTATCATTGAATTTAAAATAACAACGGTACCTAAGAAAGTAATGTAGGCTCTAAAATTTAAGTCTTTTTTTTTTCTTCAGTATTTCAGTTAGGCCAAGTTATTGACACTCGTAAATAGTCAATTGAACTCTAAAAAATACACCTTAATTTTTGAGTTCAAGTATATAAAAGTGAGTGTGAGAATAGCCATTCCCTTTCAGTTAAGATACTATATTTTCAATTGCATGCGCTAATTTTTAAATTCAAATGAATGCTACTCTGTTAGTTCTTTGTCCTATTATATTCTATAATTTCAAATAATAATAAAATAACCACGTCCTATTATATTTCTTTGTCCTCTATACTCTAATAGTTCTTTCGTTGTTTGGTTGAAATTTTGTATCTTTCAGTATTTGTGTGATTGATGAGGAGCCGAAGGATTGGTCGATAAAAATGCTAGACAGAGGGAAGCTTCCTTTGATATTGGCATTAAATAGTCTGTCCACTGAAAAAGACACCTTGATTTTGTCATGTTATGACCACTCTCTTGTTGGTTACTCAAAATATTTGATTTTTTTTTTTTTAAATAGAATTGTGAAGCTTATTTATTAAATTAGGGTCATATGTGAAATTGTCTCTTTGAAAGATGATTTAAAAAAATATATTTGTTTGAAATCGTTTTTCAGAAAGACGTTTTTAAAAGTATCTTTTTGAAAGACGATTTTTTAATAAAAAAATTTTTAAAAAAATCTTTCTGAAAGAAGATTTTCAAAGAAAATTGTTTGAAATCGTCTTTCAAAAAGACGATTTCAAAAACGTCTTTGAAAGACGATTTTAAAAACAACCATAATCCCGTAAATAAGTTTAAAACAATACCAAACTGGAAAATAAGTTTTTTTTCACTCTACTTCAGGATTTTACTCGAAAATATTTATTTGTTCGGTTGTATTGCTCATGAGTTCATTTTTCATGGGGTACGGATATTATTTTTTTTAAAAAAATTGTTAATTCATGAGTTTTTTTGTTTTGGCAGACTTCTACTTTTTGTTTTGTTTTTTTGTTGTTAAAATTACATACACCCTTAACATATTGGTAATAATCCATTCCTTTTTAATAAGAGCTGTAACAACTCGAAATTTTTTTTTTTTAAATATGAAAAATTTTCTTTGGTTATTAGATATTTTATTATTATTATTATTATTAAAAATGGAAGAATGTATGTATGTGATGTGTATAATATATGCGTGAATATATGTATATATATATATATATATTTTAATTGTGTGTAATGTATGTACATGTAAATATAGATATGTGTATGTATGTATTATATAGCAGTGTGTGTGTGTGCCACAGTGCACTGTGGGTGGGTGTATGTGTGCAACCGGTTGAGTGAGTGTGTGTATTTAGTGTGTGTGTGTGATGATGATATATATATATATATATGTGTGTGTGTGTGTGTGTGTAGGTATATAGGAGCAGCTTTGCATTTAATGCAAAGCTGCATTTGGGGAAGAACAAAGTGGCTGAACAGAGGGGAAATAAGTCAAGGAAAGGGGCTGTGGTGTGAGAGACGTGTGGGACTTGATGTGTGTGTGTGTATATGTGGACTCGGTTGGGATGAGAGAAAGGATAGAAAAACTGAGAGCAAGGGAGAAGAGAATTCTGGAAGGGAGAAGAGCTCTGTGAAGCTCGATTTAAGCTTGGAACCAGAGGTGAGAGAGGGGCACGGCTAGAGAGAGAAATCCAACAGAAAACCCGTAAGTGACCTCTTTCTGTTTTGATTTTTTTAAAGCATGTTAATTGATTTAATGTATAGGATCTTAGAGAGCATGTTGTAAGGATTATCATGCAAAAAGAATTAGTTAAAATGGTTGAAAGATGAGGGAGAAATGGGTAGTTGCAGGTCACG
Source organism: Nyssa sinensis (assembly GCA_008638375.1). Lineage (NCBI taxonomy): Eukaryota > Viridiplantae > Streptophyta > Magnoliopsida > Cornales > Nyssaceae > Nyssa > Nyssa sinensis. The sequence goes on from CM018046.1 coordinate 23,211,079, forward strand.
GCCATGAGAGATAGGTGTTGTCATTTTATGTATGGAACCTTGTTTAAATGACCTAGAAATAACCCCTTTAGGTGCAGAAACACTTTAGGGTGAAAATGGGGATCGAACCATGAACAAACGGTCACAAAAATGAAGGGGAAAGGGTCGGCCGGAGTTTTGACTGAGGGGTTGACCCTCTATTTCGTGGAAATATAATGGGTTGAATCCAAAACCAACTTTAAATATAAGATCTACATGAAAAATGGGAGGGAATCACATTTTAAAAACTTGAAAATCTCGCCGGAGACCAGTTGCCGGCGCTAGAGAAGGCGCCGGAACCCTACCGGAAGCTCACCGAAAAATCGGGGAAGAAAGACACTGTGCGGGCCGGGTTTCGGGTCCGGGTCGGGTCCGGTTCGGGCGGGGCTGAACCGCCCCTGCCACGTGTCGCGCTAAGGTTTTAAATTAAAAAGAGATTGGGACTGTTTGGTTCCTAGGATAAGAAATTGAAATTGAAATTGAATTGGGGGATGGGGATATCCTATTCCAGGTTTAAGGGATAGCCACTGTTTGGCTATCCATAGTGAGAATAAGACTTTCTTAAATTACAAATTGGCCCTCCTAACTTTTAGAAATTATAATTTGAGCCAAGATGTTACGAAATTTATGAATTGACCCCCCCAACAGTTAATAATTATGTGTTTGACCCTCATGAATAAAATATTAATTAAATTGATTAATTAATTTAATTAATTAAATATTCCAAATTAATCCGGAGTCCAAATGGGACAAGTCATTAGTGTATTTGGACTATCTCGACCATTCTGAGACCAATGGTGAGGTTCGTTTTACGAGATGGGGTCCCGAAAAATAAAAGACCCGTAGTAACATATAAAATTATCAAAATGCCCCTGAACTAAAGTACAGTCAAACGAACTCCGAATTTAGTGAACAAATAGTGAAACTTTATTATCTCGAGCATTCCGGACTCAACCGTGGAGTTCGATTTGTGAAAAGAGGTCACAAAATGTAAGGACACGTGTAAAGTGTAAAATGACTGTTTTGCCCTTTTTAACCCAGAAGTCCAAATTGAGTTCTACGAGAACCTAAACTTATTTTCTTCGATGTCCTATACTCAATGGTAGAGTTTAATTTCGCAGAATAGAAACCTAGGAATTAAAAGACATAAAATTTGATGAATAGCATAAGTTCAAATGACAATAGACTGAGTTATAATTTATGCTTTTAGGGACACTGACAGGACAGGAGAGGGCGATCTGATCTCCTGCATTTTCCTTGACCAGTTTAGTTGCATATCATACATGTTCTTCGAGGGTTGAGACTACCCGACAGGTATGGTGTTTTGCTAATGTTAGAAATGAAGTTAAGTTAGGAATGTTCTGTGAATGACTGGCATGACTTATGTGTTTATGTGGAATGTGTTTACTTGATGATTTAGAATTGGTTGTTCACATGCTTACATGTTACTTGTACTTTATGAATGTTTAGTGAATGATGAACATAAACCATGACATGTGTATATGCTGATTATATGAGATATGCTTGCATGTGGAATCAGTTGGTGATTTATGTAATTATTGTCTCGAGCATGCTATATTGTGGAAACCATGTTTCATTGACATTGCATTGGCATATTGGCATACGATGAATCCTTTGAGAACATGGCGTGGGTAAGCACGTGGTGCTTTGCATTATGAGGGTGTAGATCTTGTGGTGAAAAACCCACAATTGGCCATTGCATTGGTACTTCGTGCCATCGGGGAGTACCCGTAAACGAGACATGGGTTGTGGCATAGAGTTGTGCATGGGTGCGTCACGGATACCATTCATATATATATATTATTGCAATGCTTTGAATGTCATTTAGAAATAAATGTACACTTTGCACATGCCACGCCTTAACTTTATTTCTTGCATTAGCACTTCATCATACCAGCAGTTGAGCTGACCCATTCGTGGGCAACATTTTTCAGATGAGGACCCTCCAGCTACTTGAGACTCCCTGATACTCTGATAGGGTGGAGCACTTATTATATTTTTGGTTCATGAGACTTGTATATTATAATGTAAGGGCTTAAGCCCGAATGACTCATGAACGATGTATTTTATGTTATCTTATGTAGTGATGGGAATGGATGCATGTTTAGTGAATTTAATTATAATTGTCCTTTTATTTATTTTATTTTCTGTCTCGTTACTCGCGTCCTGGGTTCGTCGGGAATTCGGGGCGTGACAAGAGCACTAATAACTCTAACTATGATTGTTAACATTATTGTTAAATGTTTTTGTAAATGTCTAATTTATCCTTCTAACAATACAAAAACAATATTGTCCTACAAAATTAGACACCCCCCTCTTTCTAAAACTCAGCATTTCAACCTATTTTTTTTTTTTTTTTAACTTACGCAGCACTAGGGCTCTTATCTCTTTCATCACTAGATCTCTTACTTCAGTCCTCTTTTCCTCACTTTCTTATTGAAAGCTCGGGTTATCTTACGGTGGTAATCTTGTGTCTGGTAAAGGGCTTTGAGTCACCTTTTGTCCAACAATGCTAACTTGTCGTAGCGGTTTTGCAACCAATCTGTTTCGGTTACTTGACTCTTAAGAAGCACCTTGAGTGAGGGTACTTTTAGTTTGATGGGTATTGTAATATCCCGACCTAAAATACTACGTCATATTGGCACGAACTACGAGGCTAAGAAAAAGTGTATAAAGATTTGTTACACACAACAAAATAATTAATCAAATTGTATGATTAATTAATGAAAAGTATAAGAAATATTTATATTAATTATGAATTTTATATTATATGTAATTAAATATGGTTAAGTATACATGCAAGTGGGTATATATACATATACATACATATGTTTATACAAAGGCATAATTGTGTAAAGATTTTTACACTTAAGAGAAAATAATTAATTAATTACTTAAAAATTGATTAATATAAACTACAAGAATACATTTAATTTTGAAAATTTAAATGTAGATAACACACATGTACACACATTTATTGTGTATTGTGTGTGTGTATTGGCAAGTGTATACAAGAGTATATATATATATATATATGTGTGTGTGTGTGTGTGTGTGTGTGTGTACATAAGAAAATATATATGTATAAATATATATATGCATAAAGGTGTGAATAGTGTGTGCAAGTGGGTATGTGTGTCGGCAGTGTGTGTGTGTGTGTGTTGTGTTATATATATATATATTATATACAAAATATCCTACAAAAGCCACAAGTGGGCTGATTTGAGAGGAGAAGTTATGAGATGGCAAAGAAAGCAGAAAAATGCAGGCTAGAAGTAGGGCTACGGATGGAGAAAGAGAGAGAGAGAGAAATATATATATAGAGAGAGAGAGAAGTCGGTTGCTTCCTCTTTAAGAGCAAAGCATACAGACCACGTTTGATTCTTACAAAATAAATCAAGGAAGGAAAACTGTGGAGAATAGAAGAAGAATCAGAGCAAGAAGAAGGAGAAAAACAGTGAAAAAGGTGAGAAAAGTGAAAATTATCATTTTTCTCTTCTCTAGAATTTTGCTATGCATACACTGTTTTTAAGCCTTCATTTTGTATACGTGATATGTAGAACATGTGTAGACTCATTCAAGCATGAAAGCTGAGCTTAAAAACACTCAAAAAATGTAAACCCATGAAGAACTGCCATGGGAGGACCTTGCTTATAACAGGTCTGAAACCATATCAACCAAACTGTGTTTAGTGTCTAGGGACTTCAAGTAGACATTATGAGCATCCCAAAAACATAAATTCGAGACCAAAAATCACAAGAAATGACCTCCAAACATTGACTTGCAGGTTACGGGTTTACAACCCAAACCTTTAAACTCGTGACTAAATCCACTCTTATGAATGGAAACTACATCCCCATGAATAGGGGATCAAAACAAGCTAAACCCCATGAAAAACCATCAAGAAACGAGCATGAACCGACGACTTACAAGTCTGGTTATCATGGCTTAAACCGAGCGTTTGAGCCATATTCGAAGCCCTAAATCAATACTAAAACTTGTTTTAGGGTATTAGGAAATTATTGGAAAGAAAAGCAGAAGAAACGGAATTGAAAAATGCCACAAAATCAAACTAAAAAAAAAAATTAGGGTTTTGGATGAACAGTGTCGACCTTCGTGGGGAAGATGACACTGTTCGGGTCGGATTCGGTTACGGGTCTGGGTTAAATCCGGATCCAACAGGTTATTGGGTTTATTAAACGGTGACGTTTGGAGGTTGAATATTTTAAATATTTTTTACATTAGGGCTGACGTCAGCATTACGTATAAAACCGGCTAAACCGGTTGGTTTGTAAGTGAACCGGACCGGTTCACTTGGAGTTGAACCGAACCCATTGGTTTTATAATTTAATTAAAAATTAAATAAACCAATACTTTCTATATTTACGGATTGACCCCAGAACTTCTGGACAATCCTACTGTGGCCCAACTGATTGAAAATTTATGCAATTAGGCCCCTGAAAAATAATTAAATAATTAATTTAATTATTTAAATAAATAAAGCAAAATTACTATTTTACCCTTGAGTCAAATATGAAGCAAATGAAGTCCAAATTAAACATATGAATAGTGTATCCTTACTATTTTGGATATTCTGAGACTAATGATAGGGTCCGTTTTATGAGACGGAGCCCGAAAAATAAAGACACGTAAAGGGGTAAATGACCAAAATACCCCTTGACCAAAATTAACAAGTTATTAGTATATTCTTACTATCTCGGACCTTCTGAGTCCAATGGTGAGGTCCACGACACGAGATGAGGTCCCGAACATAAAGACACGTGAGGGAGTAAAATGACCAAATTACCCCTAGTACTTCAAAAGCCAAATTGAAACCAGAGAAGGTATAAGTTGACTTTCTTTGACATCCCGGACTCAATAATGGAGTCCAAATTACGAAACAAAGTACAAAAAAAATATGACACGTAAAACGATAAATGACCATTTTGCCCTTTTACATCCAAAAGTCTAAATTAAATTTTAGGAAAGCCTAAACTAACTTTCTTCGATGCTCCGGACTCAATAGTAGAGTCTATTTGACCAAAAGAGATGTCCAAAAATAAAGCGACATAAAATTTGTTGAATAGCATCTGTCAGATGACTATAAATTAAAGTAATGCCAAAGTACAAATACTAAGGCGTATACGAGGAAATGAATTACGAAAAGATACGACACGTAAAAATTGTGAAGTAAATAACTTTAAAGTTAATGGAGCTGCTAGAAGAGTATAAATTGAAATGAATTTAATTTCTAACACATTAAATTGTGTCATAGGTTAAGAGTACGAGTTAATATAAGTACATATGAAATTATGAGATCGTTGTAGGATCTAATACGAGCTAAGCATAAGTTAAGCAATCAACAATAGGTGTTATTATGGTGAATGTGAAGTTAATGAGGTTATTATGAATTGTCTTAGGAATTACAGAGGAAGTGGGAAAGCGCATTTTTAGCACTAACCCTACAGACCGAGGTGAGTAACCCTACATTCGAAGTGGAGATTTAACTCCATGGATTTCAAAGAAGTTTTGAGTTCAAGTCATGAAAAGTATTTGAATATCAAATTCAGTTTTCATACGCCTTCTGTTTTAAATTACTCTGTTCAGATAACGGATTTACTTACAGTTTCCTTTAAATATGCCTTAGCATGTTTGAGTTTTTATAATGCAAAATCTCTGAGATATATTCTGAATTCGTATATTCTGAGAATTGAAAGTTCTATTATAAAGTTATATACTTTGTGTTTGAATACTCTTAAATAGTATTTATGAGAAGAAGTCATGAGATAAAAGTAGTTTCTTGAAATACAAGATAATTGTGCATAAGCACGAGACAGGGTATTGGGGTTCGCAGGGGACTCCATTATCCTATGGAGCCGACAAGCTTTTGAGTTCGACGGAATTCAATGGATTGTCAAATGCGTGGTAGCATGATCTAATCCCACAGGCAAAGAGATATCTCGACAAGAGTAAAACGGGAGTCTGGTTCGAAACAGATTCCAAGAGCAAAAGTGAGAAGAAAACATATTTGAAAATGAAAGCAGATTTTAAACCTCATTTTCATATTTATATGTTTGAGTTCACATATACTCTATTTAAAGAAGAACACATTTTTAGCTTAAACACTTTACATGTTTCAGAGTTATGAGTTATATGGAACGCATATATTTGTATTCAAAGTTACAAGTTTTATATGAAAAAACATATGCTAGCTTGAACACTTTACATGTTTCAAAGCTATGAGTTTTATGGAATGCATATATTTGTATTCAAAGTTACAAGTTTTATATGAAAAAGCATATGTTAGCTTGAATACTTTACATGTTTCAAAGCTATGAGTTTTATGAATGCATATATTCTGTGTTCAAAAGATAAGAACAATTGACAGTGATTGATTTATAAACCTTTATGAGCTAAAACCACTGTTGATTGAAAACCCCATGACGAATGTTGGAATTGCTCACAAGCTTAGATTAGCTTACCCGGACTTTGTTCGGATCCCCCTTTCAGGTGACTGACAGCAGTCGAGTTTTGAAGACGGTGATCTGCCGGCTTATGGAGATATGATTAGATGGTTCCTTTATGGAGTTATGTAGAGTTTATTAGCACTTATGTTTAAGATACAGTACGACAATATGTATAAACCCTACAGGGTAATTAATGTTGATGGTATGATTTAAGTATTTAAAATTTTAGTTATGCTTTGATTTTATAACCATGTATGCTATGTAAAGAGTGGCAGTACCGGACGGATGTGCGAAATTTAAAAATAAGAAAAGAAAAGAAAAAGTTTTTCACGCTTTCACAAACACGTGTCGTACATCTATTCGATACTGCTGCTTGAGTGAGCCTTTGCCCAAGGGTCCTCGGGCCTGAGGGTGGCGGTCGCGATGTGAGATCCGCACAGGGTGGGTTTCGGGTCGTGACAACATGGTATCAGAGCAATAAGATTAGGGACTTTGGAGAAGATTGAGTTGAAATTGAGGTTTAGAAGTACATGATATCAGATCACTAGGCTTACTTGAATAACCTTAGTGACTTAAGAAGAATTAAGAGTAAGATTATGAGTTAGGTGGATTATATACTACCTAAAATATAAGAAGTACGAGTTTAGTAAGAAGGCGGGGTATGGGACCCGCATTACGAGAAATAAGTTATGAGAAGTATATGAAGTACGGGAAGGTGGGGTATGGGACGCGCATTACGAGAAATAGAAATATGAAGTATGAGTTTAGTAAGAAAGTAGGGTATGGGACCTGCATTAAAGTGAGTAAGTAATTAGAAGTACGTGTACGATGAGAAGACAGGGTATGGGACCTGCATTAAAGTGAGTAAGTAATTAGAAGTACGTGTACGATAAGAAGGCAGGGTATGGGACCTGCATTAGAGTAAGTAATTAGAAGTACGTGTACGATGAGAAGGTAGGGTATGGGACCTGCATTAGAGTAAGTGATTAGAAGTACGTATACGATGAGAAGGCAGGGTATGGACCCGTGGTAGAATAGAAGAAATAGAATCTAAAGATTGGAAGAAAACGTAAACCATGAAGGTAGATAACTGTGATTGTAAAAAGTTAAAAGTGAAAGGGGAGGATTTTGATAGTTACTGATGTGCTAACAGGACCTCTGTTACCGGTGAGGAACGACCACCTTATCATGTAACTAAGGTAGCTGAGAAACACACAGTGCTACCTTATCTAACCTGATCGAAAGAATCCTTAAATCATTGACAGACAAAAACCCGGAGCAAGCAAAGAGCAAATGAGGTATGGGCAGGTATACAATATATTTGCTGGTACAACACAAACCCCTAATGATCAATTAGGTACATTACAAAAATTTTAAATTTTGAGATATGTACTTGTCATTAAATTGACTATCTAATATGTGAGCATAGTAGATAGAGATTATGAAAAAAGAAATAGAAAGGAGAACCTTGAAAATAAGGCACCCCGAGTTTTGAGGACAAAACTCTTTTAAGGAGAGAAAAATGTAATATCCCGACCTAAAATACTAGGTCATATTGGCACGAACTACGAGGCTAAGAAAAAGTGTATAATGATTTGTTACACACAACAAAATAATTAATCAAATTGTATGATTAATTAATGAAAAATATAAGAAATATTTATATTAATTATGAATTTTATATTATATGTAATTAAATATGGTTAAGTATACATGCAAGTGGGTATATATACATATACATACATATGTGTATACAAAGGCATAATTGTGTAAAGATTTTTACACTTAAGAGAAAAGAATTAATTAATTACTTAAAAATTGATTAATATAAACTACAAGAATACATTTAATTTTGAAAATTTAAATGTAGATAACACACATGTACACACATTTATTGTGTATTGTGTGTGTGTATTGGCAAGTGTATACAAGAGTGTATATATATATATATATATGTGTGTGTGTGTGTGTGTGTGTGTGTACAAAAGAAAATATATATGTATAAATATATATGCATAAAGGTGTGAATAGTGTGTGCAAGTGGGTGTGTGTCGGCAGTGTGTGTGTGTGTGTGTGTGTTGTGTTATATATATATATATATATTATATACAAAATATCCTACAAAAGCCACAAATGGGCTGATTTGAGAGGAGAAGTTATGAGATGGGAAAGAAAGCAAAAAAATGCTGGCTAGAAGTAGGGCTACGGATGGAGAAAGAGAGAGAGAGAAATATAGAGAGAGAGAAGTCGGTTGCTTCCTCTTTAAGAGCAAAGCATACAGACCACGTTTGCTTCTCACAAAATAAATCAAGGAAGGGAAACTGTGGAGAATAGAAGAAGAATCAGAGCAAGAAGAAGGAGAAAAATAGTGAAAAATGTGAGAAAAGTGAAAATTATCATTTTTCTCTTCTCTAGAATTTTGCTATGCATACACTATTTTTAAGCCTTCATTTTGTATACGTGATATGTAGAACATGTGTAGACTCATTCAAGCATGAAAGCTAAGCTTAAAAACACTCAAAAAATGTAAACCCATGAAGAACCGCCATGGGAGGACCTTTCTTATCACAGGTCTGAACCCATGGCAACCAAACTATGTTTGGTGTATAGGGACTTCACGTAGACATTATAAGCATCCCAAAAACATAAATCCGTGACCAAAAATCACAAGAAATGGCCTCCAAACATTGACTTGCAGGTTACGGGTTTACAACCCAAACCTTTAAACTCGTGACTAAATCCACTTTTATGAATGGAAACTACATCCCCATGAATAGGGGATCAAAACAAGCTAAACCCCATGAAAAGCCATCAAGAAACGAGCATGAATCGACAACTTACAGGTCTGGTTATCATGGCTTAAACCGAGCGTTTGAGCCATATTCGAAGCCCTAATCAATACTAAAACTTGTTTTAAGGTATTAGGAAATTATTGGAAAGAAAAGCAGAAGAAATGGAATTGAAAAATGCCATGAAATCAAACTGAAAAAATTAGGGTTTCGGATGAACAGTGTCGACCTTCGTGGGGAAGATGACACTGTTCGGGTCGGGTCGGATTCGATTACGGGTCTGGGTTAAATCCGGATCCAACAGGTTATTGGGTTTACTAAACGGTGACGTTTGGAGGTTAAATATTTTAAATATTTTTGACATTAGGGCTGACGTCATTCTGACGTCAGCATTACGTGTAAAACCGGCTAAACCGGTTGGTTTGTAAGTGAACCGGACCGGTTCACTTGGATTTGGACCGAACCCATTGGTTTTATAATTTAACTAAAAATTAAATAAACCAATACTTTCTATATTTACGAATTGACCCCAGAACTTCTGGACAATCCTACTGTGGCCCAACTGAGGGAAAATTTAGGCAATTAGGCCCCTGAAAAATAATTAAATAATTAATTTAATTATTTAAATAAATAAAGCAAAATTACTATTTTGCCCCTGAGTCATATATGAAGCAAATGAAGTCCAAATTAAACATATGAATAGTGTATTCTTACTATTTTGGATATTTTGAGACTAATGGTGGGGTCCGTTTTATGAGACGGGACCCAAAAAATAAAGACACGTAAAGGGGTAAATGACCAAAATACCCCTTGACCAAAATTAACAAGTTATTAGTGTATTCTTACTATCTCGGACCTTCTGAGTCCAATGGTGAGGTCCACGACACGAGATGAGGTCCCGAACATAAAGACACGTGAGGGAGTAAAATGACCAAATTACCCCTAGTACCTCAAAAGCCAAATTGAAACCAGAGAAGGTATAAGTTGACTTTCTTTGACATCCCGGACTCAATAATGGAGTCCAAATTACGAAACAAAGTACAAAAAAAATATGACACATAAAACGATAAATGACCATTTTGCCCTTTTACATTCAAAAGTCTAAATTAAATTTTAGGAAAGCCTAAACTAACTTTCTTCGATGCTCCGGACTCAATAGTAGAGTCTATTTGACCAAAAGAGATGTCCAAAAATAAAGCGACATAAAATTTGTTGAATAGCATCTGTCAGATGACTATAAATTAAAGTAATGCCAAAGTACAAATACTAAGGCGTATACGAGGAAATGAATTACGAAAAGATACGACACGTAAAAATTGTGAAGTAAATAACTTTAAAGTTAATGGAGCTGCTAGAAGAGTATAAATTGAAATGAATTTAATTTCTAACACATTAAATTGTGTCATAGGTTAAGAGTACGAGTTAAGATAAGTACATATGAAATTATGAGATCGTTGTAGGATCTAATACGAGCTAAGCATAAGTTAAGCAATCAACAATAGGTGTTATTATGGTGAATGTGAAGTTAATGAGGTTATTATGAATTGCCTTAGGAATTACAGAGGAAGTGGGAAAGCGCGTTTTTAGTACTAACCCTACAAACCGAGGTGAGTAACCCTGCATTCGAAGTGGAGATTTAACTCCATGGATTTCAAAGAAGTTTTGAGTTCAAGTTATGAAAAGTATTTGAATATCGGATTCAGTTTTCATATGCCTTCTGTTTTAAATTACTTTGTTTAGATAACGGATTTACTTACAGTTTCCTTTAAATATGCCTTAGCATGTTTGAGTTTTTATATTGCAAAATCTCTGAGATATATTCTGAATTCATATATTCTGAGAATTGAAAGTTCTATTATAAAGTTATATACTTTGTGTTTGAATACTCTTAAATAGTATTTATGAGAAGAAGTCATGAGATAAAAGTAGTTTCTTGAAATACAAGATAACTGTGCATAAGCACGAGACAGGTTATTGGGGTTCGCAAGGGACTCCATTATCCTGTGGAGCTGACAAGCTTTTGAGTTCAACGAAATTCAATGGATTGTCAAATGCCTGGTAGCAGGATCTAATCCCACAGGCAAAGAGATATCTCGACAAGAGTAAAACGGGAGTCTGGTTCGAAACAGATTCCAAGAGCAAAAGTGAGAAGAAAAGATATTTGAAAATGAAAGCAGATTTTAAACCTCATTTTCATATTTACATGTTTTAGTTCACATATACTCTGTTTAGAGAAGAACACATTTTTAGCTTGAACACTTTACATGTTTCAGAGTTATGAGTTATATGGAATGCATATATTTGTATTCAAAGTTACAAGTTTTATATGAAAAAGCATATGCTAGCTTGAACACTTTACATGTTTCAAAGCTATGAGTTTTATGGAATGCATATATATGTATTCAAAGTTACAAGTTTTACATGAAAAAACATATTTTAGCTTGAATACTTTACATGTTTCAAAGCTATGAGTTTTATGAATGCATATATTCTATGTTCAAAAGATACGAACAATTGACAATGATTGATTTATAAACCTTTATGAGCTAAAACCACTGTTGATTGAAAACCCCATGACGATTGTTGGAATTGCTCACAAGCTTAGATTAGCTTACCCGGACTTTGTTCGGATCCTCCTTTCAAGTGACTGACAGCAGTCGAGTTTTGAAGACGGTGATCTGCCGGCTTATGGAGATATGATTAGATGGTTCCTTTGTGGAGTTATGTAGAGTTTTTTAGCACTTGTGTTTAAGATACAGTACGACAATATGTATAAACCCTACAGGGTAATTAATGTTGATGGTATGATTTAAGTATTTAAAATTTTAGTTATGCTTTGATTGTATAACCATGTATGCTATGTAAAGAGTGGCAGTACCGGACGGATGTGCGAAATTTAAAAATAAGAAAAGAAAAGAAAAAGTTTTTCACGCTTCCGCAAACACGTGTCGCACATCTATTCGATACCGCTGCTTATGTGAGCCTTTGCCTAAGGGTCCTCGGGCCTGAGGGTGGCGGTCGCGATGCGAGATCCGCACAGGGTGGGTTTCGGGTCGTGACAGGTATGACTGCTTCCATCGCATATGTGAGGGCGTAAGGGGTTTCCCTAGTAGGTGTTCTGATAAAGGTCTGATATCCCCATAAAGCAAAGGGAAACTTATTATGCCAATTTTTGCTGCTGTCTTTTACCTTTCTTAGGATATTCTTTAGGGTCTTGTTGGCTACTTCAACTGCTCATTTTTTTTGTGGTTTATAAGGTGAGGACTTGTATCGGGTGATTCCAAATTCTTCCACCAATTCTATAACCTCCCTCACAAAGTGTAGGCCATTTTCGGAGATCAACTCATGAGGTACCCCATGTCGGCAAATGATGTTAGTTTGAATGAATTGGGCCACTTTCTTGGCAATGAAGATGGCATATGAATCTATTTCTACCCATTTATTGAAATAGTCAATAGTTACAAGGATGTATTCGTGGCCATTTGTAACTTTTGGCGTGATCCTACCAATGATGTCAATTCCTACGTGGCGAATGGCCATGGACATGTTAAGTTGTATAACCTCCTACAAGGGAGGTGTTGTGTCATAACCCGAAACCCATCCTGTGCGGATCTTGTATAGCAACCGCCACCCTTCAGCCTGGAGGCCTTAAGGCAAGGCTCACATAAGCGACGGCATTGAACAGCGATGCGGCCTGTGTTCACAAAAGTGTGAAAACTTTTTTTTTTTCTTTTTTTATTTAAATCTTCCGCACATCTGCCCAGTACTACCGCTCTTCATAGTGGTACACATGAATATACATTCAGAGCATAAATAAAATTTTAAAGTTTTATACATAATACATATCCATTTATCCCTTGAGGCTTAATTACATAACATTTAAATATTTTCTATAATCAAAAGCGACTAACTATAAGTCTTGGTACTTTCCAAAAACTGCTAATCCTGAGATGAGCTTCCTATGCCCTTCCTCAAAATGAGCATTGTTCAAACATCTTCATCACAAAAAATCAAGACTTGCTTCAGTCACCTGAAATGTGGGTCGGAATAAATCTCGTAAGCCAATCTAAGCATATGAGTAATTCCAGCATTTTTCATGGGGTTTTAATTGCCAGTGGTTTAGCACATGAAAGTTTAGAAAATAATCACTACCAATTGCTCGTACACTTTGAACACAGGATATATGCATTCTTTAAAACAGATGGCTTTGAAACATTTAAAGTGTTCAAGCTAGACATGTACTTCTTCAAATAGAATATATGAACTTCAAAACACGTAGATATGCATAGAAAAATGAGAGTAAACATTTGCTTCCATTTTTACACATATCATCTTATCACTTTCATTAGTAGAAATTGTTTCGAACCGGACTCCAGTTTTACTACAATGGAGAAATCTCATGCCTGGGGGATTAGATCCTGCTACCTAGCATTTTTCGTGTCATAGTTGAATTTCGAAGAAACTCAACGTCACATGTAGTGCTTACGCACATTTATCTTGCATTACCAGTTGCAACATGAGGTAATAAAACATTTACAAATAAATGCTATTTAAAAGCATTAACACATGGCTTCCCCGTAGTTGCATTTTAAAACATATACATAGGACTTCAAATACTTGGAATAAGCAATTTCAGAATATTTAGACATGCTAAGATATTTTAAAGGAAGACTATAATAGAAATCGTTCACTAAGCATGTCACAATAGGATTCATAAGATCGGAATATTTAAAACAGGAATCATGTAATACTAAAATTAATGTTCAATGCTTCATGATATTTTAAAATTTAAAATTTTTTCAAATCCATGGAGTTAAATCTCCACTTCAAATGCAAGGTTACTCACCTTATACGTTTAGGTTGATGCTACTGTTGTGCTTTCCCCTTGTCCTTTTTCAACCTAAAATAATTTAAAAAAAACTTCATAAATCTCACATGCATTCAAATCAACTTGTGATCTTAGTATATTCTTAGACTATGTAAGCTTAGTTTGATGAGAGGTTTTACTTTTTAAATCGGCCTAACTCATAGTAATTTATAATTATATTACATATCTATTTACTTTATGCACTTATTTATAACTAGACATTACCTTTGAAGCATTTCCTTAAGTGTTTCAGTGTCTTCCCTCATTTCTTCCTCTTTCAAAGCTTTTTCAGCAAGTTTCCTTCTATTGCTTCCTTTATAAGTCGCCCCATTGGGACAATAGGCGCTTTGTATATAAAGGGCCTAACCAAGACAATTTGACATTTCTTGGCGATATTAATTTTTCTTTTTAGTTTTTTGCTCTTCCAAATTAGTTCCTCCATAAAAGCTTCTTGAGTTTTATCCATAATGATTCTTAAGCCTTAACCTATAACACAATTTAACATGTTAGAAATTAAATTTCCTTTAATTTATTACTCTTCTGGTAGCTTCATTAAATTGTGAGGTTTGATTCTATTACTTTACATATTTACATGCCACATTTTTTCATACTTCATTTCATAATATGGACCTCACCATTGAGTCTAGAACATCGAAGAAGGTCAATTTAGACCTTCTCGGACTTCTTTTTGGCTTTAGGGGTATTAAGGGTAAAATGGTCATTTTATCCCCTTACGTGTCTTTATTTTTCGGGGTCCCGTCTCGTGACATGGACCTCACCATTGGTCTCAGAAGGTCCAAGATAGTAAAAATACACTAATAACTTGTTCAATTTAGACATCGGACCATTTCGTTATTATTTAATTTAATATAATTTATGTATAATACATATATATATGTGGGTGATATACCACAAACAGACACACCAATCACCTTGAGACACGTGGCTTATAGAGCTGATAATCTCGATCATACAGAGCAGCCACATCCTTCAGGGCATTCTCATAAATATATCATACAGAGCCGATAAACTCGATCATACTGTGCAGGCGGAGCCTCCGAGGCATTCTCATGCACATATCCTCCAAACCTTATGCTCTGGGCAATATTCACTCAATATTTCATATGGTTCCGACCTTATGGTTTCCTTAACAAGCTACCAAGCGAGGAATAAGGAAACAGTCTTCAACACGGAAACAGTCTATAACAAGGAAATTACTATCTATGATTATCTCCATCTACGACTCAAATGCTCCACAAGGTAACTGCAATCTCCGATGGTCAAATCCCTATATTCATGGCATCGAATCCTAATCAACTTAGGAAGGCCACGACCTATAAATCAAACCCTAAAGGTACGCTTTATTTTTATGCTCATTCTTTGGCTTTCAATACAGTCTTTCAATTCAGTTTACTTACTTAAGCATTGGAGCGGCTACCGCCGAAGCCAATCCGGTGGACCGCCGAAGCCAATCCGGTGGTCCTCTGATCATCTTTCTGAGTGTTCTACATATCACGGAGCCCACACTTATTGCGAGTCAAAAAGTGCAGCATCAGTGGGATTACTGGACACGGGATTGTCCTGTCCAAATGGTGCAGGATGAGGGTTTAGGCTGAGGGGTTCCATTTTCGAGTCCCAAGGGCTGTGCCCCTTTTTTTATATATATATATTTTTCCTATATAACATATATATATATATATTTTGGACCCTTATGAGACCACATGAGCATTCACGGTTCAATGGAATGGGAAGAAGGGTTAGGTGTTTGGCACCCTCAGGTTTGGGGTTCGAATCAGGGGCACAACGGTTTTCTCTTCCCTCTTTCCCATTTCTTTTTCAATTCAATAATCAAAACGGTACAGTTTTAAACCATTTCTTGTCGTCGGTCGGATCCCCACCTGACCTGTCTCGAACCCGGTATTACTCTGACCCGATAGACCCTATTGTTTTTTAATCATCCCTTTTGTGCATCTCGCCAATGCCGATTGCCAGAAAAACACGACAGCCCCCATTTTGAAGCCATTTTGAGGTCCAAAATTTTACATTTTTACATCAAATGAATCCTAGAACATTAAGGAATTCTTTAAAACTGATTTTAGCCTCTAACAGACCCATTCCCTAACACCCACTTCCCATTTTCGGTGTTGCACCGGTGAGGGGAACAACTTGCTATAAAATGGTTTTTTTAACACCATTTTCCATCATTTTGGTTGCGTTAGATTTCTGTTCAAATTTCCTACACATGTACAAGCTCAAAACTAAATTTAGTTTCACTTAAAATTTCTCAAATTTCTGAATCTCAAACCCACTTCCTATTTTCAAAACCTGCAACTCTAAATTTCTACCTTGATTCTACATGATTTTCTTTCATTCTTTTTGCAAATTAAAGCCAAAAGCGTGTAGATTAAGACCCTATCATTACATGCTTTCAATCTAAAATACAACTTAACCGAAATCATACCTGTTCAAGTTGATTTCTCAAAATTTTCTTCTTCAGTTTTCTTTTTTCTTCTCCTACGTTCAGCTTCTCTCTCTACTTTAGACCTCCACTATCAAGTCTGCTTGTTTTTTTTATCTTCTGAATTACAACCATCCCTCACAATACACTTATATATATATATATATATATATCAACACCCGCACACGCACACGTGCACCTGCTGCATACAACCCACTCATGCTCTCTCCCTTGTAATTACTCCCTTAATCGACCTTAAGGTCGGTGGCAATGCCACTTGTTAACTGCCATTCCTCCTTCATCATTTCTTTCTTTCTTTTTTTTTTTTTACATAGAGAACAGCTGCATGGCTGCATGCAACCACTGGTTCTCTCTCCTAGCTTTTCTATTCTTCTTCCCACTTTTAAATTCTTCTCAATTCTTCCAATTACTTCCCACGGTTTCTACTGCTTCCTTTATATATATATATATATAAAATACTCACTTTTCATGTCTTGTTTTTATAATCGTTTGGATTTAATTTCTTGGAATCGAACTTGTTATTTAAGGTCTCGATATTTTTGGAATTGTCATTTATTTCTTGATTAAATTTCCTTGATCTTCCTTCTAAAGGTCACTAATTTATATCTAGCGACTTAATGATTCTTTAATCGGGTCAATGTGTTACATGTTATCAGTTTGTATGTATTGGGCACTTGTGGCATTTCTTTACAAAAGTGGTATAGTCTTTATCCACATGTTCTAGTGGTACCCTAGATAGATTATTTTCCTGGCTAGCATGTGTCCATTCATATGGGGTCTGTAGACTCCTTCGTGGACTATTGTCATAACACATTCAGCTTCTTGCTTGTCCAAACATAGGAGGTGAATCCATTGAACAACCTTTTGTATAGGCACTCTTCACATATGATTAATTGGGTGGCCCAATGTCTTATGACAGCCTTATCCCCTTTGTTGTATCCTTTAGGGTATTACAAATGTTTGATGAATGACCAAACATCAGTGTACCAAGTAGGGGGTTTTGGCCTACTTATGACCTCATGGATGTTGCAACAGTACATTGGGGTCTCTCTAACCTAAACTAGGAGTGGTTTGACAGTAGCTTTTTCGGGTACATTTATCATGGAGGCCAAAGTGGCCAAGGCATCTACAAAGTTGTTCTTGGCGTAAGGTATGTAATGGAACTAAACATCCTTGAAGCTAGTTATCACTGTTTCTAGGCATTAGCTTCTTTTCTTTGATTTTCCACCTTCCTTGGATTTGGCCAATGACAAGGGCTAGGTCCCCATACACATCAAAGTATTTGACTTTCAGTTCTAATGCAGCTTACATGCCGACTATGCAAGCTTCATATTTTGTGTTGTTATTTATAAAGAGGTATTGAAGCTTCATGACCAAAGGTATGTACGCTCCGTTTAGGGCTATTAAGAGCATGTCAATACCATAACCCTTTTTTTTGGCGACACCATTAAAGAATAGGCACCATCTGTCCTCTTGGGTATGCTTGATGTCCTCATCTAAAAATTCTGTCTTTCTAACAACTTCACCCTCGACTGGGTAGTTAGCTAGGTAATCTGCCACAGCCTTTCCCTTGATGGACTTTTGTGTCACAAGGATTATGTCAAACTTGGAGAGGAGCAAAAGTCACCGATTTTTTGAAAATGTACTTCATAGGATCCATTCTGGACACCAAGTGTATGGTATAGACCATCATGTAATGGCGAAGTTTTTGAGTGGCCTAAACAAGGGATGTGCTAGTTTTCTTGAAAGCATTGTAATTATGCTCGTATGAGATTAGCTTCTTGCTAGCATAGTGAATGACTATTTCCTTTTTTAATTTCTGGAAATTGGTTCTAAGCTAGTATAGCTCTTGTGGCTATGTCTGTTATTGTGAGGTATAACAACAAAGGAATGCCTTGTTAAGGAAGAGCCAATACTGGGGGAACTGGTTAAGTAAGCTTTGATTTGTTCAAAGGCTTCTTGGCATGAAGCGTTCTATTTCTTTAGGGAATTCATTTTTACGAGTTTAAAGATACGTTAACAAATGGTAGTCAATTAGGATATGAAGCTGCTAATGTAGTGCAGTCTCCCAAGGAAACCCCTTACTTACTTTTTAATTTTAGGATCAGGCACTTCAATGATTGCCTTGACTTTTGTAGGGTAGACATCCATTCCCTTTTGGCTTACCATGAAGCCTAAGAGCTTGCTAGATGTAACTCCAAATATGCACTTTTGGAGATTCAGCCACATTTGGTACTTTCTGATTCTTTTAAATAATTTTCTGAGGGCATTGGGGTGACTCTCCCTATATTTAGATTTTATGATCATATCATCAACATACATCTCAGCCTCTTTGTGGATCAAGTCATATAAGATAGTGGTTGTTTCCCTTTCGTATTTAATCCGTGTATTTTTTAGTTTGCATGGCATGACAGTGTAGAAAAAGATGCCCTACTATATTTTCTGATTGTACCCTAAGAAAAAACATCCATGCATTTTGAATTGATTGTACCCTGAGAAATGACATCATGGCATGATAGGCTATATTGTCTACCAACAAATCTATGTTAGGTCAAGGGAACTTATCATTTGGGCATACTTTGTTGAGATCCCTATAATCTACACACACATGGACCTTTTCGTCTTTCTTGGGCATGAGTACTACATTAGCCAACACTTTAGGGTATTCTACCAAAGTTAGAAACCATGCGGCTAATTGCTTTTCTGCCACTTTTTTTACTTTGAGAGACCACTCGGATCTTAATTTTCTAAGCTTTTATTTGACTAGCTTGGCTTCAAGGTAGGTAGGGATTTTGTGTTAGACAATGTCTATGTCTAAGCTCGACATGTCCTTGTAGGAACACGCAAAGCCATCTTGGAATTCTTTTAGTAGCTCAAATAGAGCTTTTTTTTCAACTTGGTTTAGGGTGCCACCAATCTTTACCTCTTTTGTTTCATTCTCTAACCCTAAGTTGATGGTAAATTTTTGTTCTATAACTAGTTAAGCCCTATCTTCTTTTTTGGTGATTTGTTTGGTGATGTCTATTAAGAACTTCCTATATTCTAGACCAAGATCTTGATCATTCTCAACATCACATTCAGTATTGGTAATTAAGGGATACTCGAAAGAAACACTTATTTCATTGAAAATAAAATCAGGAAAAACATAGTTTACAAGTTTATCAAACTTAAGAAAATTTAAATCGAATGACTCAATAGAGTTAGAAAAGTAGAAATTTTCAAAATTTGTATCACTTTGCTCAGAATAGCCGAACTTTTTATTGAGTTGGTCCCTTAAGGCCTGTGATCCCTTAATGATGTACCAATTGTTTGCCAGTGTTAGAGCTTGAACAATTTGCTTATTGGGATTCTTTTGAACACTGCCTTCTTTGACCATCCCCACCATGTCTTCTACCAATTCTATCTTAGCAAAGAGCTCAAACAACTACTAGAGCTCTTCCGCCCAATCTTATGTTGGAGCGTTTTGGGGAGCATCTATCATAACTTCATCATAGCCATAGGTGCAGTCCCCAAGAATTTTCTAACCAGGGAATCCGATCTTTACCTTTTGTCATAGTTAGGCTCTGTGAAGCTATAGTAGAGATGTTTTTCTCCATGCTGAACAAAGCTTCCGTTTAAGGTGGGAAAATATGGTTTAATCTTAATCAACTTTGAGGGCAACTCCTACTCTTTTGCAATTTTCTTAGCTCGGATGACCAAGGCTTTGTTTCAGGAATCTTCTTCAGTTGGCATATAACTAAAGTCGAATGTGTACTCTCTATCTTACTGTTGGGGTTGGTATAAGCAGGCTTTATAAGTAATGACCATGGCCTTTACAGGGCACATACACCACAAACTTTATAATATGCAGGACTGGCATTTATAAATGCCACCCTCATGTGCTTGCTCGATTTCTAGACTTTCGACATAACTAAAACCTATAAGTGCCATGTTTGCCTATTTCATGTTGGATTAATGAGATATGAGCAGTGTCGTGAGTGGGATTAGTGTCACCATGAATGGTGACCACTCTGAGCTAGCATGTAAACATGAGTTTCTAATGTAGAAAGAAAGCTACAACTTTGATTTCATGCAACCATGGTCGGTCTGTGTATGTGATAATGTTGTTGAACTGTATCCCTCTAATGATCTAAGTAATCTACTCAAGGGTGGTAGTAGTGGGAACTTGAGACTCATTTTGTTGTTTCAAGATAGCCTGTCGATGTGGAAACGACAAGGTGAGCAAGCCCCAAACAAAAATATTGGCTTGAGTCCTCTTAAGTTGCTTGAGGAACTCATCTTGGATGGGGGCCTGCAGTAGAGTCTCAACTGGCTACTTGATTTTTAGAAACTCAGTTACAGGGTCATCTACTTGCAAGTGGTTGGGTTTGAATGGTGGCCCCCTTTAGGTGACATGTACTAGATTGGTTGAGCTGGCTTGGTTATTGATTATCATGAGCTCATCCCAAATGATCATGTTACAATTTAGAACGACTATAATATTTTTTATAGAATGATTGGACTTGGTAATGAACTTAGTAGGAACACCACTTTCGAGGCTTAACATGTTAATGTTAAGGCAATTGTTATGAGCTGGCAACGGGTTGGTAGTCGCATTAGGCTTTGGCGGTAGAGCCCCAATAGTTCCCCTATCAATGAAATCTTGGATGACGTGTCTCAAAGTTGGCACTGATTGGTATTGTGTCAGTCGCCTTGGTGGTAGGCGCAATGTTGTTTCGAGTTATATCCTTTAGGTAAAAGATTTGGGACAAGTCTAGGCTCTAGAGGCTGGAAGAGCCTCTTCTCATGAAAATTCTTGTAAATGTCACCCATAGGAACTCGTAGGTCTGAGAACTTCCTATATGGGCACTATTAGAGTGCACCTTATGGAGTAGACTAAGAGAATGAATGGGAAGTATTGACTACATTGATCATTTGAGTTAGCCCACCAGGCTTGACATTGGAAATTACTTTATGTGGCCTCAGTTCACTTGTCTTCAAGGTACTGTCATTAATAGCATCTTTGACCTAAGTTCCAACCCCGATCAAAGCCTTAAAGGTTTCATATAGTGGGAAAATAGAGGTTCTTGGTAGATGGGAAGCAAGTTCTTCTTGGCCATTTGTACATGCTCAGATTCACTAGGCCGGTTAACCATTTGTGTTGCCTTGTTCCTCTAACGGGTGATAAAGGCTGACAAAACACTCATTTGGTTCTTACTTGGCGGTCTCCAAGTCTCTCAAGGTAATTTTGAGCTCATTGTTGTACTTGTATTGCTTTACGAAAGCATTGCACAACTCCTCCCAATCCCTGAATAAAGCATTTTCTAGGTTAAGGAACCAATGCAGGGTGGCGCCTATCAGAGTCTGGTAAAGCATTTGAGCTAGTATATTAGTGCTAGCTCCCAATGGTTATGTTGCTCTCATGTAGAGCTTGAAATGTGTTTTCGGGCAAATAGTTCCATTAAACCTGTCAAAGTTAGGCATTTTAAACTTTTAACGGAAGCAAAACTCAGGGTAGAGAGACAACTTGTGATGTCAATCTTGTTGTCGCCTCAATTAGACTTATAGACAAGTGTTTTTTATTTTTTTTAGCCACTTTATAAGGGATTCATCTTGGGGTTTCACTTCCTTTGCAAGTGGATATTGCTCGACCCAATCAAACAAATCATGGACCACTACGTTCTGAACTGGCAGGTTCTGTTGAGGAGGATCTTGACCTTATGTCAGAGGGATTGGTTGAGGAATTGGTGGCACAATGTTTGGATCTACTAGAGCTGGAGGTGGTGGCAGCCTTTGTTGTGCAAATTATTGAAAAGTTTGAGAGAGTTTTTGTGCCTTTTTCCTTTGATCGGAGATGTCTTTCCTGATTTTGACTAGTATCTGGAGAAACTGTTCTTGATCCATGGCCATAAGAGTTGTGTGCAATGTAGTTTCTTTCCCTGAACTAGATGATATATCATAGGCTCGAAGTAGTCTACCTTGGCTATTCCATTTCCAAGCCAGTTGGAATTACCTCAACTAATTATTAAAAAATAGTATCATTAATAATCCATTAATGATTTTAAAAATCCCAAGAAAAGTCTATTTTGTAGGCCTAATAGTGAGAAAATTTGAGTTTTTCAGAACAAATGTTTGAAACTTTAGAGAAATTTATGAAATTGCGGAGTAGGACAGCACCTTCATTATGTGCCAATTGGCATAGAGGGGAGTATGACATTCGGACTTTTTTATGATGCCATTTTTTTGAAAGGTAGTGAGTAACTTATGCAAAAACTAGGGTTTTCACTCAAACTGAGGGTCTAAGGTGAACTATATGCATGATGTTAGGCTGGGTATCACAGGCTTTAGGCTCCTCTTGACAGGATGTGTTATATACCTCTCGTGGTCATTCAGGAAACGATGTACGGTCTAATGGTACGGTGATGATCCTTTTAATATACCTCATAGGGCCCCATTAGAGGCTTTCCCTAGTAAAACTAATAAGTAGTGGAGTAGTGGAGGGCTTTTACTGGCATTCCCAAGAGTAAGGAACAAACTAGGGTGCGGGCTACTAGCCGTCTGAGGGGTATAAGGATATATAGTGCATATGTATATGTTATGATGTGAAGTGTGTGCTTGGTATTCCAATTAAATTCATTAGAACATAAATTACATAAATCCAGTCATATATTCAAATAATAAATAAACAAGATTATAGAGGAATTTGAATACACAACAACAATGAAAGTCGTGTAGATGAATACAGTAATGAGTCTAGCTCTCTAAGTCTCTAGTGGAGTCGCCACTATAAGCGCAGGCACCTGAAGAGGAGTTGCAAAACAAACTTCCGTGGCTTTTAAAGTCCACTCCCTCGAGGTGGGAAAGGAACACGCCCTCTTTTCAGATTGTAATGTACATGAATACATAAAGGAGTCGCAAGCTTATTTTAGGCTAAATATCAAGCAAACCTAATACAACCCATAGAGAATACATGTGAAAAAAAAAATAGCAAAGAAATTAAAAATTATATTACTTTTGTCCTATTTTCATTCTAACTCTTTGACATGGGTTAAAATAAAGTAAAACAAAAAATTTCTCCAATGGACCAAAGAATTCTGAATTCGTGAGCTAAGGTATGAGATGCGAAAGGGTTAGGCACCCATCCTGCTTAGTCCAAATGGGTTGGCCTTAAGTGTTCATCTACAAGACTTATATTACATGACATAAATTAAAGAGAGTGAGTAGAAAAAGATAATGATAATAATGACATGAACACATAAAATAAACTGAATGCATAAAGTGAATAAACTAAAACAATGGGTAAAGAGAGATAACATGAATAAAATAAGAAAAAAGGATAAAAAAATAAATAAGATTAATGGAAAAGAGTAGCCTCGGACCCATGAGCCATCCTACATATCTATTCAAATAATGGAATCAGAGTCAACATAGTTCTCTAATTCAATTGATTCTATCAAGAGTGATAGGGTGAATTGAATTAAAAAAAAGATAAAATAGTAGGGTTTTAAGGAGCGTACCTGATTGTTTATATTGAACTAGGCAAGTCTTGAGCTTGAACTCCTTGGATTGAATCTTCAATGGTGTAGAACTTTATCCTCAATAGATTAGAATTCTTACTTATGTAGAACAAGGCCTCAAAAATATACAAGAAGAAAAAGTATGGAAGAGAAATAAGAAAGAGAATTATTGCAACAACATCTAGCTTTTTGATTTTTTTCTATCCTTGATTATGGTGGCTAGGGGGTCATATTTATATGGTAAAAGTAAGAAGGCTTGATCCAAGGGCTCACAATGAATCCAATGGATGCATGGTCAAGATTATTGCTTAATGAATAAGAAAATTAGATATAGAAATTATTTTGTGCACAAGTCAAAACAAGTCCCTTAAAATAAGGAACTCGCTTTGGAAATTACTTGGGGACAAGGAAGGAAGGAAAATAGGCAAGTTTTTGTGCACCAACCTATATTTACTATACAACCCTAATTCGGTAGAGAATTTAGAGACAAGGGAATTACAAAAATACTAATAAGGCATAAAAAAAGTCAAAATTGTCCTTAAGTGCCAAAATTACCAAATTAACCCTCTATGGGTAAAATGACATAAAAATTACATGTATATCCACAAATGACCAAAATAACCTATATAAGATAGTAATATTCTAAAATTACCAAAGTTCCCTCAAAAGGAAAAAATGACACTAATATTGTAGAAATACCCCTATAAGTTGGGAAAGTTCTAGTGTTTACCAAACAACCCCTAAAAGATAAGAAAACACTAAAAATTACCAAAATACTTTCAGTGGTCCTAATGTGTCAAATGACCAAAATGGTGAAAATGCATTTTATAGGCAAGATGTCATTAAATGCCCTTTATGGAAAAAATAACGGAAATGCCCTTTATGGATGAAATATCCAAAATGTCCTCTATGGCCAAAATCATCAAAATGGTATAAATGCCCTCTATAGGAAAAACGACCAAAATTCCCTTTATAAGCAAAATGCCCAAAATGGCGGAAATGCCCTCTATGGCATGAAATGACCAAAATTCCCTCTACGAAAAAAAATTACCAAAATTCTATCTATGGGCAAAATGACAGAAAATACTAAAATATCCCTAGATGGGACATATTGTAGCAACTAACCAAAAATGGCAGAACTAACTGTATACAATCAAGGATATCAAATAAGGTGTCTACACAAACATTTTAGATACATAAGCGTCCATAATCTGATTGTTTGCTTGGAAAACTATTCACTTTTTCATAACACATAGTCATTTCACATAATTTCAGTCATCATTTCTAAGGGCTTACCAAAATACATTAAATCAAAAGTGATGTTTACTATACCAATTTTCCATAAATCAGAAGAGTGAGACATTTCTTGTTTTGTGTACGTCATTGTACACATACAAAATGTAAGTCATTGGCCTTCATGGCCTTAATAAGTTACTTCAAGAAATTGTAAAGTTAATTACATCCAAAATAAACAAAAATGACAAAAGTGGTTCTTCTAACCCATGTTATTAAGGTGTTAGTTCCTTGTTGTTACCCCCATCTGGTAGGGGTCAAAACAATAACCCTAATAGAGATTCTAAAATAGAAAATATTAAGGTGGTACAACATATAGGAATGTGACATATATTATGTCAAACATGTATCCATGCATCATGTATATATATTAACAACCGACACATTCATTTCATTTAATATTTTAAAGGATCACTTCAATTCAATCATATAAGATAGATGATAGACAATGAATATAAGCAAATGTTATATAACCCACAAGAAAGTAAATGGATGTCATGTAATTGTAGATTTGGTTTCCACTGCCTTCTTCTCATGTTAAATCCTAATGTCTTGAAACTTAGTTTTTCTACCGGCCCTTTGAAAGGCTTGACGCTTTATGAGTTACTATCTCCTTGGCAATACGCCACCACTGGCACAGGGTTACGATCCGTAACCAAAGGGAGACACCATCCTCATCATAAATAGATTCATCGGGAAATAGCAAAATCTCACTAGCACACACTCTCACTATTTCACAATTTAAGCCCTTTTATTAAATTCCCAACTAAGACATCACAATTCCAATAATCTCACATCCTTCCTTATTCAATTCATCCCAAATGAGTAAATATCTATATTTTGTCATTTATTTCCATTTCACATTTTCTATCATCATTAATGTTTTTCAATTCATTTATAAACATGCCAAAGGGTAATAGCATATCATCATACATCACCAAGGTATAATAATGATAAAATAACCTAATAACCTTCAAACATTCAATTATTCCTCTCAAGCATGAGCATATAGATATAAGGCATTTATAATTCCATTAGTCATCTCAAGCATGAAAATACATATGTACATGGTATTCAACTTTTTCATTCCTCATCTCAAGCATATAGCAAAACTAATACCATTCAAGATATTCAACATTTCATTACAATCCAAGACATAAGCAATATAGAAACATATAACCATATAGAAAGAAATACAAGACAAGTAAAACATAGCATGCTTCTCATGGAAAATACCAAATCTTTAACCTAGGTTAGAATTCTTACCTCAAAACCTTGAGAGAAGTGGATTTGTTATGTGTAGAGAAAAAGGTTCTAAGATTCAACCTTCAATCCTTGTTCCCAAACTCAAGAAGAGATTTACCCCATTTATTTTACTTAACCAAACTAAATCCATAATAGAATTGAAAAACTAGTAGAAGAAATGAAAAGCTCTAAGTCTTACCTCTTGTTCTTGAAGAAACCCTTGAATTCCAAGCTTCTAATCGGTGAGATTCTTCCAAGAGATGAATCATTGTGGTATGATGTGTTTATATGGCTTAAAAATCCATGAACATCCAAGAGTATTCAAACCCAAATTTCCCTCTTGTTTAGAGAAGTTTTGGAGATGAAGAAAAAATGAGGTTTTGTGAGAAAATATCTCTTGGTTTGTAACTTAAAGTGAATTGGCGGACGTTCGTTCGAATGAGTGTCCCATCGTTCGAATGAGTATTGAATGAAAGTCGGATGAAGGGTTTTGGGTGCTCATTCAAATGAACTCCCCTTCATTCAAACGAAGGCCCGAGACTTGGCTTCCTTTTTAATTCGATACTTCATGTCTTCTTCCCAATTCATCCCACATGCATCATCAATACTTCGTATTACATTATTCAAGTTTTTCCCACCTTATTCATATGTTTGTGATCATTATTATAATGAAAAACTAACATTATCCATTATTTCTTATTTATATATTTTTTAAATTTATGAAATGTTACAAAATTCTTCGCTCCACCATAGGTTAAAGAAAGGGAAATTCCAACAATCATCATGAGATTAGTATTTCAGATATAAACAACCAATAGGTCAATGGATCATCATAACAAATAGGCTACATATTATAGCTACCACATTCAAATATAGTTTAGTCAAAGCACAACAATAGTCACAAGGTATGTATACCAACAAAGCCAGAAGACACAGACTACACAAGTGGTGGTCAACATTTATTTAAAACAGAATACAATAGATATGATATAGAGTTAATCATGAAACAAATATATAATTAATACAGAAGATGCCATAATACAAACAACAGAATGGGTCTGACTACCCATATATAATGCTTTATTTGGAGGTACCACTTAATCGGATGAGTCCAAATCAGCATAAAGAGCTCTAGTAAATATAAATTGTCCTTATTAAGAACTATAATAGAATGTCGGGTATCATACCTAACCATAGGCCTAAATGCCATTGACATCTGTAGATAAGTGAAAGGTGTCATGACCCAAAACCCACCCTATGCGGATTAGGGGTCCGTGACCAGGTCCGCAACCCGTTGGCCATTCCTGGTCAAAAGGATCCAAAATGCTAAATACAATTTTTAATAAACATTTTATAGTCAACAATAAATCTGGTAGCGTAGTCAGGTCATTATTTAATACAGGCCAAAAGATTGTAAGTGTTTATAGGTACAAATCTTCCAAAAACACAAACTGACAGGACCATGGTGAGATGGGAGATATTAAGAGCTTATCATATTTAATTTAACACAAAAACTTGCCAACAAGAGCTACAAGTGGCTAGCAAGCGTCTAAACCTCCGGAACGCCTGAGGGTTCTTCTATTTCCTATTGTCCTGAAAAAAATATAAGGGAGGGGTGAGCTAACAAAGCCCAGTAAGTAATTTTCTAGCTTTAACATGGGTTAAGGTTAGTTCATAAGAGTGATTCAAGAATAAGACAACAGAAAACCAAATGAGCAACATGTATATACATAGCCAGTCACCAAGATGCGTAACAATAGTGACCCAAGGGTCCAAAAGAGGCATATCCCACAATATAAAACAAGAGGCAATAACAAGGTCAATCAAAGTTGGGATCTAGCCTATCATGATAGATTGTTGCCACAACAAAATGTTAGCCAATCAAATTTGTAATATGCTTGCAATAATATGATCATTCACAGGGCATAAAATATGATCATTCAACAATGCCAAAAATATGTCATCATCGAGTTCTAATAACCCAGAAATGCGTGAATCACCCGGGGCCCGGCATACCCCACTAGAACGCATATTTAGATTTGCCTCTCTATCCCAGACTTACTAAATAGCGCTAGAGCTCTTATTTTCTCAAGTCCTGAAGGACATACAAGACCCCCAAAGGGTCTTTCCCCCACGTAATCTGTGAATAGATAGGCCATTGTGATTGAGCACAACCCTGGGTATATACCAAATATCATGATCAATGAAACTCCACACCGGATGTACAACCGTAACAATCACAATCAACAAGTCATGAAGTGTGTGGAATAACAAGATTTCTATTAATAGGATATGTCACAAGATCAGACATGGTATGATAGTATAATGATGCTCAAACTAGTGATCGAATTCACAACGATGTAAGCAAGCAAGTCAAATGCAAAGAAAAGGCATAACTGATAACCACAAGTCCATTGACTTCAAATCAAGTACATTAGGTAGTGATAGAGTACAAAATTTGGCAGCACGTGAAAAATAACGTGACTGGCTGGCAATAACCCATATTAAAGCATCGGAATTACTTACCTCAAAATAACTTTCAGCAGTTCTATTAATTCAAGACTCCTTCTCTTTTCTTTTGGAGGTTCCTATAAATCAGAAATTTAATTGTCATTATCCCATTTTGAATTATTTAGGTCGATGCTAATGTTCGTGACCTATTTAATTCTCTCAGAATTATTTAATTATACTCTTAAGGTTGCTAAATTTATTACAACGGCCTTCAGAGTATTTTATTTGGGTAAACGGACTCCACCGTTGAGTCCGAAACGCTTAAGAAAATAAATCTAGGCCTTCACGACTTTTGATTTGGCTTCGAGTACCCCTAAGGGCAAAATGATAATTTTATGTTTTATGTGACTTAATTTTTTGGAATCCCGGATCACAAAATGGACCTCACCATTAGGTCTAGAACGCCTAACATAGTCAAAATACACTATTTGTTTAATTAATTTGGACATCGGGGTATTTACCTATTTTTAAATAATGTAAATTAATTAATTTAATTAATTATATCAGTATTATATACATATATATTTGGTGCGGATTCTAACAGGTGCATAATGGGTGGCACAGTGGTTGAACCACTGCCACCTCCCCTATAGGTCACAGGTTCGATTCCTAGGGAGCTGCAGCTCCCCCCCTCTTTCTTTTTTTTTTTTTTTTAATTTTATTACATAGTTATATAAAATATATAATTTTTGGGTAAAAGGTTCAATAACAATAGTCGTAGGTCAGTGGTCTTTGGGTTTGGTTTAAAGCTTTGCGCTTGCGTGGGTTGATGGTTCGATCCAGGGGAGCTGCGGCTCCCCTTTTTTTTCTAATTTTTCTTGACCCAAACAGCGGATAGCTGGGTTAAACTTGGTTAGGATATCCCTGGCCCAGCAGTGGACATCAATGTAATTTTCTACCCTCACAACCAAACAGGTCCATATCTATTTTAAAAAAAAAAAACAAAACAAAACCCAAAAACGGCACCATCCTACTTAAGTCATAAGCGAGATGGGTCGAGTCCCGACCCGATCCCGGATCCGACCCGTGGTCCGGCCCGACACTGCTTACCTTCTTCCTCTCTTCCCTCAACTGTGTTGCCCTAATTTCATAATTTTAAACCTTCAATTTCGTGGCTTTTTAGAATGTCTTGTCTCTCTGTTTTGAATGGTGTCAACCACTAGAGACCTAGGAAACATTTTGGCATTCCTATCAAAGTTTGAACTTGATCAAATCATGGGTTTTACACCATTATTGTGGTCTATAACAAACCCAATTCGATCTCATTTCTTGGATCGTTTCATGAGATTTTTGTCTTATTTTTCTCCTCATTCATAGGGCTTTAAATCCCCATTCCTAAAACAAGATTTAAGGCTCTATAAATGGAGTTGAATGGAGGACCCGCGACCTGCAAGTCCATTTTTAATGGTCCTTTCCTTTGCTTTTAGGTCGCGGCCTAGCATTTTTGAAACCCTCCTAGGGCATATTTTGGGTCCTAAGTGAAGAAACCCAATTTCTTTTTGGTCAGTTCAGACCTGCTACAAGAGAGGCCCACCAATGGTGACTCTTCATGGGTCTTGCATTCTAAGCCCTTTAGGTTAGTTTCTTTTTATCTCCCATTTTAAGATGTATGCATGTAAATTATAAGGCTTAATAAATCGAAACAACACAAGAAGATTTCAAGCAGAACATTTCAACTTATGGTGTTCTTATACTTTCTGGACAGTGGCTGCCTCTCAACTCGTGGCTCAACTTGGTCCTCTCAAATCAACTTAGTCTCCTCCCTCCTTGTGCATCTCCGAGTGGAGACACACACACACACACACACTTGTATATACACACAAGGTCTCTCTCTCTCTCTCTCTCTCTCTCTCTCTCTTCTTCAGAATCACTCATGCACACCCACAGTTTGAGCCTCTCACACTCACAGCTTCTGTATACTCAACACACACACTTGAAGGTCCTCAAAATGTAGGGCCACATATATAATTGTTCATCCATGCATCTACACCAATGCATGCACATCATGGGTTCAGCTATAATAACGTGTGCTGGTGTAGGAGCTGAGGTGTATAGGCTGAGCAAATGATGAGGGGTTTGCATGTATGGCCATTGGCCAATTTGGGAGGTGACCTTGGTTAAATTGAGGTTATATACAATTTTGTTGTACATTTAGGCACAAAAGTGTTGATAGCCAACTTGGTAAAATTTTTAGATCCTATAAGTTTCCCTCACTTGGTCAAGGGTTCAAATCCCCTTAGCCTCACACTTTGTCATTTTCCCCCATTTTGGGCTTATGCCTTGTTTGGCTGGCGCATATTTTTATTTTGACTATTTCCTTAATAACTTCCTCTCTATTTCTCATTTTATGAAACGGTTTCTTCCGGTCACTCCCCACTTAGGTTAGCTTCGATGTCAAAGGCCTCATGCCAGTTTTTATTTCATTGTGTTTTCCATGATTAGCTAATTCGAGTTTTATTAGTGTTAAAATAGAGCTTAAATAGCTAAATCACTACATTAGATTCAAAAAGAACTTTATTACATTAATTAAACAGTAAAATTAAGGTCGGGGTGTTACATCCTTCCCCTCTCAAAAGAAGTTTGTCCTCAAACTTCAGGCATCTCATACTACAAAGAGGTGTGGGTACTTGACACATACTTCATCATTCCTTTCTCACGTAACCTCTTCAATCTGATGGTTTCTCCAAAGTACCGTCACCAAAGGAGTGGACTTGTTTCTCTGAACTTGTTTCTGACAATCTAGGATTTGTACTAGATGCTCGACATATGTCAGATCCTCCTGAACGTCTAGTGGTTTGTGCTCGACCACCTAGCTGGGATCATATAAGCACTTCCTCAACATGGACACTTGGAAGACGTTGTGCACATGTGCTAACTCTGCTGGTAAGGCAAATCAGTACGTCACCGGTCTGACTCTTTTCATAACCTCAAATAGTCCAATGTAGCGGGGTCCCAGCTTTCCTTTCTTCCCAAATCTCACTACGCCCTTCATGGGTGACACCTTCAAAAACACAAAGTCGTCCTTTTCAAACTCTAGCTCACGTCTTCGGACGTCAGCATAGCTCTTTTGACTACTTTGGTTTGCTAGCAGCCACTGCCTAATTAATCGGATCTTTTCTGAAGTCTGCTCTACCATCTCAAGGCCATACAACTTCCTCTCACTTATTTCGGTCCAGTACAGTGGAGATCGGAACTTCCTACCATACAGTGCCTCATATGGAGCCATCCCAATGCTAGACTAGTAACTGTTGTTGTAAGCGAACTCTACTAGTGGAAGTGAATCCTCCCAGCTCCTTTTGAAGTCCAAGACACAAAATCTCAACAAGTCCTCTAGTGTCTGAATGGTTCTCTCAAACTGCCCATCAGTCTCGAGATGGTAGGCTGTGCTGAGACTGAGCTCCGTGCCCATTGCTTTCTGTAAGCTCCTCCAAAATCTAGACACGAACCTCGGATCTCGGTTAGACACAATAGATACTAGGACTCCATGTAGTCAAATTATCTCTTAGATGTAGAGCGCTGCCAACCGCTCTAATGACTGGGTTGTCCTGGTTGCTAGAAAGTGAGCCGAATTTGTCAATCTGTCGACAATCACCCATATCGAGTCACTCCCTCGAGGTGTCCTTAGCAACCTTGAGACAAAGTCCATAGTGATGTGCTCCCATTTCCACTCAGGTATTAGAAGCGGCTGTAATGGTCCATTAGGCCTTTGGTGTTCAACTTTGAGCTGCTGGCATTTAATACATCATGCTATAAACTCAGCTATGTCCCTCTTCATCCCTGGCCACCAATAGGTCATCTTGACATCATGGTACATTTTAGTGCTCCTAGGATGTACAGTAAATCTCGAATTGTGTGCCTTCTCAAGAACCTTCTTTCTAATCTCAGGCGTGTCTGGCACACAAATTCGATCCCTATAGTACATCATCCCATCGCGTACCACAAAATCCAAGTTCCTCCCTGACTCAGCTTCTTCATGGAGCTTAACTAATTTCTCATTGTGCATCTGTTGCCCTCTGATCTTGTCCACAATCGTCAGCCCGACTATGACACTGGCAAGCACTGCTATAGTACTGGCAGAACCACATCAATCTCCAATTCCCCTAGCTCCCTTTACAACTCTTGTTGTGTGGTCAACAAATAGGCAAGGCTCCTTGAAGACTTACGGCTGAGAGCATTGGCCACTACATTGGCCGTCCCCGGGTGATACTTGATGCTGAGCTCATAATCTTTGATCAGCTCTGACCATCGGCGCTGCTGCATGTTGAGCTCCTTCTGTGTGAAAAGATACTTGAGGCTCTTATGATCTGTGAAGATCTCACATGTTGCCCCATAAAGATAGTGCCTCCAAATCTTCAACGCAAACACTACTGCTGCTAGCTCCAGATCATGAGTCGGGTAGTTCTTTTCATGGGGTCTCAATTACCTCGAAGCATAGGCTACTACATGGCCTCTCTGCATCAGCACACACCCTGATCCCTTGTGTGATGCGTCACTGTAAATGACAAAGCCCTCGGTCCTATCTGGCACTATCAAAATTGGGGCTGATACCAAACGGTTCTTTAGTTCCTAAAAGCTCCTCTCTCACTCCTTAATCCATACAAATGGGGTATTCTTGCTAGTCAATTGCATGATCAGCGTTGCTATCTCGAAAAAAGACTTGACAAAACGCCTATAATATCCAGCCAACCCCATAAAACTACGGACCTTAGTGACGTTGGTTGGCCTGGGCCAACTCACAATGGCTTCTATTTTTTGTGAATCCACTGAAATCCGATCCTTTGTAACTACATGACCTAAGAACGATATGCTGGGAAGCCAGAACTCACACTTCTTCAACTTTGCATACAGTTTCTGCGCCCTCAGCTTCTGCAGATCTTTCCTTAGGTGTACCTCGTGATCTTTTGGGCTCTTAGAGTAAACTAAGATGTCATTTGTAATACGGGGTGAGCTACAAACTCAATAAGTAAAAGCCTATCCCCAATATGGGTGGGGATGACAGAGATGAATACAAGTCAAGGTAACATGATAGCCAGTCATGACAGCGATTGCAGTTATTAGTAAAGTGCCACAAGGCCAATGAACAGTAAAGCCTAATAACAAGTGTAAGTAGTGGTGTAGCATGGATATGGTTTAAACACAATAATTACAATCAACATGAATACTACCACAATAAGACGGTCACAGTCCAGTACAACTAATGAGAGAACAGTCAATGCATAGAAAATACCCTCATAACTTCATATGTAAGAACACTCCCATCACCATATGTCCTGATCACGGATTTGACCCGTAGGTCCCGTCGATCCATTAAACACCTCCCATCACCGTATATTCGATCACGGATTTGACCTGTAGGTCCCGTCGATCCATTAAACACCCCCATCACCATATATTCTATCACGGATTTGACCCGTAGGTCCTGTCGATCCATAAAAACACCCCCCACACCATATATTCGATCACGGATTTGACCCGTAGGTCCCGTCGATCGGTAAAACATACCCATCACCATTTTTCCATTCACAGTCTCGTCATTCAATTCTAAATCAAGATTCTATCATGTATAATGTATGAAATAACATGACATAAACATACAATGATAGGCATCAGTACAATGAATCGAATCATGAGATATCAATCAATAGGCATCCACCAGATAGGACAATATCAATGGTGGGAACAACAACAGTGGATACATACATGAGTACAAGTCTTGGCAGTAGTAGAAAGATCGTGGCTTGGAAAACCACGTATAAGAGATAGGAACCCACTTACCTTTTTAACGCGTCTTAGTATCCCGTATCCTTCCCTTTTCCTTTCGAATCTCCTATATATATTAGTAAACATGTTTTAGTTTTAATTCCATTTATCAACTTGAACTCCCTACTACTTTAAGTATCTCTTTATTGATTTAGGCTTTCACGATTTCTAAATTAAACTAATTTACCCAAGGGCAAAATGGTCATTTACATGCCTCTACTTTTTAGGTTTTGTTTTTACAATTTGGACTTCACTGTTGAGTCCAGAAGGTTTGACATAATAAAAATTTACTATTTACTCACCTCAATCGGAGTCCGTTTGACTCACATTTGACTTAGGGGTATTTTGGTGTTTCTACGGGTACTTTATTTTTTGAGACTTCATCTCATAAAACGGACCTCACCATTGGGTCCAGAAGGTCCGACACAGTAAGGTTACACTATTTATTCATTTATTTTGAACTACGTTTTACTTCCTTTAATTATTAAAATACAATTAATTTATTTATTACTTAATTATTTGCATAATATATATTTATTTGGTGAGTTAACGTCACGTGTCCCTTAATGGCACAGTGGCCTGTTGTTCCACCTTTTCCTCTTCGGTCACCGTTTCAAGTCGCAGGGACTGTCCCTGCGTTATACATTTTTCTCTTTTTTTTTTTTTTTTTTTGCTTAATCCAATTACAATGTTGGTTAGTAACAGGTGTTGGGTTGGGCTAGACCCAACCCAATTTGGCCCAATTCAACAAAACAGCCCATCAGGCCTGCGCCCCACACTGAAGCCAACAGTGGCTTCTTCTCCATTTTTCGATCATCACCCCCAGCAACGGTGACTCGCCGGCGGCAACGTTTTGAGTTCTCTAGATGGGGATTGATTGGGTATGTCGACGGGGTTCCGTATCTACTCCTAAAGTTGGGAAAGGTAAGGTTTGGAGTCTCCAAAATCTGCCACAATAGTGGCTGCGCTGTGCTAAGCGTGTTTCCGGCATGGGAGGTTCTCCCTTTTCTTTTTGCCATTTTCTCTACCGTGTGAGCCAAAATCATTTTTACATATTTTCTGCACCCAATAGGATCAATCTCCCATTGTTTAAACTAAGTTTCACGTACAAAAATTATACACTCGATTCTATCACGAAAAACCTGCAATAGCCCCGGTTTCCCTCATCTCCCAACCATTTCCATTGATTCTTTCTGCCATAAATTCCTAGGTTCATGCTAGTTATGATCCTACGTTCAGATCTATCATGCATGCTCTTTTAAAATAATAATAATAATAATAATAAAACAGAATGACCCACTTACTTAATTCGTGAGTTCCCCTCGGTATCTCTTCCTAGATCGTGCCTGCTCTACCTACTGAATCTCGTAGCCTCAACCTGATCTCCTTCCCACTGTTCAATATCTCTTTTGTTTTTTTGTTAGCTTCCTATAGACTCACGGATGGTCACATATATCTATTTCTTCTCTCAACTCTAGCGCCCCACAATTCTCTCACCCTATTCTTATCCTCTCTGCAGCACTCTTATCCCATTATCTTTTCTTTTGAATTTAAACTCTAATGCCCCTCCCTCATCCCTTATGCATTTGTCACAATTGTATACACATAATCATATACACATGTACAATAATGCATATACGCAACCTGCTTTACACACCTACACATACATATTACACGTATATATATATATATATCTACCTCTATATATATTTAGACATATGTTAAACAAAAGTTTTGACTTTCCTTATTATTGATTTTTCTTATTTATATTTTCTTTTCCTATAATTATTTTTACTTCAGTTTATTTTATTCAACTCATTCTAATTTCCTTTTTCTATTTATATACATATGTATGTATTCTCTTCTTCTTCTCTTTTTTTTTTGTTCGCGATTGCTCGGGCATCGCCCGAGAATTATCCAAACTTCCAAACTTTAAAATTTTCAACCCAACCATTTTATTTAACATTAAATAGGAAGCCCAACGGTTCAGGTTATATGACTTATTCAGTTACATTTGGGTAATTTTTCAGGTGAAAATGCTACAGAACCACAGTAGGAGTTCAGGAGCGTAGGGAGACAGTCAAGGAACACAGTAGAACGATATAGTCTCTCCCATGTACTCACTACCTAAAAGTGGTTATGTTTAGATTGTTGCCAGTTTTATTTTCAAATTTGAATAATGGTTGTAATAAGGCTTCCGCACTTTATTGATTATGTTACATTATTTATTGTGATCATTAATGTTAGGAATGAGAAAGGTAGGGATGGCCATTGGGCCGGCCCCACGACACGAGATCCGCATAGGGTGGGTTTCGGGTCGTGACATCATCAATAAACACTATCACAAAGTCATCCAAGTACGACTTGGAAACCCTGTTTATCAAGTCCATGAATGTAGCTGGGGCATTTGTCACCCCAAATGGCATCACAAGGAACTCATAGTGTCCGTATCGGGTCCTGAATGCCGTTTTGTGCACATCCTCTAGCTTAACCTTAAGCTGGCGATACCTCGATCTCAAGTTTATCTTGGAAAACATATGTGCCCCTTTTAGCTGATCGAACAAGTCATCTACCCTTGGCTGTGGGTACTTGTTCTTGATGGTGACTTTGTTGAGCTCGCAATA
This sequence comes from Nyssa sinensis, assembly GCA_008638375.1. Classification (NCBI taxonomy): domain Eukaryota; kingdom Viridiplantae; phylum Streptophyta; class Magnoliopsida; order Cornales; family Nyssaceae; genus Nyssa; species Nyssa sinensis. The sequence goes on from CM018046.1 coordinate 23,248,649, forward strand.
ATCAACACACAACCGCATGGTCCCATCTTTTTTTTTTGACAAACAATACTAGGGCACCCCATGGCGGCGAACTGGGCCGTATGATTCCTTTTTCGAGCAATTCTTGCAGTTGCAGCTTTAATTCCTTCAGCTCAGTCAATGCCATTCTGTACGGGGTTTTGGACACTGGAGTCGTACCGAGAATCACATCAATACAAAACTCAATCCCTTGATCAATGGGCATGCCAAGCAAATCGTCAAGAAACACATCAGGGAACTCTTGGGCAACTAGGACCTGGTCAAGAATGGGCTCCTATGAGCGGGTATCAATAACACTGCACAAAAACCCATGACATCCCTTTCTGAGCAAACGTCTAGCCTGGATGGAAGAGACAAAATAGGGCGGGGTGACTACTCCCGTCCCCTCAAAGATTATCCTCTGTTACCCTGAACCTTGTATGTGAACTCTCTTAGCTATACAGTCGATAGTGGCACGATTCGCAGTCAGCCAATCCATACCGAGAGTCACGTCAAATCCATAGATCTCTAGCGGTATCAAGTCTACCGTGAACTATGCACCCATGATCTTAACCCCATAAGATATTTATATAATATCCCCAAATAACGACTCCCCCGATGGTATAGTAACAGTTAACACATAACCTAGGGGCTTGGCTTCTATATTCAGTTTATTAGAAAATACTGGCGATATGAATGAGTGCGTTGATCTAATATCAAATAAAACATGTGCAAGCTGAGAAAAAACTATAATAGTACTTGTAACTATAGAGGCAGTGGCCTGAACATCCCTAGGTGTGATAGAGAAGACCCTCCTTGGTCGCTACTGCTCAATCCTAGGTCCCCCACTCCTCTACTGAGGCCTCGCCACAGAAGCCGATGCAGCTGATGTACTACTGACCACCGAGCTGTTGTTCTTAGGACAATCTTTCTTGAAGTGCCCAACCTATACACAACTATAGCAGGCTTTGTTTTCCTAATTGTACTGTCCCGTATGGTAGTTCTGGTAGGTGGGGCATTTAGGCGCACTCCCATTGTGAGACTTGGCCTTTCTCTGACTAGGCTCTGTACTGAAATTGCGTGATCTCGTACCTGTTCTAGAAAATAAAGATCCTTACCCCTTGCTCTTGTTGTTTCCAGGCCTCTGATTTCCCTGCCTTTTTGCAAACTCCGCCCCACTCTGCTCTATGATCTTGGTGGTCACCACCACCTCATCGTAGGTGGCAAGTCGGTGGGGTTGAATTCTGTCTTTAATGGCCCATCTAAGACCACTTTCAAACTTGCGGGCTTTCATTTCTTCTATGTTTACAACATTTGGGGCGAATTTGGCCAACTCATTAAACTTGGACTCGTATTCCTCAACAGACATGCCTCTCTGCTGGAGGGTCATAAACTCAACAATCTATTGATTCCGGACTTTTTGGGGAAAGTACTTTTGATTGAAAATCTCAACAAATTGTGGCCAAGGCGTATTAGGTTCTCGGGCTTTCTGCAAAACCACCACATGTGTGCCGCCCTCGTGAATATATAAGTGGCTTAGGCCACCTTCTGGGTATCTATACATGTCAGAATTCTAAAGATCTTCTCCATCCCTAGCATCCAGTTCTCAGCTGCTGAGGATCCCCATGTACCATCAAAAGCAGGTTGTTTCATATTCTGAAACCGTTTATAAAGGTAAGTAGGATCCTCCTCACACCTAGGTCTGTCTTTTGGGGCTGCGGGAATATCCTATTGCACCGGCCCATTTGTTTAAGCCTGCATCGTAGACAACGCCTCCACTACACGATTTAGTATTTGCTCAATCCAATCTAGCCTTTCTCTATCAGACTCCATTGTCATGCTACAAGTCTGCACCATACACTACAAAAAGTATAGTTCACAAGGCTTATCTATTATTTGACCTCTAGACTTATGACCCTCAACTTTAGCGAGTTGTAATATTTTATTCTTAATCCCCATAGACCACTAATACCATAAGCTCTGATAATAACTCTGTCACGACCCAAAAGCCACCCTATGCGGATTAGGGGTCCATGACCGGGTCCACAGCCCATGGGCCGTTCCCCATCAAAAGGATCCGAAATGCTAAGTACGGTTTTTAATAAACATTTTATAGTCGATAGTAAATATGGTAGCATAGACAGGTCATCATATAATACATGCCAAAAGAACATAAGTGTTTATAGGTACAGATCCTCCAAAAGCACAAACTGACAGGACCGTAGTGACATGGGAGATATTAAGACCTTCTAGTATTTAATTTAACACAAAAACTCGCCAAAAAGAGCTACCAGTGGCTAGCAAGCGTCTAAACCTCCGGAGCACCTAAGGGTTCTCCTACTTCCTAGTCTTGAAAAAAATATAAGAGATGGGTGAACTAACAAAGCCTAGTAAGTAATTTTCTAGCTTTAACATGGGTTAGGGTTAGTTCACAAGAATGATCCAAGAATAAGACAAAAGATAACCAAATGAGCAACAAGTATATACATAGCCAATCACCAAGATGTGCAACAATAGTGACTCGAGGGTCCAAAAGAGGCATATCCCACAATATAAAACAAGAGGCAATAACAAGGTCAATCAAAGTTGGGATCTAGCTTATCATGATGGATTGTTGCCAAAACAAAACGTTAGCTAATCAAATTTGTAATATGTTTGCAATAATATGATCATTCACAGGGCATAAAATATGATCATTCAACGATGCCAAAAATATTTTATCATCGAGTTCTAATAACCCAAAAATGCATGAATCACTTGGGGCTCGACATACCCCATTAGAACGCACATTCAAATTTACCTCTCTATCTCGGGCTTACTAAATAGCACTAGAGCTCTTATTTTCTCAGGTCCCGAAGGACATACAAGACCCCCAAAGGGTTATTCCCCTCACGCAATCTGTGAATAGATGGGCCATTGTGATTGAGCACAACCCAGGGTACATACCAAATATCATGATCAATGAAATTCCACACGGGATGTACAAACGTAACAATCACAGTCAACGAGTCATGAAGTGTGTAGAATAAAAGATTTCTATTAACAGGATATGTCACAAGATCAGACATGGTATGATAGTACAATGATGCTCGAATACCAGTGATCGAATTCACAATGATGTAAGCAAGCAAGTCAAATGTAAAGAACAGGCATAACCGATAATCACAAGTCGATTGGCTTCAAATCAAGTACATTAGGTAATAATAGAGTACAAAATTTTGTAACATGTGAAAAAAAACGTGACTGGCTGGGAATAACCCATATTAAAGCATCAAAATTACTTACCTCAAAATAACTTTCAGCAGTTCTATTATTTTCAAGTCTCCTTCTTTTTTCCTTTGGAGGTTCCTATAAATCAGAAATTTAATTGTCATTATCCCATTTTTAATTATTTAAGTCGACACTAATGTTCGTGACCTATTTAACTCTCTCGGTATTATTTAATTATACTCTTAAGGTTGCTAAATTTATTACATTGGCCTTTAGAGTATTTTATTTGGGTAAACGAACTCCATCGTTGAGTCTGGAATGCCTAAGAAAATAAATCTAGGCCTTCACGGCTTTTGATTTGGCCTCGGGTACCCCTAAGGGCAAAATGGTAATTTCATGTTTTATGTGATTTAATTTTTTGGAATCCCAGATCACAAAATGGACCTCACCATTAGGTCTAGAATACCTGACATAGTCAAAATACACTATTTGTTTAATTAATTTGGACATCGGGGCATTTACCTATTTTTAAATAATTTAAATTAATTAATTTAATTATTTATATCAGTATTATATGCATACATATTTGGTGCAGATTCTAACGGGCGCGCTATGGGTGGCACAGTGGTTGAACCACTGCCTCCTCCCCTACTGGTCACGGGTTTGATTCTTGGGGAGCTGCGGCTCCCCTCCTCTTTTTTTATTTTTTATTTTATTACATAGTTATATATTATATATAATTTTTGGGTAAAAGGTTCAATAGCAACAGTCGTAGCTCAGTGGTCTTTGGGTTTGGTTTAAAGCTCTAGGCTTCCGTGGGTTGAGGGTTCGATCCAGGGGAGCTGCGGCTCCTTTTTTTTTTTTGATTTTTCCTGACCCAAACAGCGGATAGCTGGGTTAAACTTGGTTAGGATATCCCTGGCCCAACAGTGGACATCAATTTAATTTTCTACCCTCACAACCAAACAGGTCCATATCTATTTTTTTAAAATAAAAACAAAAAAACAAAACCCCAAAATGGCACCGTTCTACTTAAGTCATAAGCGCGATGGGTCGGGTCCCGACCCAATCCTGGATCCGACCCGTGGTCTGACCCGACACTGCTCACCTTCTTCCTTTCTTACCCCGACTGTGTTGCCCTAATTTCAGAATTTTAAACCTTCAATTTCATGGCTTTTTCGAATGTCTTGTCTCTCTGTTTCGAATGGTGTCGACCACTGGAGGCCTAGGAAACATTTTGGCATTCCTTTCAAAGTTTGAACTGGATCAAATCATGGGTTTTACACCATTATCGTGGTCTGTAACAGACCCAATTCGAGCCTGTTTCTTGGATCGTTTTGAGAGATTTTTGTTTTATTTTTCTCCTCATTCATGGGGCTTTAAATCCCCATTCCTAAAATAAGATTTAAGGCTCTGTAAATGGAGTTGAATAGAGCACCCGCGACTTGCAAGTCCATTTTTAATAGTCTTTTCCTAAGCTTCTAGGTCGCGGCCTAGCATTTTTGAAACCCTCGTAGGGTATATTTTGGGTCCCAAGTGAAGAAACCCAGTTCCTTTTTGGTCAGTTTAGACCTGCTACAAGAGAGGCCCATCAATGGCGACTCTTCATGGGTCTTGCATTCTAAGCCCTTTAGGTTAGTTTCTTTTCATCCTCTCACATTTTAAGATGCATGCATGTAAATTATAAGGCTTAATAAACCGAAACAACACAAGAAAATTTCAAAAATAACATTTCAACGTATGGTGTTCTTATACCTTTTGGACAGTGGCTGTTTCTCAACTCGTGGCTCAACTTGGCCCTCTCAAATCAGCTCAGTCTCTTCCCTCCTTGTGCATCTCCGAGTGGACACACACACACACACTTGTATATACACACAAGGTCTCTCTCTCTCTCTCACAATCACTCACGCACACCCACAGTTTGAGCCTCTCACACTCACAGCTTCTGTATACTCAGCACACACACTTGAAGGTCTTCAAAATGTAGGGCCACATATATAATTGTTCACCCATGCATGCACATCATAGGTTCAGCTATAATAATGTGTGCTGGTGTAGGAGCTGTGTATAAGCTAAGCAAATGATGAGGGGTTTGTATGTATGGCCATTGGCCAATTTGGGAGGTAGCCTTGGTTAAATTGAGGTTATATACAATTCTGTTGTACATTTAGGCACAAAAGTGCTGACAGCCAACTTGATAAAATTTTTAGATGCTATAAGTTTCCCTCACTTGGTCAAGGGTTCAAATCCCTTTGGCCTCACACTTTGCCATTTTCCCTCATTTTGGGCTTATGCCTTGTTTGGCTAGCGCAGATTTTTATTTTGGCTATTTCCATAATAACTTCCTCTCTATTGCTCATTTTACGAAACGGTTTCTTCCGGTCACTCCTACTTAGGTTAGCTTCGATGTCAAAGGCCTTGTGCCAGTTTTTATTTCGTTCTGTTTTCCATGATTAGCTAATTCAAGTTTTATTTGTCACGCCTCGAATTTCAGCGAACCCGAGGCGCGAGTAACGAGACAAAAAGAAATAAAATAATAAAGGAATAAAAGATAATTAAGGACGATCACATACATCCCGTACACTATTCTGATACATACGCAAGGTCTGGTCTATTCATTCACTACATACAAAATGAAATACAGTCTCGGGCTTATGCCCTTACACAATATCAAAAGTGCCCCTTTGGCCTAACATAGTCCCTAATCAGATCATCTCCTCGTCTCGCACAGCTGGGACATCATCTGAAATGTTTGCCCCACTAAAGGGGTCAGCTCAATATGCTGGTACAATATAATGCTAATGCAAGAAACAAAACCAAGGTCGTGGCATGTGCAAGCGTACAGTTATTTCTATATGGCATTCAATATCATGATGGCAGCATATAAACAATATACAGTATATGAGCAGTATGCGTGACACACCCATGCAACTCTATGCCCACCCATGTCTCATGATACTGTCCTTCCCCGCCGGCATGAGTACCTTGTATGTCTCGTTTCACGGTCCGGAATCCGTCAGGCTGGCAAGTACCTATTGGCCGATTTTGGGTTTTTCACCACAGGATCTGCACCCTCATAATGCAAAGCACCAAGTGCTTACCCACGCCATGTCCAAGGAATCACACTATGCCAATATGCTCTGATTTCATCATGTCATAATGTAATCTCAATGATGCATCTCATTCATACATAAAGCATGCTTCCAAGTATATATTTCATGGTATCAACAATTCTCAAAGAGTATAATTCACACACTGCACTAACACATACGATATACACATAATCATTATTCACATTATCACCCAAGTTACAGCAAGATAGCATGAAGCACATAAGCGTGTGAACAATCAAGCAAGCATGTGAACAATCAAGGCAGCAGAACAAGTATTCCTAATCTCAATTCTATTTCTTACTTAGCACAATATATCGTACCTGATAATCGATCTCAACTCAAGAAGGTGTACTCGTAGTATGGTAGAATCACAGTGAGAATACCGAAGGTCAGATCACCTTCTCCTTGCCCTCTCGTGTTCGTAAAATCATAACAGGTAATTCAGTTCATTGTCATTTGAATTTATCCTATTCATCAAATTTTATGTCTTAAATTCATAAGTTTCTATTTTGCTAATTTAGACTCCACTATTGAGTCCGGGACGTTGAAGAAACTAAGTTTGGGCTTTCGTAGAATTCAATTCGGACACCTGGGTTCAGAAGGGCAAAACAGTCATTTTGCACTTTACACGGGTCTTTAGATTTCGTGACCTCTTTTCACAAATCGGACTCAACGGTTGAGTCCGGAATGCTCGAGATAATAAAATTTCACTATTTGTTTACTAAATTCGGAGTTCCTTTGACTGTATTTCAATTCAGGGGCATTTTGGTAATTTTATATGTTACTACGGGTCTTTTATTTTTTTGGGACCCCGTCTCATAAAACGGACCTCACCATTGACCTCAGAATGGTCGAGATAGTCAAAATACACTAATGACTTGTCCTATTTGGACTCCGGGTTATTTTAGGGTATTTTAAATAATTAAATTAATTAATTAATTTAATTATTATTTTATTAATATTTAATCTGGTGGGTCTAATCGTAATTTCTCCAAAGTTTAGGGGTTAAAGGGTAATTTCCGAAAGTTCAGGGTCAGTTGGTAATTTTTAAAAGTCTAGGGGCAATTCTGTAATTTGAAAAACCCTTATTCTCAATTTGGATAGCCAAACAGTGGCTAATCCAAAACAGGGATAAGATATCCCTGTTCCCATTTAATTCTAATTTCCAATTTCTTATCTTTGTAGCCAACACTCCTAACCCATTTTTAATTTAAAACAAGAATGCGACACGTGGCAGGGGCGGTTCTGCCCCGCCCGGACCCGAAACCCGACCCGGGTGGCCTCCCTTCTTCCCCGTTTTTTCGGCGATGAACCAGTAGGGTTTCGGCGCCTTCTCCGGTGCCGGCGACCGATCTCCAGTGACTTTTTAGGGTTTTAAAAATGTGCTCCTCTAGGGTTTTTCGCGTAGGTTCCATCCCCACCCTCCATTTTCAATTTGGACCCACTCAACCATCTCGAATATGGGGTTTAACAGCTCCGGCCGATTTTCCGGCGAGCTGGTTTTTCTTAAGTTCTTGCTCGATTCTCGACTGTTTTGGCTTATTTCTTTTTCTATTTTCTTTCTGCACCTTGTAGGATCATTTTAGGACCATTTAAACAAGGTTCTATGCATAAAATGTCAATGAACCCGAAATTATCCTTACACCTGCAACTAGGGTTTACTCACTGATTTCTCAACCATTTTAACTAGTTCTTTTTGCAATATTTTCCATTTTTCATGCTCTATAAAACCCTATGATTTAAACTAAACAAACCATGCTTTTAAAATTTAAACAGAAGCAACCCACTTGCCTTGAAATTTTTTATTTTCTCTCGGTTGGTTGCTTCCTCCCCCCTTCTGTTCCTCTTGTTCCTCTTCTGCTTCTTCCTTTTCAATCCCTTTCTTCCAGCTTCCTTTTTAACTCACGGATGCACACACATATACAGAGACACTCACAACCGACTCTTTCTCTCTCTATTCCTCTCCACTTGCAGCTCTCTATTCCTCTCCACTTGCAGCCTTCCTTGACCTTTCTCCCTCTGATCAGCCCCTTGTTTCTCCCCAAATGCAGCTTTCCATTAAATGCAAAGCTGCCCTACACAAGTCTATATATATATATATATATATATATCACTCATCACACATATACACACACTAAACACACACACACTCCCCAGGTCTGTTGTTCATATGCACACTACTATATATATATATATATATACACACATACATGAAATGATCTCACACATATTCATACATGCTACACATACATACACCATGCAACAATAATAATATATACATTATATAAATCTCACATTTTTAATACCAGCAATAATAAATAAAAATAATAATAATCATAATAATAACCATGAAAATTTTATATTAAAAAAAAAAAAAAAATTTCCGGGTTATTACAACCTTCCCTCCTTACAGAAATTTCGTCCTGAAATTTAAAGTAACATAAAATGAAGGAAAACACATCACTGATCAAACAACTCGGGATGCCTAGCATGGACCTTGGCCCTACGCTCCCAAGTAGCCTCCCCGACCCCATGATGGTTCCAACGAACCTTGACCAAGGGGATGGCCCTGCCTCGCAAAACTTGGTCTCTCGAGTCCAATATTTCCACGGGTCTCTGGCCATAAGAAGTGTCGCCTTCTAGCTAAAGATCTACCCAACCTAACACATGGGAGGGGTCAGGCTGGTACTTCCTCAGCATCGACACATGAAAGACATTATGAACTCCTGATAGCTGTGGTGGTGAGGCCAGCTTATAAGTCACCTTACCACCCCTCCCAAGAATCTCAAAGGGGCCTATAATTCGTGGCGACAGCTTCCCACCGCGCCCAAATGTAATATCCCGACCCGGGATACGTCACGTATACCGATGTAAGTCGGTTAAAACATGTAACTTGAACGGTAAGATATGTATATCTTAGTATTTTCATGGAAATGAATGACTGGAATGATGGGAATAAATGATCAAGGCTGGGTGACACCCGAGCATCACAGGGTATTGCATCGAAATGCGTGTATACACGTATTTCCATGCATGCATACGTGAACATAGATACATAGCTTGATTAAAATCAGTGTATGTGTATACGATTAAAAATGGGATTGTACCCCTACATACACCTGTATATCTATGTATAAAAAGAGGTATTTTATGTGTATATATTTATGTATATAATATAATGTATTATACATGTATTATGTATATATGTATCCATGAACATGTATAAGGAATAAAAGGGAAAGGAAAAGAAAAAGAGAGAACTGCCTTGGGTAGTATGCAGGTTCACTGCATGTGGGGAGTGTGTGTGTCGGCTAGGTGTGAAGTGTGTGTGTGTTATATATATATATATATATATATATATATATATATATATATATATATATATATATATATATGAGTGCACAACAAGTCTCCCCAACCATTTAATGCAAAGGTTGCATTTGGCAGAGGGAACACAGGTCCTAGGTCAAGGAAAGGGGCCATAGAAGGGGGAGGAACCGAGAGAGAGAGAGAGAGAAGAGAGAGAGGCAGTGTAAACTTCTCTCTATATAAATGAACCTACGGGTGTGGGTTTAAAGGCAAAAAGGAGACCAAGGTTGAGAGAACACTTTGGCAAAGAACTCAGGAGCATAAACAGGAAGTTTGGAGGGTCATAGTGGGCTGAAATCCGAAACCCAAGTAAGTAAATTAAGTTCTGTTTTTGAGATTTTAAGCATGTATGTTTGATCTAAATTCAGGGTCTTAATAAGCATGCTTCTAGCTTTTAAATGCAAGAAAAATGATAGAAAAAGGTTTAGAAACCATAGAGATATTCCAAGTTGCAGGTTTCATGGATAATTTCGGGTCCCATGAATATTATGCTTAAAACTTTGATATTTGTTTATGAAAATGATCCTTAGAGGTGCAGAAAACCATTTGAAATGGATTAGGGCCAAAACAGTACTCAAAGAGTCACGAAATAGGAAAAATACAGGTCACCGGAAAGTCGGCCGGAGACATTTAGGCTCTATTTCGTGAAGATGGGGAAGGATCCAAGGGAAACCGAAAGTGGATTTGAAATCCTTGGAAAAAAGGGAAAAGAATGGCATTCAAAATGGGGGAAAAAACCACCGAAAACCGGTGACCGTCGCCGGAGAAGGTCACTGTGCACTGCCGGTGTAATATCCCGACCCGGGATACCGGGCCACATGGCACGTATTACGAGGCAATGAAAAAGTTGTGTAAAGGTATTTACACTAAAGAGGAAAATTGATTAATTAAATAATTAATTAATGTATGATATTAGAATATATTTAATTATTAAAATTAAATATAAATAAGCACACATATACACACATTATGGTGTATTGTGTGTGTATATTATGAAATGTGTATAAAAATATATATATATATATATATATAAATACATGTATACAAGGAAGAATATCTATATATATAATGTATATATATATGAACAGTAGGTGAACAGTATAGTGTGTGTTTCTTCACATGTAAGTGTGTGTGTTATATTATATGTATATATATATGTGAAATATCTTACAAAATTTAATGTAAAGTGGAAAAGAGAAAAAACAAAATTGATGAGAAGTGAGGGGCTAGTGTAGGGCTACAATTCAGAATGTAGAGAGAGAGAGATAGCTGTAGAGAGAGAGAGAACATGAAGAGAGAGAGAGGTCGGCTACCTTGCTTTAAAAGCCAAAATTGCAATGCATGTTGATCTCTCACGAAAGAAACCAAAAGAAGGGAACTGAAGGAGAAGAAGAGGAAAGAAATTAGACCAAGAAAGAGGAGGAAACCGAGAGAAGGAAGGTGAGAAAGCTAAATCTTCCATTTTTCTCTCTCTAAAATTTCTCCATATATGACTAATTTAAAGCTTTCATTTTATGTGTATGATATATAGAACATATTTAGACTTGTTTAGCTATGGATTTTGAGCTTCAAACCACCTTAAAACACCTAACCCAAGAACGACAGCCATTGAAGACCTTGCCCATGGCAGGTCTGAACCGAGTTCCTTTAAACTTGTCTTGGCTTATCAAGACTTCAAGAAGAAGTTATGAGGGTTATAAAAATCATCAGCCGCGATCAAAAGGCTCAAGAAATCGACCCCATGTAGTGAGTTGCAGGCTACGGGTTTGGAACCCAAGCCTCTAAACTCTGTATTAAATTCACCTTTACAAATGGGGAATGGAACCCCATGAATAGAGGATCAAAACAAGACAAATTTTATGAAAAACCATCGAGAAATATGCATGAACCATAGAAATAACAGATCGGGTTATCCACCTTAAAACCGAACACATGCGAGAGTTTTAAACTCCAAAACGAATGCCAATCTACTCGTTTGTGTCTTAGGATTAAATTGGGACCAAAACAGTAGTAAATGGATGTGTATAAATACACGAAATAGAAGAAAAATGGGGACTGAAACTAGGGTTTCTTAGTCGGTGGAGTGGGGAAGATGAAGACGAGTCAACTCGTTTTTAAAATGGGGCTGAGTTGACTCGGACAGGTGGCAGCCTCTAGGCTTGCCACCGATTTATTGAAACGCCACCGTTTTGATTGTCGGTTAAATAAAAAAAGACCTAGGGCTGACGTCATGATGACGTCAGCCACACGTAATAAACCGGATAGACCGGTTGGGTAGCCACTGAACCAGACCGGTTCACTTATATGTTAATTGAACCCTTTGGTTTATTTATTTAATTAAAAATAAAATAAACCAACACTTTCTATAATTACGCATTGGCCCCAACTGTTTTTGGGAATTCTACTGTAGCCCAGATTTTGGGAATTTTGTACAAATACACCCCTGGGAAAATATTTAAATAATTAAATAATTAATTTAATTATTTAATAAATAAGGTTAAATTACTATTTTGCCCTTGTGGCATAAATAGAGCAAACGAAGTCCAAATTAGACATATGAATAGTGTAATTTTACTATTTTGGACATTCTGAGATCAATGGTAGGGTCCGTTTTACGAGACGGAGCCCAGAAAAATAAATACACGTAAGGGGTAAATGACCAAAATACCCCTGGCCCAAACTTTACAAGTTATTAGTGTATTCTTACTATCTTGGACCTTCTGAGTCCAATGGTGAGGTCCACAACACGAAATGGAGTCCCGAAAAATAAAGACACGTAAAGGCGTAAAAAGACCAAAATACCCCTAGTATCCCTAGAGCCGAAATGAGATCAGAAAAGGTCTAAATTGACTTTCTCTGACATCCTGAACTCAAAAATGGAGTCCAAATTACGAAACAGAGTACAGAAAAATGTGACACGTAAAACGATAAATGACCATTTTGCCCTTTTACATAAAACAGTCCGAATTAAATATTAGGAAAGCCTAAACCGACTTTCTTCGACACTTCGGACTCAATGGTAGAGTCTATTCTGCCAAAAGAAATGTCTAAAATAAAAAGACATAAAATTTGATGAATAGCATCTGTTAGATGACTGTGAACTGAAATGATGCCAAAGTACTAATACTAAGGCAAGTACGAGAAACGAAATACGAAAAGACACGACACGTAAACATGTCAAATAAATAACTTTAAATTAAAGTTAATGGAACTCCCAGAAGAGTATGAATTGAAATAAATTCAATTTCTAACACGATAAATTATGTCATAGGTTACAAGTACGAGTTAAATTAAGTACCTATGAAATTGTGAAATCGTTTTAGGATCTAATACGATTTAAGCATAAGTTAGGGAATATCGAGATGATATTACAATGAATGTGAAGTTGATGAGATGTTTATAAATTGTTCTTAGGAACTACAAGGAAAGTGGGAAAGCGCATTTTAGCACTAACCTTAAAGAATCAAGGTGAGTAACCCTGTGTTTGAATTGGAGATTTAACTCCATGGATTTGAAAAAGTTTTAAGTTCAAAGATGTGAAGTATTTGAAGTTTCAAATTCAGTATTTACATGATTCAGCTTTTAATAGTACTGTTTTATAACTCTATATGACATGCTCAGTGATTGGTATTTATCATAGTTTTCTTAAAACACATTTCAGCATGTCTAAAGTTTTAAATGCCAAATTATGTTAAATATCCTGAATTTGATAGTTACAAGTATTTGAAGTCCTATTGTAGAAATTATACATTTCATGTTTTAAATAGTCATGAAGTATCTATTAAAGAAATTATTGTGATAAATGTTTTACAAGATAAACGGTACTAAGTACCACCCTATGTGATGTTGAAATCCTTCGGGATCCAACAGTAAATGCCCGGTAGCAGGATTTAATCCCCCAGGCAAATGAGATCGACAGTATTGGCAGTAAAATGGGAGTCTGGTTCGAAACAGATTCCACCTAATTAAAGAGAAAAGATGACAAGTGATTTTGGAAATGGAAGCAGGTTTTACCCTCATTTTCAAATACATATTTATGTGATTTAAGTTATATACTTACCTGATGAAGTACGAGTTCTGCTTGGATATCTTAAATGTTTCCAAGGCATTTGAAATGCATATGTTTTGAGTTATATACTCTATTTATCGAAGTACGAGTTTAGCTTGAATACTTTAAATGTTTCAAAGCTATTTGTCTTAAGAATGCATATATTTTGTGTTCTGATTTGTATAAATAATTGGCAGTGAATGCTTTACAACTCTTATGTACTAAAAACCACTGCTAATTGAAAACCCCATGACGAACACTGGAATTGCTCACAAGCTTAGATTAGCTTACCCGGACTTTGTTCGGACCCCCCCTTTCAGGTGATGCAGCAGACAGGATTTTAAGAACTACAATGATGAGTCTAGCTGTTTTTGGAAGGATCTGTTCAGTAGCTTCTTTTAAAGAACTTATAAACACTAGTAGTACATTTGTATTAGTAGACAATGTAAGGATGTGTAATAAGCCCTCAGGGCAATCAGATATGTATTGTATTAGTGTATGAAGTTTTTAAGTTTTAGTTATACTCTGAATGTGTAACCATGTATGCTATGTATGGAAACAGCAGTAGCGGACGGATGTGCCTAATTTTAAAAATGAGAAAAGAAAAGAAAAAGTTTTTCACGCTTCCGCAACCATGTGTAGCACATCTATTCGATACCGCTGCAGATGCGAGCCTTGTCTCGGGGCCTTCGGGTCTCGGGGCGGCGATCGCGATCCGATAATCCGCAGAGGGTGGGTTTCGGGTCGTGACAGCCGGAACCCTACCGGAGACGTGGGGAAGACGACCGAAAAAGCGTGAGGGTTATCGGGTTAAGTCTAGACCGGATCCGGGTTCGGATCGGGTCGGGACCCGACCGGATATGAAACGGGACCGAAACTGTGTCGTTTGGCTTTTTAATTTAAAGGGGTTTGGGGCTGTTTGGTTGCAGGAATAATAAATAGGAATTGGGTTTTGGGGTTAACCGAAACAGGGATGGGATTGGGAACCAGGATATTGGAATCTGGTTCTCTGAATGGACTGAACCGTTTGGTTCAGTGAAGGGGCGACCGGTTTAGGGTTTTTAGGTGTGAACCAACTAGTTCAGACCGCAGCTTTTAGAAATTGTGAACCGGCCCCAAATGTTTTGAAAAATTACACTGTTGCCCAAACATAAAAAAAAAAAATTAATTAAATATTAATTTTACAATAATGCCCCTATTTCAAAATTGGGTCAAACGAAGTCCAAACGATACAAATGAATAGTCAAAACCTATTATCTCGGATGCACTGAGTCCAATAGTGGGGTCCATTTTACGAGATGAGACCTCGAAGGATAAAATACCGTAAAAGTGCAAAATGACCATTTTGCCCTTTTTAGTGCAAAAGTCCAAATGGAATTCCGCGAAAGCCTAAACCGACTTTCTTCGGCATTCCGGACTCAATGGTAAAGTCTAAATTAGTATTTGAAATACTTATGATGGAAAGGCATAAAATTTGATGAATAGAATCTATTTTAAAATGTATTCACTGATATATAGGGAACTCGAAAGGCAAGGGTTTACTCACGGATTCCTGATCTAAAATCACGATAGAGGTAAGTGGATCACTTTCTCTTACATGTGGTGTTTCCACAAGCCAAGTTTATTCTTTTACTGCCAAACTCGTACTCTTGAAAGTATTGATATCCTTGTGTTCCATATTTCGATATTTTCTATCTTGTGGACATATCATTGACTGATGTATCTCTGTTATCATGTTTCACTGTGCTTTGAAAGCACATATGTTATTGCTATCCACTTTGTGATATTGTTCTATCTTGTGGACCTTGATTGATTGTTATATCATTGTTATCATGTTGAACCATGCCTTGAAAGGCCTACTACTGTATCCTCATTGAATGAATGATATTCCATTTTTATATTCTATGGAATTACTATGATCATGACATGTTTATGGACACAGGAGTTGTGCTCAGTCACAACACCCATCTGATGCTATCTGATTGAATGGGACCTACGGGTCAAGTCCGTGAACGGACAAATGGCAATTTACTGGAATTGACTGGGGGGTATGCTGGGCCCCAAAAGATCGAGGGTCTGCCGAGCCCTGAAACAGAATAACAGCATCTCTTATGATTAACAGAACTTGATTGTTGAATGGCACTAATCCTTATAATTCTTCAAGTCTCGAAAGACTTGCATTGATTGATTTGATTGTGATCGGTTCATTGTGGCAGTACTTCATTGTTGTTATACTTTCATTTTACACTATTAATTCTGATTGTGTATTGTGATTACCTTCCATTGGCCCTCGTGGCAATTATGTTCATTGGCTATCACAGCATTTCCTTCCTTATGATTGGCTATCATTATATTATTCATGGATTCACATTGATCATCGATACCAGTGTTGGAGATTTGTTTTACTTACTGAGCTTTGTAGCTCATTCCACCCCATTTACCCCCATTTCAGGTGATGACACTGCGAGACCCCAGTAGGAGTCTGAGAGCGTAGGGGGATATTTTGAAGTATTGTATCAGTCTATGTTAGTTCTCCCATGTATTCACCACCCCCGGGTGCTGGCTACGGTTTAGTTCTCATTTTGAATTTTGTAGAACTATGTCATGTATTTAATAGATTTCCGCTGTTAAATTTATTTTAAAGACTTCCGCTGGATTACTGTAATAGATAAAGACTTCCGCTGTTTATTGTTTAAAATTTTTAGTACATTACATATTAGTACTATGATACAGGAATGAAAAAAGTAGGGACGGCCTTCGGGTCGGCCCCGCGACACGAGATCCGCATAGGGTGGGTTTCGGGTCGTGACACCAAATCTCCTTAAACCTCTTCTGGGAGATACCTTGAGGAACACATGGCCCCCCAACCTTGAATGACAAGGGTCGCCGCCTCCTATCTGCTTAACTCTTCTAGCGACTCTGGCTGGCAACAAGCGCTGCCTGATCACTTGTATCTTGTCTGTGGTCTCACGGACTATATCGGATCCCAAAACAATTGTCTCCTCTACCCCAGTCCAACGCACCGGTGAACGACACGGCGTACCGTACAATGCTTCGAATGGTGCCATCTCAATACTGGACTGCTAGCTACGGTTGTAGGCAAACTCTACCAAGGCAAGGTGATCCTCCCAACTACCTTTAAAGTCCATGACACAGGCCCTGAGCATATCTTCCAAGATCTGAACAGTGCGCTCTGACTGACCATCAGTCTGATGATGAAAGGTAATTCTAAACTTAGCTGAGTCCCTAAGGCTGTCTAGAAGCTCTGCCAGAACCGGGCAGTGAAACGTGGGTCCCTATCTGAAACAATGGATACCGGCACCCCATGTAGTCGTACAATCTCTCGACATAATAATAAAAGATCAATGCAAAATGCATTGCAACATGTAGACGTGTAGCCTTACCTATGGATCACTCACCTCTCCCTCAGCCAAGCGATGTGGAATGCATTGCTTCCTCCCATTACCATCTCCCCCGTAGGCTTCGCCTCACCGGTAGACGTGCAGCGGCGTGCAGACATCTCCACACTCCCTGCTAGGGTCTGGTGCTAATCCCATCTGTAACGACTCACTCCACATGGCACAACACATAATGAAATCCTCAAAACGCATTAGCTCATCAAGGCCAACCTCTTTCAAATTTCATCCATGCATCACGACTCACCTCAACAACTTAACACAATAAAAGTAAAGGAAACTTCTCTCTATTCACAAAGATACCCCAAGGTCTCTCACACATGTGATGTCATCTAACCTACCTCAATTTAATCCATAAAATCACCTAGTGATTTATCCCAATGGCATAAATACACATTATCCGCACCACAATGCAATCTCATTATCCAGTATTTTCTAAGTACCCTAATTACCCACAAGATATCAACAGTACATTTTAAAAGTAAGGCTATCATCTCCCACCTTAGTCTATATATAACCGAGACTAAGTGTCATGTACTAATAAGGACTAGCTTATTCATTTCATGTACGCATATATCGATTGGGTATACAAATGTAGACAATGTAGTTTATGTACTCTAATCATGAAACTTACGACAATATACCAAGGTTCAGAAGAAATAAAACACTAAACTCTTCACCAATTTCCACTACGAACATACTTCAATTTTCACACACATGCATCAACACACACATGGAAACATGTTTAAGCATTTTCTTATATATGCATCAATAATAACCAGTCTGTATATATATAAAAAAATAAAGTCATAGTCGCAACACTATAACGGTCACTAAACTAGCATGTTTAAATAGAGTAAACGTACAACATTCAATAGCTAACACGTAGCTTACCACATCAGCACCCAGTATAAAATTTCATTCCAGGAATACACATATACATAAATAAGTATATAATCTGTTGTACAGGTAACCAGGCATATTCCCAACCTTACGGATATTCAGGCTCATAGCCTATCTCACAGACAACAATTATACAGTCCACTGTTTAATCTTATTCGTTATACTGTATAGGGGCAAGTATTGAATTCCAGATCATCAATAACCCAACATAACCCACATCGTACAATTTCACAAACTAAGGTAACAAGCACTCATCTAATCATGTAATCGAAACCAACCCAATTCAAATTAAAGTCTAACCCCTCCTAACTCACAATAAAGTCAATCTTAAAAGGATCTATGGACATCCCGTGGAATAAAGAAAACATCTCCCTCAGGAGTACACACTGTCTCTCTTCCCCTATAGTAGCCTATACTCGTCTAAAGTGTAAATAACCGATCTATCTCCAACATAATACCAATACTAGACGCATCAAATAAGATGAAGAATCCAAATAAGGCACGCGGTTAACTATCTCTATCGAGTAGTCTCTACAGATTCTCGTCAACATCACACTACCCCCAATGTCATGGCAACATAGTAATTATGAATGGATGAGATGTACTATAGTCTATCAGTATGCTAGTCCATAAACTAAACACAACAAAAAAAGTGTACCTCAAGACTCTGAAGGTCCAAAAAAAATAGGTGACTCTAGGCTAGCTACTGCATAACGCCACTCTGAGTGGTCTGGTCCTGCCTATCACCCCTCTGACTGAGAGTCCTGACACTCAATGCTGCAGGTGCATGCTGAAAATACGGTGCCAGAGGTCCCTGACCCAATAGTGGCCATGGCAGAGGCACCTGGGTATACTGATAGTAATGTGGCTCCTCTAAGTCCTGGGAAATCGGCCTCTGAGGACAATTGGCCCTAACATGGCCAGCCTGGTGGCATACAAAACAAAGTCGCGGAGTCCCCCGTCCTTGACTCTGTACTGGTGATGGGAATGACTCCTGACTAGACTCGATCCTCTGTCTCAAGCTGGGGTCCCTCAAGGGACAAGTGACCATCTTGTGGCCACGCTGTCCACAAATAAAACAAATAATGGTCCCTTGGGATGTGTATGTGAATGTGGAAGAAGCACCAGTCCGGAACCTCTTCAATAGCCTCCTACCAGTGTGAGTCTGGGCGGGTATAGACATCTGTGCAGCAGCAGCACGAGCTCGAGACCTCTTCGATGGCCTCTTACCAGTGTATATCGGGGTAGACCTAAGGATCTGTGCTAGAGTCGCCTCGCTCTGGGTCTGGGGCTCTCTGACTCCTCTAAGCTCAGCCAACTCTTTCTCAGCCTGGACCGCTCTCATCACTACCTCCTGTATAGTGTGAAGGCATTCCCGCATAATGGTCGCTATGTCCCCAGAACCACTAGTCTGCCCTACCTCCACTGGAGTAAGTGTAAAAGTGACGGCCTCCTCAACTGCAACATCTGCCGAAGTAGCAGCTTGGGGCCAACTATGCCACGGTGGTGCAGTGGTCCTAGGCTCATCGTGTCTAGCTGGTATATGTCTGGGAGTAGCTTGTCTCGGTGGCATGTCTACAAGTTCAAAGAGAAGAAAAAATTAATACCCCATTAGACATAGGTGTTAAAAGAACATTAAGTAGGTACTTTTCAACACTTCACAATTTCGAAGTAACAACCACAATATATCATGACACACTTGCCTAATCAATACCTACACAACTAATGTCGACCATCCCTACCCGTTTGTTACACTAAACAATTTATACCAAGTTCTAACATAGCCCTCTACTAAGAAGGATTTTATCTAAACAATGTAATACACACGTACTTAAGCATTTGAACACTAGCAAGGTTTAACTCCCAGTGAATACTATCCAAAACAATACATCTCCCCACAATCAGGGTTCAACACAAGAACATCTTTAAAATCTTAAAGATAAACACCCTATGTATCCATCTATACACACAAGGCTCCACAAGTCCAAATCCTTATTATAGCATTTTAAGGTTTGATGTGTCTTTTATTATCTCTTACTTTTATAGCTAGGTGATAACCCTTCATGGATTACAGCTCCTTTCATTACTTGCTGATGGGGTACCATCCATCAATTGTAACTCAAGACCTAAGACCAATCCAGTCTGTATAAATATCATAGTCATAGTACTATAATCCCTGAAAATTGGTTACTAACCTAGCTCACTCATACAGAATCCACAAATAATAGTCAACCAGGTAAACAACCAGGTTCACAACTTGTCCCCTAAGTAACTAGGCACAATGTCTACCGTGTAGATAACTAAGGGTACAACCTACACCTCAAATAACTAGGCACACCATCTATCCCATAAAGTATACGATCTATCACATAGACACGAGTTTCTAATCTTAGTCAACCACTACCACAAAAAGAAAATTTCGTCTGCTCCCTATCTACCGGGACGTCAAGTATAATGCATACGCGTGCACACCAATGCAACATGTGTATATAAAATATTTGAGCTAAAAGCTCAGTCATGTTCTTATCAGCGACTAGGGAGTACGTATAGCATGTCATAATATACACTGAACAAATTCTCACACATTACACACGTCATGCACCTTACCACATTAAATCGCATAATCATGCATCATAACATATCATCAATCAACACGTAATCACAACAAGTCATGCATCAGGACATATAAAACCACATAGCACACAAGATCCTATCACATGCTGCTAAAGGTTCACACTAAGTCTCATTCTTTTCTCTAGGGTCTCATGGTGTTAAACAACACCCCACGGTCTCTAGGTATTCGAACCTAAGCTCTGATACCACGTTGTCACGCCCCGAATTCCAGCGAACTTGAGGCGCGAGTAACGAGACAAAAAGAAATAAAATAATAAAGGAATAAAAGATAATTAAGGACGATCACATACATCCCGTACACTATTCTGATACATACGCAAGGTCTGGTCTATTCATTCACTACATACAAAATGAAATACAGTCTCGGGCTTATGCCCTTACACAATATCAAAAGCGCCCCTTTGGCCTAACATAGTCCCTAATCAGATCATCTCCTCGTCTCGCACAGCTGGGACATCATCTGAAATGTTTGCCCCACTAAAGGGGTCAGCTCAACATGCTGGTACAATATAATGCTAATGCAAGAAACAAAACCAAGGTCGTGGCATGTGCAAGCGTACAGTTATTTCTATATGGCATTCAATATCATGATGGCAGCATATAAACAATATACAGTATATGAGCAGTATGCGTGACACACCCATGCAACTCTATACCCACCCATGTCTCATGATACGGTCCTTCCCCGCCGGCATGAGTACCTTGTATGTCTCGCTTCACGGTCCGGAATCCGTCAGGCTGGCAAGTACCTATTGGCCGATTTTGGGTTTTTCACCACAGGATCTGCACCCTCATAATGCAAAGCACCAAGTGCTTACCCACGCCATGTCCAAGGAATCACACTATGCCAATATGCTCTGATTTCATCATGTCATAATGTAATCTCAATGATGCATCTCATTCATACATAAAGCATGCTTCCAAGTATATATTTCATGGTATCAACAATTCTCAAAGAGTATAATTCACACACTGCACTAACACATACGATATACACATAATCATTATTCACATTATCACCCAAGTTACAGCAAGATAGCATGAAGCACATAAGCGTGTGAACAATCAAGCAAGCATGTGAACAATCAAGGCAGCAGAACAAGTATTCCTAATCTCAATTCTATTTCTTACTTAGCACAATATATCGTACCTGATAATCGATCTCAACTCAAGAAGGTGTACTCGTAGTATGGTAGAATCACAGTGAGAATACCGAAGGTCAGATCACCTTCTCCTTGCCCTCTCGTGTTCCTAAAATCATAACAGGTAATTCAGTTCATTGTCATTTGAATTTATCCTATTCATCAAATTTTATGTCTTAAATTCATAAGTTTCTATTTTGCTAATTTAGACTCCACTATTGAGTCCGGGACGTTGAAGAAACTAAGTTTGGGCTTTCGTAGAATTCAATTCGGACACCTGGGTTCAGAAGGGCAAAACAGTCATTTTGCACTTTACACGGGTCTTTAGATTTCGTGACCTCTTTTCACAAATCGGACTCCACGGTTGAGTCCGGAATGCTCGAGATAATAAAATTTCACTATTTGTTTACTAAATTCGGAGTTCCTTTGACTGTATTTCAATTCAGGGGCATTTTGATAATTTTATATATTACTACGGGTCTTTTATTTTTTCGGGACCCCGTCTCGTAAAACGGACCTCACCATTGACCTCAGAATGGTCGAGATAGTCAAAATACACTAATGACTTGTCCCATTTGGACTCCGGGTTATTTTAGGGTATTTTAAATAATTAAATTAATTAATTAATTTAATTATTATTTTATTAATATTTAATCTGGTGGGTCTAATCGTAATTTCTCCAAAGTTTAGGGGTTAAAGGGTAATTTTCGAAAGTTCAGGGTCAGTTGGTAATTTTTAAAAGTCTAGGGGCAATTCTGTAATTTTGAAAAACCCTTATTCTCAATTTGGATAGCCAAACAGTGGCTAATCCAAAATAGGGATAAGATATCCCTGTTCCCATTTAATTCTAATTTCCAATTTCTTATCTTTGTAGCCAAACACTCCTAACCCATTTTTAATTTAAAACAAGAATGCGACACGTGGCAGGGGCGGTTCTGCCCCACCCGACCCGGACCCAAAACCCGACTCGGGTGGCCTCCCTTCTTCCCCGTTTTTCTGGCGATGAACCAGTAGGGTTTCGGTGCCTTCTCCGGTGCCGGCGACCGATCTCCGGCGACTTTTTAGGGTTTTAAAAATGTGATCCTTTAGGGTTTTTCGCGTAGATTCCATCCCCACCCTCCATTTTCAATTTGGACCCACTCAACCATCTCGAATATGGGGTTTAACAGCTCCGACCGATTTTTCGGCGAGCTGATTTTTCTTAAGTTCTTGCTCGATTCTCGACTGTTTTGGCTTATTTCTTTTTCTATTTTCTTTCTGCACCTCGTAGGATCATTTTAGGACCATTTAAACAAGGTTCTATGCAAAAAATGTCAATGAACCCGAAATTATCCTTACACCTGCAACTAGGGTTTACTCACTGATTTCTCAACCATTTTAACTAGTTCTTTTTGCAATATTTTCCATTTTTCATGCTCTATAAAACCCTATGATTTAAACTAAACAAATCATGCTTTTAAAATTTAAACAGAAGCAACCCACTTACCTTGAAATTTTTGATTTTCTCTCGGTTGGTTGCTTCCTCCCCCCTTCTGTTCCTCTTGTTCCTCTTCTGCTTCTTCCTTTTCAATCCCTTTCTTCCACCTTCCTTTTTAACTCACGGATGCACACACATATACAGAGACACTCACAACCGACTCTTTCTTTCTCTTCTTTCTCTCTCTATTCCTCTCCACTTGCAGCCTTCCTTGACCTTTCTCCCTCTGATCAGCCCCTTGTTTCTCCCCAAATGCAGCTTTGCATTAAATGCAAAGCTGCCCTACACAAGTCTATATATATATATATATATATATATATATATATATATATATATATATCACTCATCACACATATACACACACTAAACACACACACACCTAACCGAGACCTCACACACACTCCCCAGGTCTGTTGTACATATGCACACTGCTATATATATATATATACACATACATGAAATCATCTCACACATATTCATACATGCTACACATACATACACCATGCAACAATAATAATATATACATTATATAAATCTCACATTTTTAATACCAACAATAATAAATAAAAATAAAAATAATCATAATAATAACCATGAAAATTTTATATTAAAAAAAAAAAAAAAATTTCCGGGTTATTACATTATTAGTGTTAAAATATAGCTTAAATAGCTAAATCACTGCATTAGACTCAATTCAAAAAGAACTTCATTACATTAATTAAACAGTAAAATTAAGGTTGGGGTGTTACAAAAGGATTTTGTGTTTAACATAAACTTGATTGCACACAAGGTTCAAAACTAGTCATGGGTGTCCATGAGGCATGGAATCACAACAAATCACCAATGTTCACAACAAGGAAGTTAGGACAAAGTACCACATCCACATCAAAAGAGCCATAATAGTTTAACACGTGCCCAAATCAAGGAGGTCCTAGAAAATTACAAAGATCCACAACATGCTCATGGGCTTTAAAAATCATCATAACCATAAGATGGAAGTCACAACTGATATAGAGTTGTTGAATTAAAGCAAATAATGAAAGCATGTCTCAGGGAATGAGCTACTGACAACTATGGAGAGTATGCTCATGAAGGCAGGCAAAGAGATTCCATACTTAAGACTTCACGTTTTCTTACCTTCAAGTGAGATTCCCCTTTCAACGGTGTCCTTCTCCTTATTCTTTGTTGTTCCTATAATTAGGGAACATCACATATTTTAATTTCACCATCATATAGTCTTAATTTGGTTAAATTGATAAATTACTTGTCTTTTAATCAAATAGGTTGTATTATTAGATTTAGGGACTTATAATATTTAAGGTAGGTCCCTACTCATTCTCTTATATTCTTCTAGTAGCTTATTTTATCTTTAAAAATAGTCAATTTTGCATATCTATATTTTTGGTACCTTATTTAACGAAACAGACTCTATCTATAAATCTAGAATGTTGAAAAATTTTAGGGTAGGTATCGAAAATCATGTAACTTAATTAAGCTGTTAGGACTTATCTAGAATTGGTCTAGTTCATTCGTTTATGTATTTAGGAATCTAATTTGCTCAAATGAGACTCGCCATTGGATCTGAAATGTTAAAAAATCCTAAGTTATCTTATTTCATTTCTTAATTTGACATTATATAACTCATTTTATACTAAAAATAAGTTTCTCACTTTATAAGGGTTTTTGTCGTAATTTTATTAAAATTTAGGGGCAGAATTGAAAGTTTAAAAGTTCTAGGTAAATTTTTGTAATTTTAAAAATATGAGGGACTAAAATATCTTTTATTTTATTTTTTAGGGGTATAATTTAATAAACTTTCAAATTTCTGGACCAGCTCAATTGGGAGCTTTTAGCTCATAGATTTCATACTTAGATTAGGCCCTAACGGTTAAATTTATGTTTCCTTCCACTTCATTTTTGGATTGATCTTTCAAGCTTCAACGATGTCGATTTAGGCCCACTTGAAATCTTTATAAAATTATAAGGCTTGATTTGAAATTTCTATAATATTACAATGTATTATTTTAGAGCCATCATGAAATTATAGAATATTAAAATATAATTAAGTGCAATTATGTGAGTAGCTGTAATTAACAATTTGAGATGTCGATTTGTGATTGGTCTAAATTAAAATTAAATTATAAATTAAAAAATTAAAAAATTAAATTATTTTAATTAATAATTAATAATTTTATTTAAAATCAAAATTAAACTTTAAAATATTAAAGTGTAAGAACAAAAAAATTAATTGCTGTGCGGGAGATAAAACGTACCACACACAAGCTCTCACGGGCGGGAGATATAAGGAATCTTTCGTTCTTACCGAAAAATACATAAAAAAATGCAAGCTCTATCGTCTAATGTTTTAGTTCTATTTTAGTTCGATTATCAGAGAAAAAAGCAGCCTTAGAATATTTTTTTTAAATTATTGTCTTTGGTCAGTTTGCATCCGACTTTAGCGCTTAATGGTGTTAACTCTTTTATTTCTTTTACAGCTTTAACAAAATTAGATTCGACATGGAGCTGGAGGCTAATCGGTGGTCGACAGATTGCATTTTGTCGCACATAGCATATAAAAAGCCTCCATTTGGAGCGATGTGTACGACACTCGGTTCAAACTTCAAAGGTGTGTATAAACAAATTAATATGAATTCATGTGACTCAGAAACCTACAAAGGTACAAAATAATCAAAACAATAGAATCATTAATAAAATAATAAATTATACTGACATTTTTTTACATTTTTAAAAAGTATAATTTTTTTTTATAATTTTTAAAATTATATTGATTTTTTTTTTATTTTATCTAACAATATGCAAAATCTTTTTTTAGTAAATTTTTTTCTTCAAAATAATAAAACTATTCTTTTCATATATTTTTTTTAATTGATTTTAAATTTTGATCAATTTTTTTTTATTTTCTAAATAAATATTGATAAAAATCTTAAATTTATTTTTATATAAAAAAAGTTATTTACCTTAAATTTAATTTTTAAAAAAAGTTTAATAAAAATTTTTAAAATTGAAAAAATATAAAAATAAATAAATAAAAGGGTAGTTTTGTCATTTTGAAAAGAAAAAAAAACTTAATTGAAAGAAAATATCTGTATATTATCAGGTAAAATAAAAAAGATCAATATAATTTCAAAAATCTCAAGAGATGTCAATAAAATTTACTCTAAATAAAACTGATCAAACAAGCACGTCATGAGTTTCTATTTGTTGTTTCATCCTCATTATTTGGTAATATCTTTAAAAGTATTTTTAACAAATAAGATCATAAATTTTATTTTATTTTATTTTTTAAAATTAAAAGTGAAAAGTAACATGCTTGATTACTACATTTTAAAAGTAATTTTGGTATTAACATTACTTTTTGCTACGTGTGTGTGTGTATATATATATATATATATATATATATATGTTGGACCCAAAATAATACCCTCAAATATAAATTATTGAAATAAAAGGAATACGAAAGGACCGTTTTTTGAATGATGGAGCAGAAACCAATTCTTCACATAAAGGAACTCAAAGTAATGAAAGAGAATAAGACAAAGAACAAATAGTATTCTCTTGAAACAATCAAACACATTGGCTGCAAAACCTCACAAATTTACTTTATTAAAAAATACCTTCACCAAGAAAATCACCCACCTTTTGATAGTGCCATTCTTACGGCAGAGCACTCTAACAATATTTTCTTTTGGCTTGCGGCTCACCAACACGTTTTCTCATGGCTTGGGCATACAGCACACAACACACAACACACACAAAGTAACGTGCTTCCATCTACCCATATATATATAAATTATATAAAGCCTAACCCTAATACAATTAGGATTTCTAATTCTAATTGAATTAAAATACTACTCCCACTAGGACAAGGACTCCTAGTCTTATTAGGATTAAAATAAATCAACTCCTATCAAAAATATAACTTGGTTTAATTGGCTCATATTGTCTCCCTTAAACCAAGGTCTTCAAGCTTTACAATATCAAGCAATCTCTTCAATTTCAAAAAGGAATTTGTTTTGAGTGGCTTTGTAAAAATATCTGCAACTTGTTCTTCAGACGGGCAAAATTCAAGCTGGATCTCCTTGTCATTTACCAAGTCATGAATGAAGTGAAACTTGATATCAATGTGCTTGCTTCTCCCATGAAAAACTGGATTCTTCGTCAATGCAATGACCGACTTGCTATCACAAAATATTGTTGTAGGTCCGTCCTGCTTGTGTTGTAGAATCTCAAGCATCCGCCGTAACCAAACTACTTGAGTAGCAGTATTCCCTGCTGCGATGTACTCTGCCTCTGCTGTTGAAAGAGCTACGACCTGCTGCTTTTTAGAAGACCAAGAAAATACACCAGAACCAAGATGAAAGACATATCCTGAAGTACTCTTTCGCATCTCAGTATCACCTGCCCAATCACTATCTATGTATCTAACAAGTTCCAAACTGTTAGAGGATGAGTAAAAAATACCATCACTTTGTGTACCTCTAATGTAGCGCAAAATCCGTTTAACAGCTTGTAAGTGAGATTGATGTGGAGTCTCCATAAATCTGCTAATCAATCCAACACCAAACACAATATCTGGCCTAGTAGAAGTCAAATATCTCAAGCTTCCCACCAACCTTTTAAAATAGGTTGGATTCACAAGATCACCTATACCATCTCTAACCAACTTCAACCTCTTCTCAACTGGAGTCAAAATTGGATTAGAGTTATCCATCCTGAACCTTTTCAAAATATCACTGGCATACTTTTTCTGTGAAATAAAAATTCCACCATCTGTTTGAACAACTTCAATACTAAGAAAATAAGAAATTAGTCCCATATCTGTCATCTCAAAGTGAGCTATCATAGCCTTCCTGAATTCTGAAATCAACTTTGAATTATTGCTAGTAAATATCAAATCATCAACATATAAGCACACGATAAGAATATCACCATGTGAATTAGACTTGACATATAAAGTATGCTCATAAGGACATCTCTCAAAACCATGATCAACAAAATAAGAATCAATGTGTGTATACCACGCTCTTGGCACTTGCTTCAATCTATACAAGGCCTTATTCAATCTAAGGACTTTGTTTTCATGCCCTTTTATCACATAGCCAGCAGGTTGCTCAACATAAACCTCTTCTTCAAGTATACCATTCAAAAAAGCAGATTTAACATCCATTTGAAAAATTCTCCAATTATTTTGAACAGCAAGAGAAACAAACATACGAACAGTATCAAGTCTAGCAACTGGAGCAAGCACCTCAAAATAATCAATACCTGGCTTTTGTTTGTAACCTTTAGCCACCAATCTCGCTTTAAAGCGATCTACCTCACCATTGGGCTTATACTTTGTCTTGTACACCCATTTCACACCAATTGGTTTCTTACCACTAGGAAGAGTAGTAAGTTGCCATGTGTTGTTCTTCACAATTGCATGGATTTCATCATCCATGGCTTTAATCCAATGATCATCACGAGAGGCTTCTTCAAAAGTCACTGGATCACAATCTGCAAATAAAGTAAAATTCACTAAATCTTCATTAGTTGGCTCATTATCATTACCAACAAAATAATTTTGTAAGCGAGCAGGCAAGTGGCGCTGGCGTTGAGGACGCCTATAAGACTCTGCATGAGGTGATGACACATTTGAAGATGGAGGATCACTAATCTGAGGCTCATTCTGTACTTCAATCTGTGAATCTGCATTATTAAAAATTAAATGTGGCTGAATTTGATCATTCTGAGACCAATCCCAAACTCCTTGGTCATCAAAAGTCACATCACGACTAATAACCACCTTCGCTGTTATTGGATTATACAACTTGTAGGCTTTTGACAATTGACTGTAGCCAATAAAAATACATTTTTCACCTCTATCATCAAGTTTCTTTCTGAGATGATCTGGCACATGAGCATATGCAATGCATCCAAACACCCTTAGGTGTTTAATAACAGGCTTCTGTCCACTCCAAGCTTCTTGCGAGGTTTTGTTAGAAACACTTCTAGTAGGGCACATATTCAAAACATAAATAGCACAAGCAACCGCTTCAGCCCAAAATCCTTTAGGAAAATTTTTAAATTTCATCATGCATCTAACGATATCCATAACAGTTCTATTCTTTCTTTCTGCCACTCCGTTTTGCTGTGGAGTATATCTAGCAGTCAACTGATGCCTAATACCATGTGTCTCCAAAAAATCATCACAAACAAGATATTCTGTACCTCTATCAGTTCTCAAAGTTTTAATTTGAAATCCACTTCGCTTTTCAACATAAGCCTTGAATTTTTTAAAAGTATCACAAGCATCAGATTTATGTTGCAAAAAATAAACCCATGCTTTTCTGCTAAAATCATCAATAAAGGTAATAAAGTACCTACTGCCACCATTAGAAGGTATCTCCACTGAGCACAAATCTGAGTGTATCAACTCCAAAGGCCTCTTGGCTCTCCATGAATTTCTTGTAGGAAAAACATCTCTATGTTTCTTTCCCATAACACAAGTTTCACAAACTCTGTTTGGGATATCAATAACGGGCAAACCAGAAACCCAATGTTTTCTAGCAAGAAAATTAAGACTGCCAAAATTTACATGCCTAAAACGCATATGCCACAACTAACTATCATCATTAATGAACTAAAGCAAGGTAAATTCTCACATTTAATACTCAATGGGAATAAACGATTTGGAGTCATGTTTACCTTTGCTATTAGCCCCAAACGGTCATCATTGATTGTGCAAACTCCATGGTGGATTCGCATATCATAACCTCTTTCTGAAAGTTGCCCCATACTCAACAAATTTTGTTTCAAACCTGGTACATAAAACACATCTGAAATGTACTTGTGAGACCTATTCTTTAATCTGATTGCTATTCTGCATTTACCCATCACAGGTATCTTTGAATTATTTCCAAACTTTACTTCTGATTTAATGGACTCATCCAAATCAGAAAATATGTCTTTCTTACCACACATGTGATTACTACAACCAGTATTTAAATACCACTTAGCAACATCATCATTATTCACAAAATTACAAGCCAGTAACACGGTCTCTGCTTCATTATTATCACCAGGATTATTTTCAGCAACATTAGCTTGATGATCTCTATTATTCTGCCTTCTAGATCTACAATCAGATTTTTTATGCCCAAACTTGCCACAATTAAAACATTGAATATTATATTTATGAGATTGTAGATTAGAATTGTTACCATCCCCTCTTCCTTGGACTGGTATGTGCTGCCAATTATTATTTTGCCACTGATTGTTGTTCTGCCACTGGTTGCCTCTACCTCTTCCTCCACCAAATCTGTTTTGCCCATTATTGCCTCTGCCTCCTCTATTGTTGTGATTCTGCCCTCTATTCTGGTTGCCTTGAAAACGTTGATTAAATCCTCCATTATTCTGAGACTCGCCTTTTTCATTCTTTACATTTAATTGAGCTTGCAAAGCTTCCTCCACAGAATTTTTTGATCTCTCATTCAAGCGTTGTTCATGAACTATCAATGAACCTTGTAATTCATCCACTGTCATGGACTCCAAGTTAGCCGACTCTTCAATAGCTGGCACTTTATATTCAAACCGCAGTGTCAAGCTTCGAAGAATTTTTTCAACAATTTGACGGTCTGTTATTTGTTCACCATTAGTCCTCATCTCATTAACAAGTGCCGCGGTTCGCGAAAAATACTCAGAAATAGTTTCTGATTTTTCCATCTGCAACAACTCAAAATCTCTATGCAATTTTTGTAATCTAGCCTTTTTCACCTTATCAATACCAACATATATTTTTGTAAGAATATCCCATGCTTGTTTCGCAGACTGAACATGAGAAATTTTACTAAGAATAGAAATATCTAAAGCTTGATGAATACAATTTAAAGTTTTGAAGTGTACTTGCCTTGTTGCCTCATCTGCATCTGCTGTAAGCTCTTCCTTAATGAATTTCATCGTCAAACCACTTGAACCAAAAAAAGTCATCATCGTATTCTCCCAAATATAAAAAGGAGATTTCCCATCAAATTTATATACCGTACAAATAATTGAAGTCATCTTTATGAATCAAAAAAAATAACCAAGCTCTGATACCAATTGTTGGACCCAAAATAATACCCTCAAATATAAATTATTGAAATAAAAGGAATACGAAAGGACCGTTTTTTGAATGATGGAGCAGAAACCAATTCTTCACATAAAGGAACTCAAAGTAATGAAAGAAAATAAGATGAAGAACAAATAGTATTCTCTTGAAACAATCAAATACATTGGTTGCAAAACCTCACAAATTTACTTTATTAAAAAAAACCTTCACCAAGAAAATCACCCACCTTTTGACAGTGCCATTCTTATGGCAGAGCACTCTAACAATATTTTCTTTTGGCTTGCGGCTCACCAACACGTTTTCTCATGGCTTGGGCATACAGCACACAGCACACACAAACTAACGTGCTTCCATCTACCCATATATATATAAATTATATAAAGCCTAACCCTAATACAATTAGGATTTCTAATTCTAATTGAATTAAAATACTACTCCCACTAGGACAAGGACTCCTAGTCTTATTAGGATTAAAATAAATCAACTCCTACCAAAAATATAACTTGGTTTAATTGGCTCACAATATATGCAAATCTAAGTGTTCAGAAATTTATGTATATATGGGACTGTGTATATATATGGATATAATATTATACATATAA
Organism: Nyssa sinensis; assembly: GCA_008638375.1. Classification (NCBI taxonomy): domain Eukaryota; kingdom Viridiplantae; phylum Streptophyta; class Magnoliopsida; order Cornales; family Nyssaceae; genus Nyssa; species Nyssa sinensis. The sequence continues at coordinate 23,280,670 of CM018046.1, forward strand.
ATATTGAATAAATACATATCTATTTAATAAAATAGTACAATATAATTTTACGTGACAGTGTAGATTTAATAAAGAAAATAAAAACTTATCAAGAATAACAAATTTAAATTAGGCTAAAATTTGGAAATTAGAGGCTCTAAAAATAATTATGAGATAAATATGCATGATTTTGGCAACTAACACATCTATCCCACGTCATTTAATAATAATGATATAATTAGAAACTATGACACATGGCAGTATAACATTCAATTATCAAGCAAACAAGTGTTGGGATAGCTTGCTCTTTTGTGTTTTATGTTTAACCCTAGAAATCACCCCAGCCCAATTGATAAAGCGAAACTTATATAAATATTACAATGTTGTTCATCTTCTACAAAAATATTAGCATCGTGATGTTAGAGGAAATGAGAAGAAAAAACATCCGATTTCGTGGGAATTTAGATCTCAACGTTATCTCCATTTACTTATGAAGATCAACATCGTGATGTTTTTTTAATTTACTTATGAAGATCATGTCAGCATTCATTGCTCAAGTTCCATGTGTTCGGATTATATTATTCGTTTATCCACACTATATTCCAAGATTATTATGTATTAATTAAGTATATATTGATCGGGACGCCTAATTTTGATCTGAGCATCAAATTGTGATATCAATAGGTGGATTATAATTAAATTGTTGATTATTTAAAGTACATAGATGCCATAGTACACTGAAAGATTCTGATGCTCTATTTGATCATATGGGAGTGAAATTGTCACCATTGCTGTCTTCGCATGCTCAATAAGAACTATTATTTACATCAAACCCTAATGCATGTCTTTCTTGTATCGGGTTCGCTTAAAGATAAGTTTAGAAACTGATGCTGCACTTTTCGGCTCGCAATAAGTATGGACTCTGTGACCTGTAGAACACTCAAAAAGATGATCAGAGGACTACCGAATTGGCTCCGGTGGTAGCCGCTCCGATGCTTAAGTAAGTAAAAGAATTGAAAGACTGTATTGAAAGCCAAAGAATGAGCATAAGAAATAAGGCGTACCTCTAGGGTTTAATTTATAAGCCGTGGCTTTCCTAAGTTGATTAGGATTCAACGCCATGAATATAGGGATTTGATCATCGGAGATTGCAGTTACCTTGTGGAGCATTGCATAGAGATAACCATAGAAGGTAGTTCCCTTGTTGAAAACTGCTTCCTTATTCCCTGCTCGGCACCCGCTAAGGTGGTGACGAGTTCTGGAATACTGGTCTGGACCCTGTGATTAGTTCTGGATATATATGTTCTGAAGGTGTATATTCGGTCTCTTCCGACCTGATGTAATGATCTGTATGCTTGAGCTTTTAGTCATTGGCTGAGTGAGAATCATGTTGGCCGAGCATGAGTCGGATTATGGTCATACGTGTCAAATGTTGATTGGCCTGTTCTTTTATGGCATATCAGTTACTCCCCCTAGTCGGGACTGGTGGAGCACGAGAATGAGGCACGTGGCCCAAGCGTTCCCACAGACGGCGCCAAACTGATGCTGCACTTTTTCGTCCTGTCACATAGTAGGCTCTGCGTGCACCATATTGTCTACTTTGGGCTTAAGAGCCCTCACGGCTTTGTTCTTCCTGGGCGGAAAAGGCTTGATGCAAGGGAGAGGATGACTGGGGCTTATAAGCGACGCCAGTATCCAACTCCTATTCGATGTGGGACTCAAAGTGGCACAACAGAAACCAATTACCAATAAGGTTGCCATTGACCTGTTTTCAAGTTCATTTCAATCTATATTGAGGTAAAAAAAAAAATAAATTAAACAGATCAACAGGGCAAAGTATCATACAGATGCCAGGATTCTGTATCGAATGAACACACAAATTTTCATTTCTAAATAAATCGTTGAATTAAGGGTGAAAAATTAGTAGAAAGGAGGCATGAAAAAAGGTGGATTAGGATCATCTCCATTATACTTTTCTCCCAATTTTCTTCGATCCATGGTTAGATGGATGCCACATCATGTATTTGCTAAAAAAGAATTTAATAATAGGTGATGTATCATGCATTAGGCTATCTTGAGAGAAATTAAGTGAAGGAGTAATGGAGAGGAGCCAAGTCTATTCCCAGATAACGAAAAAAATGGTGCCCTTACATTGCTTTGTTTGATTGTGCAACAAAGTACAAAAGAAAAAAAAAAGTTCAGTGATAAGGTTGCATAAAAAAAAAATAGTAGTAATATATATTAAATTTTGACATGTAAAATATATTTTAAATTAGAGTGTCATTAAGACATCATTCTTGCCACATGTCTAAAATTTATATCCATGACTATTGAATTTCTCCATGCTGCCTTACCATTAGACATTTTTCCGTACAGAAAGTAGCTAGTTCTTTTTCTCTCATCATGTCCCCTTTTTAAGCATTAATTACACCAAGATTTCTTGAAATTTTGAAAAAAAGTCCAGTGAAAATATAATATGGAGAAACTCGGTGGTAATGCAAATCAAATTTAACATATAGAATATATTTTAAACTAAAATATCATCATGACGTTGTTCATGCCACATGTTTAAAATCAATTTGCATGACCATGAGATTTTTCATGCTTGACCACAAGACTTTTTCATGAAATTGCTGACAGTAGAACAATGCATTTTCTTATTTCTAAAGTTATATTGCACCTTTCTTGGTTATAATATGTGTATCATATTTTTCTTTGTCGTAACAGTCATTATTGACAATGAAAATTGTTATGATATCATGCATCAAAAGCTATTTTTCAAACTTCAAATTTTTCTTTATAATAAAACTTTTGATAAAAAAATTTGTGGAATAAGTTTGTACTTTAATAATTTTTGTTAATGGCATTCTCCCAACAACTCTAACAAGGGGTATAGTATAATTTCAAAAGTGTTCAAAACCATAGAATGTCATTCTAATTTACCTTTTATTTCCCTTCCTCCCAAAAGATGTAAACTCAATCTATTCTTTCAATTTCTTTCCTTGGTCTCTCATGCCAAAATGAGTATTCGTGAACACTTCATTTGGATGTATTCTTCTCTTACTTGAGAAGTGTAATAATCCAAAAGCCTCTTCAAAGGCATACTCTCTCCCCCGATTTCCTTGCTACTTCTCCACCTTGGAATCTTCAATAGACCACCATCCTTACCATACTAAGATGTAACCCTCCCAAAATTTGCAAGAGAATTTCTACCATGGCCACTAACGTTCATCTTACACCTATGTTCTCTTCTATTCACCCGCCACTAACCCTTTTCCAAATATGGGTGGATTTTACTACCTATACCCTTTACACCGATACCCTATTGAAGCCTTGTAACATGGCTACCCCAAAAAAAAAAAAAAAACTCTTTCTAAAACTAATGATTCTACTTCTCAAACAATGTGTATGGTCCTAAGTCTTTCTAGAAGTCCCCACATTTGTTCTCCTACGGAAATACCCAATGATATAGATAGAGATCTCGTTAAGAAGACTGTAGTGGGTGTTTTAGCTAGAAGGATTGCAGCACTAGTTGTAGAGGTTGAATCCTTAAAAAAAGCCCTAAACATCTATGAGAAAATGCACGAAACAAAGTATCATAGCTCTACTAAGACCAATAAGATATGTTCAAGTTCTCCATAACTATAGGAAGGAAAGATTCCAACGATAGAGCGTGGTTTCGCTTTTTTATCAGTGGTGCGTGACAAATCAGATGGTTAGGAGCATTTGACACCTATCTTATTTCTAGTAGGGAATTCAAATTTTACAAAAGGCTAAGTGCATGCCTCTATTTTTACTTATGTTGAAAGTAGTCCAAGTTAGAATACATATATGGAAGATAACTTTTTGATAAAGGAAAGGTTGGCTGAGGATGATTTTCCCCCATTGTTAGGCAAAAAAGCAAGGTCTCCTACTTTACCAAAAGGAACAAAATGAGGACAAAAATAGAGTAATAGAGGTTGGAAGTCATTGTTTACTAACAATAGAGAAAAATAAAATGGTTTCTATTAAGGTTTGTGTCATATTTGTGTTTACTAATCCATGTTGACAAAACTATTTGAGTAGTAATGTGTCCTAGTCTGTGTAGGTAGTATTATCATGCCTGTGTTCACTCAAGCATTTGAGCATCATGATTAGATTTAACTAGTGTTATCTTCATAATGGTAATTTGAGGTAAGAGACATCATACATTGGGTTTGGTTTTCACACACACACACACATATCACATACACATATATCATGTCATCTTCTTAAATTTTATTGCTTATATTATATATGTGTTTGGTTTCTAGCTAAGGGTTTGTGTAAAGAATGAAATGAAAATACATATTCCTTGCTTTATTCATGATTTATTGGTGGAAATATGAAATCGATATAGTTCATGCTTTGAAATCTCTTCCTATATGGCCATTAACCTTGTGTTTCATCATTTATGTATATTCAAGAAAATGTTTGCCTACCTTGTGTTTGATAAAATGCCAAAATAATTTGTGTAAGGCTATATTGATCCCTTATGGAATAGATTTGTTATATTGTATTGTTGTAGTATGGATACATCATTATCTCCTTTCCATATTCATCATTATTGAGGGTTGAGTGGAGGTTTGTGTGAATAATGCGTGTCGAGAAATTTGAGAGTTGACGAGGTTGCACTTCTTACCTGGTGTAATATCCCGACCCGGGATACCGGGTCATATGACACGTATTACGAGGTTAAGAAAAAAATTAGTGTAAAGAATTTTTACACTCAAGAGAATAATTAATTAATTAAATATAAGAAATATTATTTTATTATAATTAAATATTGTGGCTATGTATATGTGATCAAGTATGTAAATAAATTTAATATATGTATATATATATATATATTACATGTAGGTATATAAATAAATTTAAATAAAGTGCAACCTCGTAATAAATTTAATATATGTATATATATATATATATATATATATATATGAAAAAGCCTAAAGTATGAACAGTAGTGTGTGTGTGTGTGTGTGTCGGCTGTCATGTATGTGTGTAAGTTAGTGTGTTAATGTGTATAAAATATATATATATATATATATATATATATATAATATACATTACAAAAATATCAAGCAAAATCCAAAATAATTAATGTAAAGTAGGAAATGGGGAAGAACGAAATTAAATGGAAAAACAGAGAAATTAATTGAAAGTGAAAGATGGGTGGCTGTGAGGTCATGAAAGAAGAGAGAAAGAGAGAGAGAGAGAGAGAGAGAGAGAGAGAGGGAGAGGTTGATTCTCTTTAAAAGCAAAGCATGCTTGCTTCTTACGAAAGAAAATCAAAAAGGAAGAAGCAAACAAGAAGCTAAGGAAGGAAGATCAGAAGTAGAAAATGGAGGAAACGGTTTAGAAAAGGTAAACCCACAAAAACATTTAAAATTATCTCTCTAGAATTTTGATTTGATAGGAACTGTTTTAGAATTGTTTATATACATATGATGCTAAATATATGTTTAAATGTTTAGTAAACATGATTTTAGACTTAAAAATGACCAAAAACTTGATAACCCAAAAGGAACCGCCATTGGAGACCTTGCTTATAGCAGGTTTGAACCGACTTCTGCCAAATCTATTTTGGCTTACCAAGACCCCAAACAGAGACCAAGACGGTTTCAAAAAACCTAGTACGCGATCAAAAATCCCAATGAAAGCCCTTCAAAACATAACTTGCAGGTTACGGGTTGTTAAACACAATCCTTAAACTCGTACCAAAACTCGAATAAAAGAATGAAAAATGAAACCCCAAGAAGAGGGGATCACAACTGTACAAATCCCATGGGATTTGGCTCAGAAATGAGCATTGACGACCGACTTACAGGTCTGATTATCAAGACTTAAACCGAACTAATGAGTTCATTTTGAACTCCAAAATGAATGCCAAACTGATTGGTGATACCTCCGAAGTAATTTAAAATAAAAACAGTAAGAAAACAGAGAGCAAAAATGCATGAATTTAAAGAAAAATGAAAACCTGCAACTAGGGCAACATAAGGGAAGAAAGGAGGAAAAAGGTGAATAGTGACTATAACAACCACAAAATTTTTTTTTGTATAATAAATTTTGTTGGTTGTTATTTATTTATTTATTTATTATTATTATTATTATTATTATTATTATTATTATTCTTAATTTTAAATGTGTAATGGACGTAAGTATGTACATTGTACATGGGTATATACATGTGTATATTACATGTATGTGTGGATGATTTTGTGTGTATATATATACATATATAATCAGATTGTGTGTGCAATGATGTATATAAATATATATATATATGTGTAACCGTGTGCACTGTGTGTGTAAGTGTTGAGTGTTGTGCACTCAAAGGGGCATGGTTTGAGTTGGTGTGTGTAAGTGAATTTCAGGGCATGGGAGGGGCTATGAAGTGTAAGAGATTAGGTGTGTGTGTGGTGAAGTTTGAGAGTGTATATGAGAGTTGAGAGAGGAGCAGAAGGTTGTGAATTTTGGAGAGAAAGAGAGAGATATATAGAGAGAGAAAGTGAAGAGAAAAAGAGAGAAGGAACTGTGTGCTGGTTTGAAAGGAAAACAGAGGGAGAAACTTCAAGGTGAGGAGCACACTGATGTCCAGTAGTTGAACCAAGAGAAGGAGAGAGAAACAAAGGTAAACAACTAAACCCATTACTCTCTCTCTCTAGAAAATCTCACTTATACATGATCTGTTTTAGGATATGTTATTTAGATTTAATTCTTGAGCCTTATAGCATATGAGATATGGAACACACTGCAAGAAAAATGAAAGAAAATGGTTAAGCGGAGAGAGAGAACTTCCCAGTTACAGGTCACGGCTGTGGGAGGTGGGTTTGGTATTTTATGTGTCAAACTTGATTTAAATGGTAGGAAACAAACCCTATTAGGTACAAAAAACACTTAGGGTCAAAATGGAGTGAAAGCAATGGGCTTTGGGGCATGGAATAGAGAGGAAACCAGTTGGCCGGAGCCACTGTTTTCCCTCTGTTCGCGACGTTCGAGTGGCCTAGACCCAAAACCGAGCTTAGAAATGGAGTCTAAGAGGAAAAGGGGAGAAAACTGCATTCGAAAAACATTAAAAATTCACCGGAAAAATGTCGCCGGCACCGGAGATGGCGCCGGAACCCTACCGGAGGCTCACCGAGAAAACGAGGAAGAAGGGGCACTGTTTGGGTCCTGGTTGGGTCGGGTCCGGGTTCGGATCGGGCCAAGGGCAACCCGCCCCTGCCACGTGTCGGTCTTAGGTTTTAAATTAAAATGGGGATAGGGGTTGTTTGGCCACGGGTGTAATAAATTGAAAAATTAAATTGGAACAGGAACAGGGATATCCTATCTCTGTTCTGGACTAAACCCTGTTTGGGTAACCGAATTAAGAATAGGAGATTTTGAAATTTCAGATTTGCCCCTGGACTTTTGAAAAATTATGATCTAACCCACAGATTTAAATATTAATAAAATAATAATTAAATTAATTAATTAATTAATTAATTAAATTAATTAAATTATTTAAATATTTTAAAATAATCCGGAGTCCAAATGAGACAAGTCATTAGTGTATTTTGACTATCTCGACCATTCTGAGACCAATGGTGAGGTCCATTTTATGAGATGGGGTCCCAAAAAAATAAAAGACCCGTAGTGACCTTTAAAATTACCAAAATGCCCCTGAATTGAAGTGTAGTCAAACGAACTCCGAATTTAGTAAACAAATAGTGAAAATTTATTATCTTGAGCATTCCGGACTCAACCGTGGAGTCCGATTTGTGAAAACAGGTCACAAAATGTAAGGACCCGTGTAAAGTGCAAAATGATTGTTTTGCCCTTTTGAACCCAGATGTCCGAATTGAGTTCTACGAAAACCTAAACTTATTTTCTTCGACATCCTGGACTCAATAGCCGAGTTTAATTTAGCAGAATAGAAACTTATAAAGTAAAGACATAAAATTTGTTGAATAGCATCATTAGGAAACAAATGAACTAAGTCACTTGTTATGGTTTTAGGGACACGAAAAGGTAAGGAGAAGACAGTCTGATCCTTCCACATTCTCATTACATTACGAGCGCAGTTTACTTGGGTTGTGACTAACCCGTCAGGTATGGTGTTTTGCTAATGTTAGAAACGAAGTTAAGTTTGGAATATTTTGTGAATGATTGGAATGATTTATGTGTTTATTTGAAATGTGTTTACTTTATAATTTGAAGTCGGTTGTTCACATGTTTACGTGTTACTTGCGTTCTTTGAGAGTTTAGTAAAGTGAAGAACATGAACTGTGATGTATGAACACATGAGATATGCATGCATATGGAACTGACTGATGATTTACATGTTATTGTCCGAGCATGCTATATTATTGAGAACCATGTTCGTTGAGATTACATTAGCATATTGGCATATGGTGAATCCTTGAGAACATGGCGTGAGTTGAGCACGTGGTGCTATGCATTATGAGGGTGTAGATCCTGTGGTGAAAAACTCAAAATTAGCCATTGCATTGGTACTCCGTGCCATCGGGGAGTACCCGTAAACGAGACATGGGTGTGGCATAGAGTTGTGCATGGGTGCGTCATGCATACCACTCATATATTACTGCGATGCTTTGAATGACATTTAGATATAAATGTACACTTTGCACATGCCACGCCTTAGCTTTATTTCTTGCATTAGCACTTCATCATACCAGCAGTTGAGCTGACCCATTCGTGGACAACATTTTTCAAATGAGGATACTCCAGCTACTTGAGACTCAATGATACCTTGATAGAATGAAGCACTTGTTATATTTTTGGTCCGTGGGACTTATGTTTTGTAATGTAAGGGCTTAAGCCCGAATGACCTATGAACAATGCAGTTGTGAAATGTACCCTATGTTATTTTATGCATTGATGGGAATGGATGCATGTTTAGTGAACTTATTTACATTTATCCTTTTATTTATTTTATTTTCTATCTCGTCAGTCGCGCCTCGGGTTTGCAAAAATTCGGGGCGTGACAATGACGGTTCGATTCGGGTCAAATCGGGTTCGGGTCAGAACCCGATCCATCGTATTAAAGGGTTAAGTAGGACGATGTCGTTTTGAAGTTATGTTTTAAAATTTTTAAAACATTAGGGCTGACGTCATCATGACGTTAGCATCACGTGTAAAACCAACGAAACCGGTTGGTTCAATAAAAGACCGGACCGGTTCACTTAAAATGGAACTGAACCCACTGGTTTTCTGATTTTAATTAAAATAAATAAACCAAAACTTTTACTATTTATGATTGACCCCAGGGCTATGAGAAATTCTATTGTGGCCCAACTGAGGGAAATTTTATGAAATTATACCCATGGTAAATAATTAAATAAAATAAAATTACTATTTTACCCCTAGGTCATAAATGAAGCAAATGAAGTCCAAATTAAACATGTCAAAAGTGTATTTTAACTATTTTGGATATTATGAGACTAAGGGTGGGGTCCATTTTATGAAACAAGGTCCCGAAAAATAAAGACAAGTAAAGGGGTAAAATGACCAAATTACCCTTAGTATATTTAAAGCCAAATTAAAACCAAGGAAGGTCTAAATTGACTTTCTTCGACATTTTGGACTCAATGGTGGAGTCCAAATTATGAAACGGAGTATGGAAAATATGACACGTAAATAGGTAAATGACCATTTTTCCTTTTTTCGTATAAAAGTCCGAATTAAATTTTACGAAAGCCTAAATCAACTTTCTTCAACGCTTCGGACTCAATGACAAAGTCTATTCGACCAAAGAAGTGTTTAAAATAAAAAGATATAACATTTGATGAATAGCATCTATCAAATGACTATAAATTGAAATATTACCGAAATACTAAACTAAGGCACGTACGAGGAAATAAAGTACGAGAAGACACGACGCGTTAACATATCAAGTAAATAAATTTAATTTAAAGTTAATGGAGCTACCAGAAGAGTATAATTTAAAATGAAATTTAATTCTAACATGATAAATTGTGTTTAGGTTAAATACGGTAGACTGTAATGGATGAGAAGCAACAAGGTTTTATGGATGAACTACTATGGCAGCTCAAGGTAATTCAAAAACACATCAGGATTGCCAGAACAAATGAGGTCGTCTCTGTTAGATCATTTATTTACAGAACTCCATCACTCCCAATGACCCGAGCCGCACTAGATGCAGCCAAAAAAAAAAATAGGTTAAGGAGAAACTTAAGAAAGAAGAAGAAGAATGAGAAAATAATGAAACCTTAGCTGAGGTGCATCGCAGGTAATATTGTTATCATTTAAATACGTAAATGACTAAACTATGATAGAACTATAAGTTAGATTGATTTAAGAATTTGGTCTTTTACAGTCTAGACATGGGTAAGATTATGAGTTGATTAGTATATATGAGATGTAATAACCGGAAGTTATTTTTTTTAAAATAAATTTTCTTGGTTATTTATTATTATTATTATGATTATTATTATTATTATTATTATTGTTATTGTGTGAATGTAATGTGTATGAGATTATGTGTATATGTATATATGTGTAAGATGTGTGAGTATTATACATGTGTGTGATACATGTATGTGTGTATAATTATATATATATATAATAACCGGAAATTTTTTTTTTTAAAATAAATTTTCTTGGTTATTTATTATTATTATTATTATGATTATTATTATTATTATTGTTATTGTGTGAATGTAATGTGTATGAGATTATGTGTATATGTATATATGTGTAAGATGTGTGAGTATTATACATGTGTGTGATACATGTATGTGTGTATAATTATATGTATATATATATATATATATATATATATATATAAATCAGTGCATGTGTGCACCGTGTACAGGTCGTGTAAGTGTGTGTGTGTCTAGTGTGTGTGTGTGATAAGTGATATATATATATAGGTGTATAGGGCGGCTTTGTATTAAATGCAAAGCTGCATTTGGGGAGAAGCAAGGGGCTGAACAGAGGAAGAAAGGTCAAGGAAGGCTGCAAGTGGAGAGGAATAGAGAGAGAAAGAGAGGAGAGAGAAAAGGGTCGGTTGTGTTTTGTGCATACATACGGACGTGTGTGTTGAGTTAGAAAAGAAAACATAGGGAAAGGATTGAAGTGGGAAGAAGCAGAAGTGGAACAGAAGAGAAAAGAAGAGAAACCTGCACAAAGAGAAAAACAGAAATCAAAAGGTAAGTGGGTTATTCTGTTTTAATCTCTAGAGCATGATTTGTTTACCTTTGATTTCATGATCTTAGAGAGCATGTTGTAGGATTTATTTTGCAAAAAGAATGAGTTAAAATGGTTGAAAGATGAGGGAGAAATGGGGAGTTGCAGGTCACGGGTATAAGAGTTGGGTGTTGTCATTTTATGTGTAAAACTCAGTTTAAATAATAGGGAATGAACCCTAGGAGGTGCAGAAATCATTTGGGATTGAAATGGGGGTTAAACCGTGACCGAGGAGGCACGAAAATGGAAGAATAGGGTCGGCCGGAGTTTTGACCGAGGGATTGACCCTCTATTTCATGAAAATCTAATGGGTGGAATCCAAAACCGAACCTATATATGAAATCCTTGGGAGAAAATGAAGAAAACTGCATTTTTAAAACTTGAAAATCTCGTCGGAGACCAATCGCCGGTGCCAGAACCCTACCGGAGGTTCGCCGGAAAAACGGGGAAGAAGGGTACTGTGCGGGTCGGGTTTCGGGTTCGGGCGGGGCTGAACCGACCCTGCCACGTGTCGCTCTGATGTTTTAAATTAAAAGTTGAAAGGGGCTGTTTGGTTATGAATTTAAGAAATTGGAAATTGGGATAAAATGGGAACAGGGATATCTTATCCCTATTTTAGGTTAACCCCTGTTTGTTTATCTGAATATGGGATAAGGGTTTTCAAAATTACAGAATTACCCCTAGACTTTTGAAAATTACAAACTTGACCCTGAACTTTCAAAAATTACACTTTAACCCCTAAACTTTGGAGAAATTACAATTAGACCCACCAGATTTAAATATTAATAAATTAATGATTAAAGTAATTAATTAATAAATTAATTTAATTATTTAAATGCTCTAAAATAACCTGGAGTCCAAATGGGACAAGTCATTAGTGCATTTTGACTATCTCGGCCATTCTGAGGCCAATGGTGAGGTCCGTTTTAGGAGACGGGGTCCCAAAAAATAAAAGACCCGTAGTAACCTTTAAAATTACCAAAATGCCCCTGAATTGAAACACAGTCAAACGAACTCCAAATTAAGTAAACAAATAGTGAAACTTTATTATCTCAAACATTCTGGACTCAATTGTGGAGTCCGATTTGTGAAAAGAGGTCTCGAAATGTAAGGACCCCTGAAAAGTACAAAATGACTGTTTTGCCCTTTTGAACCCAGATGTCCGAATTGAGTTTTACGAGAACCTAAACTTATTTTCTTCGACGTTCCGGACTCAATAGTAGAGTCTAATTTAGCAAAATAGAAACTTATAAAATAAAGACATAAAATTTGTTGAATAGCATCATTCAGGAAACAAATGAACTAAGTCACATGTTATGATTTTAGGTACACGAAAGGGCAAGGAGAAGGTGATCTGACCTTCGGCATTCTCACAGTGATCCTACTATACTACCAGTACACCTTCCTGAGTTGAGGTTGATTATTAGGTACGATATATTGTGCTAAGTAAGAAATAGAATTGAGATTAGGAATACTTGTTCTGCTGCCTTGATTGTTCACATGTTTGCTTGATTGTTCACATGCTTATGTGCTTCATGCTATCTTGCTGTAACTTGGGTGATAATGTGGATAATGATTATGTGTATATCGCATGTGTTAGTGTAGTGTGTGAATTATACTCTTTGAGAACTGTTGACACTACGAAATATGTACTTGAAAGCATGCTTTATGTATGAATGAGATGCATCATTGAGATTACATTATGACATGATGAAATCAGAGCATATTGGCATAGTGTGATTCCTTGGACATGGCGTGAGTTAAGCACTTGGTGCTTTGCATTATGAGGGTGCAGATCTTGTGGTGAAAAACCCAAAATCGGCCATTAGGTACTTGCGAGCCTGACGGATTTCGGACCGTGAAGCGAGACATAGTTGGCGGTACTCATGCCAGCGGGGAAGGGCCGTATCATGAGACATGGGTGGCATAGAGTTGCATGGGTGTGTCACGCATACTGCTCATATACTGTATACTGTTCATATACTGCCATCATGATATCGAATGCCATATAGAAATAACTGTACACTTGCACATGCCACGACCTTAGTTTTGTTTCTTGCATTAGCATTATATTGTACCAGCATGTTGAGCTGACCCCTTTAGTGGGGCAAACATTTAAGATGATGTCCCAACTGTACGAGACGTGGAGATGATCTGATTAGGGACTATGTTAGGCCCAAGGGACGCTTTTGATATTGGATAAGGGCATAAACCCGAGATTGTATCTTATTTTGTATGTTGTGAACAAATGGACCAGACCTTGTGTATGTATCAGAATAGTGTACGGAATGTATGTAATTATACTTAATCGTCTTTATTTCTTTATTATTTTTATTTTCTTTTGTCTCGTTACTCGAGCCTCGGGTTCGCTGGAATTCGGGGCGTGACATGAGATTTATACGATCTTTCATAAATTATGATAGGTTGAGGAAAGACAAAGGGAAGACACCTCAATAGAGCCGACCCAAGAGTATAAGGTGGGTAACCCTGTATTTGAAGTGGAGATTTAACTCCATGGATTTGAAGAAGTTTTAAGTTCAAAATATGTGAAGTATTTGAATATCAAATTTAGTATTTATGTGATTCTTGTTTTAAATATTCTATTCTTATAAAATTGTGACATGTTCAGTAAATAGCTTTCAGCTACAGTTTTCCTAAAAAAATATGTTTCAGCATGTCTAAGTTTAAAATTCCAAATCTTGTAAATATTCTGAATTTGCTTATGAAGATTTTATGAAGTCGTGAAAAGTACTTATTTGAAGAAGCCATGTGATAAACGTTTTTGAAATACAAGAGAAATTATGCATAAGCACTCACAGATTTTTTTGGGTTGTACGGAACTCAATTAATCTGTAAAAATATGATAGAATTTTGGGTTGCACGGAACTCAATTGACTGTTAAAGTGCCAGGTAGCAGGATCTGATCCCCCTGGTACGAGATATCTCTATTATAGCATTGCAGTAAAACGGGAGTTCGGTTCGAAACGGATTCCACTAATGAAAAGTGATAAGATGAAATGTATGATAATGGAAGCAAGTTTTACCCACATTATTATGCATACTTATGTGTTTGAATTATACGTTATACTTGAAGAAGTACATGTTTTAAAGTTTATATACTTTATCTGATGAGATACGTGTTTTACTTGAATACTTATATTGTTTTCAAGTTATCTGTTTTAAGGGATGCATATATTTTGTGTTTGAAGTATACGAGCAATTGGTGGTGATTATTTTGTAAAACTCTCATGTGCTATACCACTATCAATTGAAACCCCATGACAAAAAAGCTCTGTTAAATTCATTTGATCTGAATCCATTTGTCTTCAAATGATAATGACTTAGAAAGAGATTTGTGCAAACTGTTGTTAGTAAGGTTGTTGCCCAGATATTTGTCCTCGAAAGGGGGAGGGGAGGGGTGAATAGGGTATTTAGTAAATATTGAAGATTTCTACAAATTTTAAAAATATATGCATGCAAGAAATGTATAAGTATGGAAAAGAGTAGAGAGAGAAAAATAGAGAAAACATAACAATTTTTATGAAGTTTGGAAAACTTCTTACGTCATTAACTCAAGTATTTCTACTTGAGTTTTTCCACTCTCTTAATCTTTTTGCATGTGGAGGTCAAACCTTTGCAATGATTTGGGCAAACTATTGTTAGTAAGGTTGTTGCCTAGATACTTACCCTAAAAGAAAAGGGGGTGAATAGGGTATTTAGTAAATATTAACAACTTTTACAACCTTTAAAAATATATGCATGCAAAAAAGGTACATGTAAAGGCGTAGAAAGAGAAAGAGAGAGCAGACACAACAATTTTTATGAAGTTCATAAAACTTCTTACGTCATCGACTGAAGCATACTCATTTGAGTTTTTTTACTATCTTGATCTCCTTATAGGTGGAGGTCAAACCTTTACAATGATTTGAAAAAACTGTTGCTAGTGGGGTTGTTGCCCAAATATTTATTCTAAAAGGGATAGTGAATAGGGTATTTAGCAAATAATAAAAACTTTTACAAACTTTAAAAATGTATGTATGCAAGAAACGCATAAGTATGTAAAAGAATAGAGAGAGAAAAAGAGAGCAAACACAACAATTTTTTGGAAGTTTAAAAAATTTCTTGCTTCATTGACTCAAACATCTCCACTTGACTTTTTTCACTATCTTGATTTTCTTGCAGGTGGAGGCCAAACATTTACAATGATTTAGAAAAACTGTTGTTAATGGGGTTGTTGACCAGATATTTACCCTAGAAGGAGAGGTGAAATTTTTCTGATTTAATGGTGCTAATCATCTCATAAATTTATTTTATTTTATTTTTAAAGTTGAAATTTCTCTATTTCTTTAAAAAATAATAAAATTTCATTATTTCTCAGCAAAACAATTGGACTAAAATTTTATTGTTCATAGTAATTTTTTTTTTTTTTCAAAATTTCATGTGCAATATAGATATAGTTTGATAGATCTTAATTTTTAGAGTCTAAATACATAAATTTTATTAAAAATAGATTTATAATTTATAAATTATATTAAATTTTAAAATTTGAAAAAACTTTCTTAAAAGACTTCTGCAATTCATGGTATATGCTTAGAGAAAAACACTAAATATGATGAGTATTTTAGTAACAAAAAGAGTGATGAAATTTTAGAGTTAAAAAAAATAAGTTTGAATCATATCCTAATTAACAACACATTTGAGAACCATCGACAGAATCTTCCTAAAATATAAATATTATAAAAAAAAATTAATTTCTTTTTTGTACACAAGGCTTTCCCATAATAGTGCATATATTAAGCAAAAGAGACTTTATCATTGACACAACTATTATTATTGTTGCTAAAAAATATTGTTATCAACTTTAATTAAATATATATATATATATATATATATAGAAAATAAGATTATCACTATTATCACTCATCACAAATGTCCCATTCCCTCCAACTCAGTTAAATGTGTGGACATAGAGAGAGAAAGCATGAAGTTTTCAAGCCCCCCCACCTTGAAAGGTCTACAAATCAAACGGTATTGTTCTTCTGGGTCTATGAATCCAACCCTCTAGGTTTGCCAATCTTAATTAATACTTCCCAACTATAACACGACAATATGTTTCGTGTCATACCTCCATGGTTCTGTCAGCTAGCATGTGAGTACTGACCCCAAAGTCTTCTCATTTACTAGTTGGGTTGTTTCTGAAAATTAATGAGTTATGTCAACATTACAAATATTGACAATAACACCTAATTAAAGACAGAGTCAAAATTAACAGTTGGACTCTTGTTACTAAACTCAATGCTAAAGTATGGATTTGGTATGAATCAAAAAGTGCAATTTTTCAATCTATCTAACTTGGTCTAACAACCAAAAATAAAGTTTTTTTTTTCTTTTAAAAAAATTCTCATATAAAATCGGTGTTGACTAGTTGATTAATTCTCGTTTAATAGTTAAAATCTTGTGAATCCAAAAAATATCATTAAAAAAAGTTGTATCAATGGTGGATCAAGATTGCATGAATCAAGGAAAACCAAACAAGGAAGTTGCATTAATCCTGAAAAGAAAATTCAACTTCAAATCCTTGCTAATAATGGAAATTCTTGGCTGGACATTTGATGACAATTATACAGATTGTAATTATTAATTTAACCTTCTTGTCTTTTTATGTACAAAACTTAATATATTTACATATAAAAACCCATGCCAGGATTCTACTGGGAATTCAATCATTCTTTACACCCATTTTGTTATTTTATGGCATCAAAGCCAAAAAAATAAAAAGGCTTAAATGCCATTTTTTTAATCTTTTCTAGTTTGCAGGCTTATCCACTTTCTTTTCCAATGACTTCATCCAACATATCAACGGATTCTATTCAGCTATCACAAGTCAATCTAACTGTTTCTTTTATTTCTAGTATTATCAATCATTAGATCAACGTCAAACTTTTGCAAGACAATTTCTTGCTTTGCAAAGCATAACTCACTGCTTTTTCTCAAAGAGTAATACTATGTTGACTTAAAACTTTTATCAAAAATATTTATACAGTTGATGTGACAGCATTGTATTGATTTTACATTACATCAGATATAATGTAAAATCAATACAATGCTGCCACATCAGCTGTGTAAATATTTTTAGTAGAATTATTGGGTCAACATAGCATTACTATTTCTCAAATGATAGAAGTTGTTTGGCTCTATCACACCACCTCCTTGGTTTTGTCACACCACCTCCACTAATCAGTCTTAACATCGTATGGTGCCGAATCCAACATATGATTTATTGTTCTAATAGGATCAAATCATCTTGTCAACACTTTTATCACCCCTCTTAGAAAAGGTTTTGGCACAAATGTGGGTCTTACCACTTCTTATGGGGTATGGACTACCGTATCCAGGCCGACTAAAGGGTAAAACAAGTAAAGCTTTGACTTTAGGTCCCATCATTTTTTTATATTTAAAAAAATATATTTATTATAATAAAATAAATAAATCTTTTTGTCTTCTTAATTTCTCTCTTTTATTATACAACTATCACCTAATAACTACTTTTTGACAGTATTTATTATCTTCTCGTTTATCTCATTTTACTTTTTTCAATAATTAACGTTCTTATTTTTTTATTAATAAAATTCTTTCTTTAAGTCTAAAAGTACTCTGCAACTTGCCAACCTGCTACATTTTCTAAAAAGTACTCTACAACTTGGCATTTTGGCAACCTGCTACACATTCATATTAGCTTTGGGCCTTGCTGACTTTGGTCTTTGGCGTAAGCCAAATTGGCAAATTTTTCTTTTTATGTTTTGGCATTTTGCATCTGTTTTGTTTACTGTATTGGACTTTGGCGTTTTACAAGTGAAGCCATTTGGAGTTAGCGAGTTACTGTGCGTGAGCTGTGAAGTTGTCACGCCCCGAATTCCAGCAAACTCGAGGCGTGAGTAACGAGACAAAAGAAAATAAAATAATAAAAGAATAAAAGATAATTAAGAACGATCACATACATTTTACATACTGTTCTGATACATACATAAAGTCTGGTCTATTTATTCACAACATACAAAATAAAATACATTCTCGGGCTTATGCCCTTACACAATGTCAAAAGCGTCCCTTGGGCCTAACATAGTCCCTAATCAGATCATCTCCTCGTCTCGTACAGCTGGGACATCATCTGAAATGTTTGCCCCACTAAAGGGGTCAGCTTAACATGCTGGTACAACATAATGCTAATGCAAGAAACAAAACTAAGGTCGTGGCATGTGCAAGTGTACAGTTATTTCTATATGGCATTCAATATCACGATGTCAGTATATAAACAATATACAGTATATGAACAGTATGCGTGACACACCCATGCAACTCTATGCCCACCCATGTCTCATGATACGGTCCTTCCCCGCTGGCATGAGTAGCTTATATGTCTCGCTTCACGGTCCGGAATCCGTCAGGCTGGCAAGTACCTATTGGCCGATTTTGGGTTTTTCACCACAGGATCTGCACCCTCATAATGCAAAGCACCAAGTGTTTACCCACGCCATGTCCGAGGAGTCACACTATGTCAATATGCTTTGATTTCATCATGTTATAATGTAATCTCAATGATGCATCTCATTCATACATAAAGCATGCTTCCAAGTATATATTTCATGGTATCAACAATTCTCAAAGAGTATAATTCACACACTGCACTAACACATACGATATACACATAATCATTATTCACATTATCACCCAAGTTACAGCAAGATAGCATGAAGCACATAAGCGTGTGAACAATCAAGCAAGCATGTGAACAATCAAGGCAGCAGAACAAGTATTCCTAATCTCAATTCTATTTCTTACTTAGCACAATATATCGTACCTGTAAATCGATCTCAACCCAAGAAGGCGTACTCGAAGTATGGTAGAATCACAGTGGGAATATCGAAGGTCAGATCACCTTCTCCTTGCCCTCTCGTGTCCCTAAAATTATAACAGGTAATTCAGTTCATTGCCATTTGAATTTATTCTATTCATCAAATTTTATGTCTTTAATTCATAAGTTTCTATTTTGCTAAATTAGACTCTACCATTGAGTCCGGAACGTCGAAGAAAATAAATCTAGGCTTTCGTAGAGTTCAATTCGGACACCTGGGTTCAAAAGGGCAAAACAGTCATTTTGCACTTTTCATGGGTCCTCACATTTCGAGACCTCTCTTCACAAATCGGACTCCACGGTTGAGTCCGGAATGCTTGAGATAATAAAGTTTCACTATTTGTTTACTTAATTTGAAGTTCGTTTGACTGTGTTTCAATTCAGGGGAATTTTGGTAATTTTAAAGGTTACTACGGGTATTTTATTTTTTGGGACCTTATCTCATAAAATGGACCTCACCATGGGTCTTAGAATGGTCGAGATAGTCAAAATACACTAATGACTTGTCCCTTTTGGACTCCGGATTATTTTAGGATATTTAATTAATTAAATTAATTAAATTAATTAATTAATTAAATTAATAATTTATTAATATTTTATTTCAGGTGGGTCTGAGCGAATTTCTCCAAAGTTTAGGGGTTAAAGGGTAATTTTCGAAAGTTCAGGGTCAGTTGGTAATTTATTAAAGTCTAGGGGCAATTCTGTAATTTTGGAAAACCCTTATTCTTAATTTGGATAGCCAAACAGTGGCTAATCCAAAACAGGGATAAGATATCCCTGTTCCCATTTAATTCTAATTTTTAATCTCTTATCCTTGTAGCCAAACAGACCCAATTAAGTTTTTAATTTAAAACATCATCGCGACACGTGGCAGGGGCGGTTAAGCCCCGCCCGAACCGGACCCAACCCTGACCCGAAACCCGACCCGGTCACCCTCCTTCTTCCTCGATTATCCGGCGAAGCTCCGGTAGGGTTCTGGCGCCTTCTCCGACGCCGGCGACCGATCTCTGGCGACTTTTTAGGGTTTTAAAAATGTGATCCTCTAGAGTTTTTCGCGTAGATTCCATCCCTACCCTCCATTTTCAATTTGGACCCACTCAACCATCTCGAATATGGGGTTTAATAGCTCCGGCCGGTTTTTCGGCGAGCTGAATATTTCCATTTTTACACTCGGTTGTTCATTGTTTTTCACCCCTTTCTTCACTAATCATTTTCTGCACCTTAGGGGGTTATTTTCCCATCATCCAAGCACGGTTTTGTACATGAAATGTTAACCCAATCCCCCCACGACCGTTACCTGTAATGTTATGACATGGAAATTTTTTTATTTTTTTTTATTAATGGTTATTGAATTTTTTATTATTATTATTATTATTATTATTATTATTATTATTATTATTATTATCATTATTATTATTATTACTATTATTATTATTATTGTTATTAAAATGGAATGTGATGTGTATCATGTATGCATGGATATAAGTATGTATATATATGTTATTTAATTTTGTGTGCATGTATATGGGTATGTGTATAGGTAAGTGTAGCATGTATGTGTGTGTGGAATATTATATATATATATATATATATATATATGAGTACATGTATGGATGGATGTATATGAAATTGTATATGAGTATGTATATGTATATAAACGCATTTGGCAGTGTGTGTGAGTGTAGCAGACCTAGTGTGTGAGGTGTGTAGTGTCGGCTGAATGTGTGTGTTTGGTGTATGTCTAGGGTGTGAGAAGTGAGGTATATATATATATAGGCTAGTGTAGAGCAGCTTTGCATTAAATGCAAAGCTGCATTTTGGGGGAAAGAAAGTGGCTGAATACAGAGGGGGAAGAAGTCAGGGAAAGGGGCTAGAGAGAGAGAGACGTGTGAGAGTGGGTTTGTGATGTATAAGGTTGGTCTCGGGTGGGAAGAAAAGAAAACTGAGAGCAAGGGTGAGAGAGAGTTCTGAAAGGAGAAGAGGTCTCTGAAGCTGATTCAAGCCTAGAACAAGAAGGGTGGAAGAGGGCACAGCTAGAGAGAGAAACAACAGGAAATAACCGTGAGTGATTCTTTCTGTTTTGAATTTTTTTAAAGCATGCTAATTGATTTAATGTATAGGGTCTTAGAGAGCATAATGTAGGGATTATTTTGCAAAAAGAATGAGAAGAAATGGTTGAGAAACTAGGGAGAAATCTTAGGTTGCAGGTCACGGCCGTGATAGGTGGGTGTTAACATTTTATGTGCAAAACCTTGTTTGGTTGTTGGGAAAATAGTCCCCTTGACTGCAGAAATACATTAGGATGAAAATGGGAGAAAAACCGTGACCAAATGGTGACAAAAATGAAAGGGAAAGAGTTGGCCGGAGAGTTGACCGAGGGTTTGACCCTCTATTTCGAGAAGATGGGGAAGGTTTTGAGGGAAATGGAGGTTGGGGATGAGATCTACATGAGAAGGGGGAGAGAATCACATTTTTAAAACTTGAAAAACTCGTCGGAGATCGGTCGCCGGCGCCGGAACCCTACTGCTACTTCGCCGGAAAGTCGGGGAAGAAGGGGGTGACCGGGTCGGGTCCGGTTCGGGCGGGGCTGAACCGCCCCTGCCACGTGTCGCGCTGGTGTTTTAAATTAAAAAGGGATTGGGTCTGTTTGGTTGCGGACTTAAGAAATCAGAAATTTAAATTGAAATAGGAGCAGGGATATCCTATCCCTGTTCTGGATAAGTCCCTGTTTGGGTAACCGAATTGGGAATAGTAAATTTTGATTAATTACAATTTTGACCTTGAACCTTTTGAAAATTGAACCTTAACCCAGAACCTTAACAAATCTGATTTTGAACCCCAGAACTTTGATTAATTATGTTTCACCCCCCATGAATAAAATATTAATAAATTATTAATTAAATTAATTAATTAATTTAATTAATTAAATATTCAAAAATATCCCGGAGTCCAAATGGGACAAGTCATTAGTGTATTTTGACTATCTCGATCATTCTGAGACCAATGGTGAGGTCCATTTTACGAGACGGGGTCTCAAAAAATAAAAGACCCGTAGAAACCTTTAAAATTATCAAAATGCCCCTGGATTAAAGTACAGTCAAACGAACTCCGAATTAGGTAAACAAATAGTGAAACTTTATTATCTCGAACATTCCGGACTCAACCGTGGAGTCCGATTTGTGAAAAGAGGTCACGAAATGTAAGGACACGTGTAAAGTGTAAAATGACTGTTTTGCCCTTTTGAACCCCGGTGTCCGAATTGAGTTTTACGAGAACCTAAACTTATTTTTTTTAACGTCCTAGAACCTATGGTAGAGTTTAATTTAGCAGAATGAAAACTTATGAATTAAAGACATAAAATTTGATGAATAGCATAAATTCAAATAACAATAGACTGAGTTGTAATTTATGCTTTTAGGAACACTGACAGGACAGGAGGGGGCGATCTGATCCCCTGCATTTTCATTTGCCGGTTCAGTTACATATAGTTCACGATCTTCTAGGGTTAATACCAACCCATCAGGTATGGTGTTTTGCTAATGTTAGAAATGAAGTTAAGTTAGGAATATTTGTGAATGACTGGGATGCTGTATATGTTTATTTGTAATGTGTTTACCTGATTATTTGGAATTGCTTGTTCACATGTTATGTGTTACTTGCAAGTTTAATAAAGTGAAGAACATGAATTATGATGTATGAACACATGAGATATGCATGTATATGAAACTGACTGGTGATTTATTTATTATTGTCAGAGCATGTTATATTATTGAGATCCATGTTCATTGAGATTGCATTGGCATATTGGCATATGATGAATTCTTTGAGAACATAGCGTGGGTAAGCACGTGGTGCTTTGCATTATGAGGGTGTAGATCCTGTGGTGAAAAACCCAAAATTGGCCATTGCATTGGTACTCCGTAGCCATCGGTGAGTACCCGTAAACGAGACATGGGTGTGGCATAGAGTTGTGCATGGGTGTGTCACGCATACTATTCATATATATATTACTGCGATGCTTGAATGTCATTTAGAAATAAATGTACACTTTGCACATGCCACGCCTTAGCTTTATTTCTGGCATTAGCATTTCATCATACCAGCAGTTGTGCTGACCCATTCGTGGGCAACATTTTTCAGATGAGGATCCTCCAGCCACTTGAGACTCTGTGATGCCCTGATAGGGCGAAGCACGTGATATATTTGTGATCCATGAGGCTTGTATTTTGTTATGTAAGGGCTTAAGCCCGAATGACCGATGAACGATGTATTGTATATTATTTTATGTATTGATGAGAATGGACGCATGTTTAGTGAATTTGATTACTTTTGTCCTTTTATTTATTTCATTTCTGTCTCGGCAGTCGCGCCTCGGGTTTGCAGAAATTCGGGGTGTGACAACGTGGTATCAGAGCATAGGTTCGAATACCTAGAGACTGTGGGGTGTTGTTTAACACCATGAGACCCTAAAGAAAAGAATGAGACTTAGTGTGAACTGTTAGCAGCATGTGATAGGATTTTATGTGCTACGTGATTATGTGTCTTGATGCACGCCTCATTGTAATTATGTGAAAATGTGATATTGAATTTTTCTCTTGGATTTGTAGATATGCCTCCTAGACGAGCTCCTACGAGAGGCAGACCACCCAGACGGGGTAGGGGTAGAGGTACACCTAGAGGTGCTGCCCAGCCTCGTCGTGGCAGATCTAGAGATGCTGCCCCTGTTCCAGATGTAGTTGAGGAGGTTGTTGCCCCAGCTGCCGCACCTGAGCATAGTGCAGCTGAGGAGGGTATTGCTCCAGCCCCTGTGGAGGAGGTGGGGGCAGACTATTGGTGCCAGAGATTTGGCGACCATTATACAGGAGTGCTTCTGTGCTATGCAGGAGGCCAGGACCACTGATGCCGAGGCCAGGGCTGCTGATGCCGAGGCCAAGGCTGCCGATGCTGAGGTCAGGGTGACAGGTGGAGAGACCAGAGACACCTTCGTCATAAGGGCGTTTCAGCGGATGAGGCCGCCGTCATTTGCAGGACAGCCTGATCCTTTGGCAGCCGAGGAGTGGCTGGACCAGATTGTGAGGATCCTGGACTCACTGGGGATCATCGAGCCACATTTGAGGATCCGATGTGCCACCTTCCAGTTCACCGGATTAGCGAGCTAGTGGTGGAAGGTATCCGCAGGGAGGATTAGCAGATTCGGAGAGGGATGGGATGCATTTGTGGCCATGTTCAATGACCACTACTTCCCAGCGACTGCTCGGGTCGGATTCAAGAGAGAGTTTGAGACCCTACTCCAGAGGGACATGACCGTGACGCAGTATGAGTCCCAGTTTACCGCATTGGGCAGGTTTGCCCCGCACATTATTGGGGTGGAGGAGCTGAGAGTCTACCATTTTCTAGAGGGGCTGAAGACCTCTATCAGGGATAGACTGGCAGGTCACATCATTGACACTTACGAGGAGGCTGTGATCAGGGCCACGAGGGTAGAGAGGGAGTTTGCAGCTCTTAGAGGGATCAGGGAGTCCCGGGCTCAGACCAGGCCAGCCACAGCACTAGCACTTACACCAGCTCAGCCTTCTGTGACCGTCCCAGCTCATTCTGGTAGGAGGCCGGTGAAGAGGTCTCGGGGTAGTACCTCTTCTCCATCGAAATCCCAAAGGCCTGCACAGTTTTTAGCTTCCCAACCTACTATGTCCATCACTCCTCGAGGAGGGGCACCACCAATGACCATCACTTGTTACCAGTATGGACAGCATGGCCACAGGATGGTTGATTGCCCACAGAGAGATCCTAGTCAGGGATCGGGGACAGGGCCGAGCCAGCTACCACTTCCATCCCAGTCTCAGAGTCAGGCCTAGAGGGCCACACCAGTGTGTTATACTTGTCATCAGCCGGGCCATATCAAGGCCCATTGTCCTCAGGGGCAGACTTCCCAGAGCGTACCGAGGTCCCACTATTTCCAGCCCACCCAGTTCCCTTTACCCCAGACGCAGTCAGGCTATAGACCCCCAACACCTTACTATCAGCCAGCATCTTCGGCATTGAGTGTTAGAGCTCCAGCCCCGAGAGGGGGAGGACAGCAGGGGCAGAGAGGGGGAGGCAGACAAGGTCAGACCGTACAGGGCAGAGTATACGCGATCGCTACCCCAGAGGCCTCTACTACTGGGCCATCAGTAGTGCGAGGTACCTTTCTTATGTTCAGTTCATGGGCTAGCGTGTTGATAGACTCTGGTGCATCGCATTCTTTTATATCCACTGCATTGGCCATGTCATTGGGGTTGACTATAGATTGGATGGATCCACCGTTACGTGTTGATACCCCTATTGGGGGTAGTGTGACATTGACCAGGATCTGTAGGGGTTGTTCACTTGAGATAGCTAACCGTACTCTCTGTTTTGATTTTATTGTGCTTGATATGACTAGCTTCGACGTTATCTTGGGTATGGATTGGCTGTTTACTTTCCGCGCTAGTATCGATTGTTTCAGGGGGAGAGTTACGGTGTGCACCCCTGAGGGGGATTGTTTTTATTTCCCGGGGGATCGTGGAGACTTCTTGGTACCACTCTTGTACGACTCTAGGAGTTGGGGAGCCCATAGCTATATGTTGGCTAGTATGATTGCAGGGGGTAGTGAGGCTATAGGGGTTGTGTTACCACAGGTGGTAGACGAGTTTCCTGATGTTTTTCCTGACAGCTTGACTAGTTTACCACCGAGGCGGGAGGTGGAGTTTACCATCGAGCTTATCCCCGGTATTGTACCCATATCTATCCCACCATACCGCATGGCTCCAGCAGAGTTGAGGGAGCTGAGGGAGCAGCTGACTGACCTTCAGGGTAAGGGGTTCATCCGTCCTAGCACTTCTCCTTGGGGTGCCTCAGCACTCTTTGCGAAGAAGAAGGACGGGACGTTGCGGTTATGTGTGGACTACCGGAGGCTGAACCGGGTGACTATTAAGAACAAGTACCCGTTACCCAGGATCGATGACTTGTTTGATCAGTTGAGAGGTTCGAGATGCTTTTCGAAGATTGATCTTCGATCTGGGTATCATCAGTTGAGAGTGCGAGAGGAGGACATAGCGAAGACAGCCTTCCGCACTCGCTATGGTCACTTTGAGTTCGTGGTGATGCCATTTGGTGTGACGAATGCCCCAACGGCATTCATGGACTTGATGCACCGTGTCTTTGGCCAGTACATAGATCAGTTCATGGTGGTGTTTGTGGACGATATTTTGATTTACTCACATTCTGAGGATGAGCATGTTTTCCACCTACGGACTGTGTTACAGATCTTGAGAGAGCATAGGCTATTTGCCAAGCTCTCCAAGTGCGAGTTCTGGCTCCAGGAGGTACAGTTCTTGGGCCATGTGGTATCTGGGAGTGGAGTATCTGTTGACCCTTCTAAGGTTGACTCTGTTATGAGCTGGGAGAGGCCGAGGAATGTATTTGAGATACGGAGTTTCTTGGGGTTAGCAGGGTATTACCGCTGTTTTGTGGAGGGATTTTCTCGCCTTGCCGCGCCGATGACTCGGCTGACGCGCAAGGGCATTAGGTTTCAGTGGACCGACGACTGTGAGCAGTCATTTCAGGAGCTGAAGAGGAGATTGACTTCAGCTCCCGTCCTGATTATCCCCAAGGGAGGCCTAGGTTATACAGTGTACTGTGATGCTTCTCGAGAGGGATTGGGTTGTGTATTGATGCAGGAAGGCCGGGTAGTAGCTTATGGTTCTCGCCAGTTGAAGAGCCATGAGAAGAACTACCCCACCCACGATTTAGAGTTGGCTACCGTCATCTTTGCTCTTAAGAGCTGGCGACACTATTTATATGGGGTGAGATTTGAGGTGTTCTCGGACCACAAGAGCCTCAGGTATATCTTTACACAGAAGGATCTGAACCTTCGACAGAGGAGATGGATGGAGTATCTAGAGGATTACGACTTTGACCTTCAGTACCATCCTGGGAAGGCCAACGTCGTAGCTGATGCACTCAGTCGGAGGCCGAGGAGCACCTTAGCCAGCCTAGCCATCAGAGAGTGGGAGATGATGGGAGCTATTGGGGAGTTTGACTTAGAGCTTACCGAGTTTGAGGGACACACCACCCTATTCAGCCTGTGTGTACAGCCTACCCTTCTAACCAGAGTTATAGAGGCACAGTTGCTGGATACTGAGGCCGAGCAGATTAGGGCACGGATTGCTAGCCCTGAGGGATTTGAGGGATGGACAGTCCATTCTGACCTTGGTTTGAGATACAGGGGTAGAGTCTTCATTCCCGAGTCTCTTAGGACTGATGTCCTTAGGGATTTCCACCATTCACGCTTAGCGGTGCACCTAGGGGGCACCAAGATGTATCATGATCTGCGCCGTCAGTATTGGTGGACTGGGATGAAGGCAGATGTAGCACAGTTTGTGGCTAGGTGTCTCACGTGCCAGCAGGTGAAGGCTGAGCACCAGAGGCCTGGAGGTTTGCTACAGCCATTACCGGTAGCCGAGTGGAAGTGGGAGCATGTTACCATGGATTTCGTGATGGGTCTTCCGAAGTCACCTAGGGGCCATGATGCGATTTGGGTTATTATGGACAGGCTGACGAAGTCCGCCCATTTCTTACCGATTAGAGTGACTGACTCATCAAACGCCCTCAGTAGGTTGTACGTTCGAGAGATAGTGCGACTACATGGGGTTCCGGTATCCATAGTTTCTGACAGAGACCCACGTTTCACTGCACGGTTCTGGTAGAGCTTCCAGACAGCCTTAGGGACCCAGCTGCAGTTTAGTACTGCCTTCCACCCACAGACGGATGGCCAATTAGAGCGCACTATTCAGATCATGGAGGATATGCTCCGGGCCTGTGTCATAGACTTTAGAGGTAGCTGGGAGGACCACCTTGCCTTGGTCGAGTTTGCCTACAACAACAGCTACCAGTCCAGTATTGAGATGGCACCATTTGAGGCACTATATGGTAGGCCGTGCCGTTCCCCGGTATGTTGGACTGAGGTGGGAGAGACAGCTGCCTTAGGACCTGATATTGTTCGTGAGACCACGGATAAGATATAGGTGATCAGGCAGCGATTGCTGACAGCCCAGAGTCGCCAGAGGAGTTATGCAGATAGGAGGCGGCGACCCTTGGCATTTGAGGTGGGGGACCATGTGTTCCTCAAGGTATCTCCCAGACGAGGTTTGAGGAGATTTGGACACGGTGGGAAGCTGTCGCCACGATTCATAGGCCCCTTTGAGATTCTTGGGAGGGTTGGTGAGGTGGCTTATAAGCTGGCCTTACCACCACAGCTATATGGAGTTCACGACGTCTTCCATGTATCCATGTTGAGGAAGTACCATCCTGACCCCTCACATGTACTTGACTGGGTAGATCTTCAGTTAGAGGGGGACGCTTCCTATGACCAGAGACCCGTAGAGATATTGGACTCGAGGGACCAGGTTTTGCGAGGCAGGACCATCCCTTTGGTCAAGGTTCGTTGGAACCATCATGGGGTCGAGGAGGCTACTTGGGAGCGTGAGGCCGAGGTTCGAGTTAGGTACCCCGAGTTGTTTGATCAGTGATGTATTTTCTTTTGTTTTATGTTATTTCAAATTTCGGGATGAAATTTTTGTAAGGAGAGAAGGATGTTATGACATGGAAATTTTTTTTTTTTTTTTTTTATTAATGGTTATTGAATTTTTTATTATTATTATTATTATTATCATTATTATCATTATTATTGTTATTAAAATGGAATGTGTAAATATATGTGATGTGTATCATGTATGCATGGATATAAGTATGTATATATATGTTATTTAATTTTGTGTGCATGTATATGGGTATGTGTATAGGTAAGTGTAGCATGTATGTGTGTGTGGAATATTATATATATATATATATATGAGTACATGTATGGATGGATGTATATGAAAGTGTATATGAGTATGTAAATGTATATAAATGCATTTGGCAGTGTGTGTGAGTGTAGCAGACCTAGTGTGTGAGGTGTGTAGTGTCGGCTGAGTGTGTGTGTTTGGTGTGTGTCTAGTGTGTGAGAAGTGAGGTATATATATATAGGCTAGTGTAGAGCAGCTTTGCATTAAATGCAAAGCTGCATTTTGGGGGAAAGAAAGTGGCTGAATACAGAGGGGGAAGAAGTCAGGGAAAGGGGCTAGAGAGAGAGAGACGTGTGAGAGTGGGTTTGTGATGTATAAGGTTAGTCTCGAGTGGGAAGAAAAGAAAAAGAAAGAAAAGAAAACTGAGAGCAAGGGTGAGAGAGAGTTCTGAAAGGAGAAGAGGTCTGTGAAGCTGATTCAAGCCTGGAACAAGAAGGGTGGAAGAGGGCAAGGCTAGAGAGAGAAACAACAGGAAATAACCGTGAGTGATTCTTTCTGTTTTGAATTTTTTTAAAGCATGCTAATTGATTTAATGTATAGGGTCTTAGAGAGCATAATGTAGGGATTCTTTTGCAAAAAGAATGAGAAGAAATGGTTGAGAAACTAGGGAGAAATCTTAGGTTGCAGGTCACGGCCGTGATAGGTGGGTGTTAACATTTTATGTGCAAAACCTTGTTTGGTTGTTGGGAAAATAGTCCCCTTGACTGCAGAAATACATTAGGATGAAAATGGGAGAAAAACCGTGACCAAATGGTGACAAAAATGAAAGGGAAAGAGTTGGCCGGAGAGTTGACCGAGGGTTTGACCCTCTATTTCGAGAAGATGGGGAAGGTTTTGAAGGAAATGGAGGTTGGGGATGAGATCTACATGAGAAGGGGGAGAGAATCACATTTTTAAAACTTGAAAAACTCGCCGGAGATCGGTCGCCGGCGCCGGAGAAGGCGCCGGAACCCTACTGCTACTTCGCCGGAAAGTCGGGGAAGAAGGGGGTGACCGGGTCGGGTTCCGGGTCCGGGTCGGGTCCGGTTCGGGCGGGGCTAAACCGCCCCTGCCACGTGTCGCGCTGGTGTTTTAAATTAAAAAGGGATTGGGTCTGTTTGGTTGCGGACTTAAGAAATCAGAAATTTAAATTGAAATAGGAGCAGGGATATCCTATCCCTGTTCTGGATAAGTCCCTGTTTGGGTAACCGAATTGGGAATAGTAAATTTTGATTAATTACAATTTTGACCTTGAACCTTTTAAAAATTGAACCTTAACCCAGAACCTTAAGAAATCTGATTTTGAACCCCAGAACTTTGATTAATTATGTTTGACCCCCCATGAATAAAATATTAATAAATTATTAATTAAATTAATTAATTTAATTAATTTAATTAATTAAATATTCAAAAATATCCCGGAGTCCAAATGGGACAAGGCATTAGTGTATTTTGACTATCTCGATCATTCTGAGACCAATGGTGAGGTCCGTTTTACGAGACGGGGTCCCAAAAAATAAAAGACCCGTAGAAACCTTTAAAATTACCAAAATGCCCCTGGATTAAAGTACAGTCAAACGAACTCCGAATTAGGTAAACAAATAGTGAAACTTTATTATCTTGAACATTCCGGACTCAACCGTGGAGTCCGATTTGTGAAAAGAGGTCACAAAATGTAAGGACACGTGTAAAGTGCAAAATGACTGTTTTGCCCTTTTGAACCCCGGTGTCCGAATTGAGTTCTACGAGAACCTAAACTTATTTTTTTCAACGTCCTAGAACCTATGGTAGAGTTTAATTTAGCAGAATGGAAACTTATGAATTAAAGACATAAAATTTGATGAATAGCATAAATTCAAATAACAATAGACTGAGTTGTAATTTATGCTTTTAGGGACACTGACAGGACAGGAGGGGGCGATCTGATCCCCTGCATTTTCATTTGCCGGTTCAGTTACATATAGTGCACGATCTTCTAGGGTTGATACCAACCCATCAGGTATGGTGTTTTGCTAATGTTAGAAATGAAGTTAAGTTAGGAATATTTGTGAATGACTGGGATACTGTATGTGTTTATTTGTAATGTGTTTACCTGATTATTTGGAATTGGTTGTTCACATGTTATGTGTTATTTGCAAGTTTAATAAAGTGAAGAACATGAATTATGATGTATGAACACATGAGATATGCATGTATATGAAACTGGCTGGTGATTTATTTATTATTGTCAGAGCATGTTATATTATTGAGATCCATGTTCATTGAGATTGCATTGGCATATTGGCATATGATGAATTCTTTGAGAACATGGCGTGGGTAAGCACGTGGTGCTTTGCATTATGAGGGTGTAGATCCTGTGGTGAAAAACCCAAAATTAGCCATTGCATTGGTACTCCGTAGCCATCGGGGAGTACCCGTAAACGAGACATGGGTGTGGCATAGAGTTGTGCATGGGTGTGTCACGCATACTATTCATATATATATTACTGTGATGCTTGAATGTCATTTAGAAATAAATGTACACTTTGCACATGCCACGCCTTAGCTTTATTTCTGGCATTAGCATTTCATCATACCAGCAGTTGTGCTGACCCATTCGTGGGCAACATTTTTCAGATGAGGATCCTCCAGCCACTTGAGACTCTGTGATGCCCTGATAGGGTGAAGCACGTGATATATTTGTGATCCATGAGGCTTGTATTTTGTTATGTAAGGGCTTAAGCCCGAATGACCGATGAACGATGTATTGTATATTATTTTATGTATTGATGAGAATGGACGCATGTTTAGTGAATTTGATTACTTTTGTCCTTTTATTTATTTCATTTCTGTCTCGTCAATCGCGCCTCGGGTTTGCAGAAATTCGGGGTGTGACATGTAAATCCCTATTTCTCCCTCATCTTTTAATCATTTTCCTTCATTCTTTTTGCAAAATACTCCTTACAATATGCTTTTTAAGATTCTATGTATAAAATAAATTATCATGCTTTAAAAAAATAAAACAGAAAGGACCACTCACGGTTTTTTTTTTCCTGTTGTTTCTCTCTCTAGCCGTGCCCTCTTCCACCTTCTGGTTCCAAGCTTAAATCAAGCTTCACAGAGTTCTTCTCCCTTCCAGAATTCTCTTCTCCCTTGCTCTCAACTTTTCTATCCTTTCTCTCATCCCAACCGAGACCCAAAATATACACACAATCCACTCTCACACGTCTCTCTCTCTCTAGCCCCTTTCCTTGACTTCCCTCTCTGTTCAGCCACTTTGCTTCTCCCCAAATTTCCCTACAAAGCAGCTTTGCATTAAATGTAAAGCTGCCCTACACCTTACACCTATATATATATATATATCACTTATCACACACACACACTAGACACACACACACCCATCCGGTTTCACTCACACACAGTGCACACATGCACTGTTCTAAACATATATATACACACATATATTACCCTACACATAAACACCTACACACCATACATACATATCATACACATGTATAAATGAATCACAAAGAAAAAATTTAATAATAATAATTATAATAAAAATTAATAACCAAGGAAAATTATATATATAAAAAAAAAATTTCCTGGTTATTACAGAAGTATTGAAAATTTTGATTAGTTTCTTTTATGTTTGCTAAATCTAAAGATTAAATTGCTCCATAATCAGGTTCTATTGTTCTAACTTTGAATTTTTTAATTTAAAATTTATATTATCTTTTAAGACATATATAATTAGATTGCCTCTATTTTGTTTACTGTAATTAGCTCATTGAATCTTTGATTATTAATTTTGTATTAGCCATTAAAAATATATAAAATAATTGATATAGATATATTTTAATTTTTTGTATATCAAAAGAATTTAAATGTCAACTCGAAAATATGAATCTGATTATTCAAAACTTCAAAAAAAGAGAAGAATTGAAAATTTAATACAATCTTAAAAAGGAACTCTTGATAAATTTTTCACAAATAATAAAAATAAATTAGAAAATATTAGTGACTGTTTCTTAAATGAACAAGTTAGTAATGTAGTTGAGTTAGATGATAATAAAATACTAGAACAAGAATATGTGATTGAAAAGACTCATATTGATCCTCAAACTCATGATGAAGAGGTAGAGGACCAACATATTAATGAATTAAATGATTCTATTCCTAAAAATATTTATGATCCAAGTCAATGGACAAATATTGATACAAATTTGAGAGATTTATTAGTAGAAATGGGTCCAATTAGAGTTAGTGATATAAATTTTCCTAAAGATAAATTCTCAAGACATATTTTGTCACGTCCCGAATTTCCACGAACTCGAGGCGCGAGTAACGAAACCAAAAGAAAATAAAGTAATAAAAAAAATATTATAATAAATAAAGGACAATCACATGCATTTCAAACACTAACCAATTCATGTTTTTGATCCTAATCCGTAGGGCCTTGCCCGTTGCTTCATAACATACAAATAACCATATATATAGTTAGAGTTTATGCCCTTATACAAAATCAAAATATGCCTCAACAGGCCAAAAATCCTCCAAGATCCACAACTCATCTGTCCTCCGAGACACCTTGAGTCTCAAGTATCAATGGCATCCTCATCTGTAATATGGTATCCCACGAATGGGTGAGCTCAACTGCTGATATGATATAATACTAATGCAAGAAACAAAATTAAGGCGTGGCATGTGCAAGTGTACATTTATTTCTACATGTCATCCAATGTCATTAATGCAGTACATGAATAATATGCATGACGCACCCATGCAAACTCTATGCCACACCCATGTCTCATCTTACGGTCCTTCCCCGATAGCCTGAGTACTATGTTTCACTTTACGGTCCGTCCTCGTTGTCGTGAGTGCCATGGCCGATTTTGGGTTTTTCACCACAGGATCTACACCCTCATAATGCATAGCACCAAGTGCTCAACTCACACCATGCTTTCAAGGAATCACACTATGCCAATATGCCCTGATTCCACCATGCAATGATGTGATCTTAACGAAAAAATTTATCAGTACATGAAGCGTGCTTTAAGTTATGCATATTCTACTTAAAGCAATAATGACATCAAATCACTCAGCTTAGTCCACAAGTATTCATATCATGAACAACCAATTTAATCACATGTTTGAGCTACAACTTCATCATTTTAACAATTCTCTGAAACATAAATCATACACGATGGCAACTCATGGAATATACATATAGTCATGGCCCACATCAATCATTCAACCAAACATTCAGGAAGATAACAAGAAACATATAAGTATATACGCAATCAAACAGATATGTGAATCATGAAGTCAATTTGGTAATTATTCCTAACTCAATTCTATTTCTTACTTAGCAAAATACCATACCTGATGGGTTTGTCTCAACCCAAGAAGTCGTACTCATAGTGTAGTGAAACTAATTGTAAGAATGCAGAAAGTCAGATCACCTTCTTCTTGCCTTTCGATGTCCCTAAAATCATAAAATATTACTCAGTTCATTCGCCACTTGAATTATGCTATTCATCAAATTTTATGTCTTTATTTTATGAGTTTCTATTTTATCAAAATAAACTCTACCATTGAGTCCGGAACGCCAAACAAAGTTGGTTTAGGCTTTCACGGAATTCAGTTTGGACATTTGTACTAAAAAGGACAAAACGGTCATTTTGCACCTTCATGGTTTCCTAATTCTAGAGGA
Organism: Nyssa sinensis; assembly: GCA_008638375.1. NCBI lineage: Eukaryota > Viridiplantae > Streptophyta > Magnoliopsida > Cornales > Nyssaceae > Nyssa > Nyssa sinensis. Next base: position 23,315,336 of record CM018046.1, read on the forward strand.
ATCTTCTTGCAAATCGGACTGCAAAGTTGAGTCCAGAATGCTCGAAATAATAAAAATTCATTATTCTTTTATTTTAATCGGGGTTCGTTTGACTAGCCTTTAACTTAGGGGCATTCTGGTAATTTCCCTTTAAATAATTATTTAATTAGATAATATTTTATTCACTTGGGCCAATTTAATTAACCAAAATTCTTGGCCATAATTCTACTTTCACAAGGTTCTATCCAAAATTTAGATTAGCTAAACAACAATTAAATCTAACCTTTGACTGGCTGCAGCCGAGTGTCACAAGTCTCCAGTCATGTCTTTTATTCCAGTACAAACATCAGCTTCTACAACCCACTTCACCCACATAAATATTGGTGTCCTTGACTCTACCAGTGATGAACCAATTCATGGAAATCATAGAAATAATCCAGCAGCAGTTATTCCAGCCAAACTACCACCTAGAAGTCGAAGCCATTAAGAAGCCGAAGCAACTGATTTAATGTCTCCAAAGCCCTTTCCAAGTTTCATTTCCCTAACAAGGGTTACCTCTCTTCTTTTTTCTTACTTCATAGATTCACCAAAATCTCTATAAGACCTCGACCTCCTATTCGTCCCATAATTGGACTCATCCCTAAACTCTAACATATTCAACACTCGAGTCTCTCTCTCTAACTCACATATAGAATCTCTTGCCCCAAACAGGGTCACCATGAATTAACAATCGGTATACAAGCATTAAAGCCTTCACTGCCATCAAATTAGAATAAAACAAAAACCCCATTTGAACAATTCACATCCCCTGCAAATCAATCCAACGCCACAGCCCAATAAAATCAGAAACAAATAGTGACACCCAACTAAACATCAGATCAACTAAATTCCAGCAATCTCCATATAAAAACCAACAGATTCTGGAAGTGGGTCTTCCAAATTTTAATCTAAAATCCATACCAGACCAAAGCTATACCAAAATCAAATTTGAAATTTCAATTACAACATCTTCCTCCCAGGTTCTCAAAAACAAATCTACCAAGACAAAAATGAACTAATGGGAAAATAGAACAAAGAAGGAAAGGATTAATATCACTGGCTCAGAGACAACTAGCGATCTCATCACGGTCAGTCCATGTCACGCCCCGAATTCCAGCGAACCCGAGACGCGAGTAACGAGACAAAAAGGAAATAAAATAATAAAAAAACAAAGGAAAATCAAGTACAGTTCAACACTTAACTTAATCCATCATTCTGATACAATACATAAAGTCTTGTCCATTCGTTCACGACATACAAAAATAAGAAATAGTCTCGGGCTTATGCCTTTGTACAACATTAAGTGCGCCCCTTGGGCCAAACATAATCCCCAATCATATCATCTCTAAATCTCGCTAGCTGGAGCGTCATCTGAAATGTTTGTCCCATGAATGGGTCAGCTCAACTGCTGGTACAATATAATGCTAATGCAAGAAACAAAATTAAGGGCGTGGCATGTGCAAGTGTACAGTTATTTCTATATGGCATTCAATATCATTATGGCAGTACATGAACAGTATGCAGTATATGAGCAGTATGCGTGACACACCCATGCAACTCTATGCCCACCCATGTCTCATGATACGGTCCTTCCCCGCTGGCATGAGTACCGCCACATATGTCTCGCTTCACGGTCCGGAATCCGTCAAGCATGCGAGTACCTAATGGCTGATTTTGGGTTTTTCACCACAGGATCTGCACCCTCATAATGCACAGCACCACGTGCTCAACTCACGCCATGCACAAGGAACCACACTATGTCAATATGCTCTGATTCATTCATGTCACAATGTAGTCTCAAGGATGCATCTCATTTATACATGAAGCATGCTTTCAATCACATATTTCATAGTCTCAACAGTTCTCAAAGAATATAATCCACACACACTATACTAACACATGCGATATACACATAATCATTATCCACATTGTCACCCAACTTGCAGCAAGATAGCATGAATCACATAAGCATGTGAACAATCAAACAAACATGTGAAGCATCAAGTCGGCAGAGCAAGTATTCCTAAACTCAATTCTATTTCTTACTTAGCATAATATATCGTACCTGATAATCGACCTCAACTCGGGAAAGTGTACTCGTAGTATAGTAGGATCACTGTGAGAATACCGAAGGTCAGATCACCTTCTCCTTGCCTTTTCGTGTCCCTAAAATCATAACATCCGACTCAGTTCATTTGTTTCTTGAATGATGCTATTCAACAAATTTTATGTCTTTATTTTTATAAGTTTCTATTTTGCTTAATTAAACTCTACTATTGAGTCCGGAACGTCGAAGAAAATAAGTTTAGGTTTTCGTGAAATTCAATTCGGACATCTGGGCTCAAAAGGGCAAAATAGTCATTTTGCACTCTTCACGGGTCCTTACATTTTGAGACCTCTTTTCATAAATCGAACTCCACAGTTGAGTCCGGAATGGTCAAAATAATAAAGTTTCACTATTTGTTTACTTAATTTGGAGTTCGTTTGACTGCGTTTCAATTCAGGGGCATTTTGATAATTTTAAAGGTTACTACGGGTCTTTTATTTTTTGGGACCCCGTCTCATAAAACGGACCTCACCATTGGTCTCAGAATGGTCGAGATAGTCAAAATACACTAATGACTTGTCCCATTTGGACTCCAGATTATTTTGGAATATTTAAATAATTAAATTAATTAATTAATATTTTATTAATATTTTACTCTGGTGGGGTCAAATCATAATAATTTATAGTTGGGGGGGTCAGTTGGTAATTTCTGAAAGTTCTGGGTCAAAGTTAATTTCCAAAAAGTCTAGTGTTAGATTTGTAATTTTCCAAATTTCCTATTCTCAATTCGATTACCCAAACAGGGATTAATCCAGAACAGGGATATCCTATCCCTGTTCCTATTTCAATTTCAATTTTTCAATTTCTCACACCTGTAGCCAAACAGCCCATTTCAACTTTTAATTTGAAACAACAGGGCGACACGCGGCAGGGGCGGATTACCCAAGCCCGACCCGAACCCGAACCGGACCCGGACCCGGACCCGAACACCCCCCTTCTTCCCCGTTTTTCCGGCGATGCACCAGTAGGGTTCCGGCACCTTCTCCGGCACCGGCGACATTTTTTCAGCAAGTTTTTCATGGTTTCCGAATGTGGTTCTCTTCGATTTTTCTCAAGGGTTTCATATATATGCTCGGTTTTGGATTTAAGCCACTAGATTTTCACGAATAAGAGTTCAAACATTTCGGTCAACTCTCCGGCCGACCCTCCTCTTTCATTTTCGTGACTGTTTGATCATGGTTCAACCTCCATTTTTATCCTAATGGGTTTCTGCATCTCCTAGGGTTCGTTCCCTACCATTTAAACCAAGTTCTATACATAAAATGTCAAGACCCACTTCCCATAACCGAGACCTGCAACTCACTATTTCTATCTTATTTTTTAACCATTTTAAGTGATTTCTTTTGCAAAATGTTCCATATTTCATACACTATAAGACCCAAGAATTAAAGCTAAACAATATGCTAAGAAACGAAAAAATTAGAAATGAACCACTCACGGTTTTTTTTCTGGGTTTCTCTCTCTAGCCGTGTGTCTCCTTCACCTTCTGGTTCCAAGCTTGATTGAAGCTCCAAGATCCCCTTCTCCTTTCCAGAATTCTCTCTCTCGCTCGCTGTCTCTCTTTTCTTTCTCCCCCCCAACCGATCGAGACATATACAATCACACACATCCACTCTCTCTCACGTCACCACCTGCACAGCCCCTTTTCTTAACCCTTCTTCTTTGTTCAGCCGCCCTTGTTCCTACACAATGCAGCTTTGCATTAAATGCAAAGCTGCCCTATACATATACCTACACCTTCACTCCATTACACACACCGTAGACACACACATACACACTTACACAACCTGGTACACGGTGCACACATGCACTGTTATGTATACATACATATATGTCCATCCACATGCACACACTCCCACAGATTTATATATATAAATATATATATACATGCATATACTTCATTTTACACATATGCATACCACATATATATATATATATATAACACATGCATATGCTTCATGTTACACATATGCATACCACATATATATATATATAACACACATGCATTAAGAATAATAATAATAATAAAAATTTTTTTTTTTAATAACTAAGAAAATTTTCATATAAAAAAAAAAAATTTCGGGTTATTACAGTCCATAACTGCTGCTTGGTGTAATTAATCAAACTCCAAGCCCCAAACAACTTTGCTTCAGTAGCAACTAACTACTACGTTTCCATTATGCACGCTTTCTGCTGCTCGAGAAAATCAGTGAAGCTGATTTAGTGAGCTTCCTGGATTACAATAGCAGAACAGGGACACGCTTTAAGCCGATGCCGATGCTATTGAGGATCTGCCGCTTCTATTTCCTCTGTTTTTCCCACTCTTCAAAGCGGATAGTAACAGCAGCTTCGATCATTTACATACCCGCTTGAGCACACACCCAATCGTGATTCAGTCCCTGCAACGCATCACATAAACACATAAATATATATATATATATATATATATATATATATATATATGTCTCTCCAATTTATTCCAAAAACATCATCTCCAAACACAGCTGGATTAGCAAACCCGACCTGCACGATCTCGATCTCACTGTCCAGTTTAGCCGTAGCTCCTCTTTCTCTTTCTATTTCCTTTCTTTATTCCTCTGCACTGCTGCACAATACACACATAACCATGTAATTTCACTGATCTGCCGTAACTTTTCCTGTCGACCCAGCCGCAGAAACCCCAGCCTCGATCCACTCGGCGACCAAGCACCGCCTCTCCCTTTTTTCTCATTTCTCTTTCTGAATTCTTCTCTTGTTTTCCACTTTATTGATTCACTTATATATATATATATATATATATATATATTTCATGCACCCTACAGCTATGCTACTTCCTGCACCGTCCCTAATCTCTCTCCTTTCAAATCTCTCTTTTCGGCTGAATGCCCTGCGCCCCCTTTTATTAACTTGCTTTTCTCCCTTTTTCTCTTTTCTCCTCACCTGTACACCATCTCTCTGTCACACGCCACTTTCCTGAACATCCCCCTTTTTTTTTTGTTGACCCACTCCACAACAACACTATATGAATATATATATATATATATATATATATATACATGCCCCCGTTGTATGCCACTCCTAACCACCCCTTCCTTTACTTATACCTATTATATTATATTACATCTATGTGTTGCCTTTTCTCACGTTTCCCAGCAGCTTCGACTGTTCTTATATTTATATATATACATATGTGGCCTGCTAGCTTCCATTGAAGCTTCTAGTTATATAATTATAATATTATACATTATATAAATTTATATATTACATATGAGCAGCCCATTTTTCTTTTATAACCCTTCAGCTTTGTGTGTGTGTATATATATATATATATATATATATATATATATGTACATATATAGATATATAGATATATTTTTATAATACCTCCCAATTCCATAAATATTAATTTATGAGATGCTAGTAAATTTGGCTTAAGGCCGAGGCTTGGTATAATTATTTATTTTATCAATGTTAGGTCTCTGTTAATACTTTATTCCCTCTTCACATTATTTCCATAGTCTAACTTGAATAAAATTAATAACAATAATAAAAAAAATATTAAGGACATTTAAATATTGCTCTATCACACAAAAAAAAGTATTCCCATTTTTTCAGGTCTTTACATATTTCCACTACAAATTATATTCAAAAGTTGGCAAACGGTGAAAAACATGAAAGAAGATGGCTAGTTTATTCAAATGACTTGGATAGAGTATTTTGTTTTTGTTGCAAATTGTTTAATAATGTTTCCAGTACAAGTAAATTAGCTAATGTTGACACTAGAGATTGGATAAATCTTAGTGCTAAGCTTAAGAGTCATAAGACAAATAATGAGCATATTACTAATATGAGTTTATGGATTGATTTAGAAATGAGATTGTTGAAAAATAAAATAATTAACAAAAATATTCAAGAACAAATAAATAGAGATAAAGAACATTGAAAAAAAGTATTATCAAGAATTATTGCTGTAGTAAAAACTCTTGATAAAAACAATTTGGCCTTTCAAGAAAAAAATGAAAAGATCCATCAAGAAAGTAATGGAAATTTTTTAAGTCTAATTGAAATGATAGCAAAATTTGATCTGGTAATGCAAGAACATATTCGACGTATTAAACAAGATGAAATCCATAACCATTACCTTGGACATAATATACAAAATGAATTGATAAATTTGTTAGCAAATGAAATTAAAAATAAAATTGTTGAACAAATTATCAAAGAAAAATATTTTTCAATAATACTTGATTGCGCTCCAAATGCAAGTCATCAAGAACAAATGTCTTTTATATTACGATGTGTGGATGTTTCATCAAGTCCAATTACAATTAAAGAATATTTTTTAGAATTTTTAAAAGTAGATGACACAATTGGAAAATGTCTTTTTGATGCTATCGTGGATGAAATAAAAAATATTGGACTTGATATTCATAATTTAAAAGGACAAGCGTATGATAATGGATCTAATATGAAGGGCAAACACCAAGGAGTGCAAAAAAGACTTCTAGATATAAATCCTAGATCATTTTATACACCATGTGATTGTCATAATTTAAATTTAGTACTTTGTGACATGGCTAATTTTTGTACTAAAGATATATCATTTTTTTGAGTAGTACAACGTATATACTCACTATTTTCTTCTTCTACCAAACGATGAAAAATTTTACAAGATAATGTACATGGTCTAACTCTTAAACCATTGTCACAAACACGTTGGAAAAGTCTTATTGAAAGTGTAAAATCAATAAGATTTCAAACCCCACAAATAAGAGATGCTTTATTGAAATTAGCAGAAGTTAATGAAGGTCCTAAAACTAAACGTGGAGCTAATTTCTTAGGAACATATGAGCTTGAAAATTTTGAATTTTTATTGGGCATGACTATTTGGTATGATATATTATTCGCTATCAACTCGGTTAGTAAAAATTTACAATCAAAAGATATGACTATTGATATTGCTATAGAACAATTAAAAGGTCTTCTTTCTTTTTTTGAAAAATATAGAGAAGATGGATTTGCATCCGCTATGATTTCTTCTAAAGAAATTGCATTTGAAATGAAAATAGAACTTATATTTCATGGAAAAATATCATTCGTAGAAAGAAGCATTTTGATGAGAATGATAGTACACTACAAAAATAGTAATTTTTTGCGACGCACGGTGTATGTCACCAAAAGACACTATTAGCGACGTACACCATGGGCATCGCTAAAAATGACAAAAAACCCCTTTCCCATTTGAAAAAAGGGTGCTAATTAATTAGCGACGGACCAACAAATATTAGCGACGAACATGTGCGTCGCCCAATATTAGCGATGCTCAGTGTGCGTCGCTAATATTTGTTTAATTGCAATGACGTCGTGTTAGGGGAATATTTGTGACGTGCTTAGACTTTTTAGTGATGCACAATAAGTCTTGTTATAAACTGATCGGTCGCTCCTTTTCTACGCTGCTCGCTATTCTCTCTCTCTTGCTCTCTCACTCTCTGCAACGCACCTACTACTTTTTTGAGTTTTCGTGAAGAATTGATTGATCGAGTGTGCGTTGATTTGAGTGTTTGATCTAATACTATTTTTTTGAGTTACCGTGAAAACAAGGTTCGTTTTCTTATCTCTGATTACTATTTGTTGTGTTGTCTCGATCGATACATGCAAGATTGATTCTATGTTGTTCAGTACAAGTTCTAGATGTAAAGGATGATACATAGATTTTACAAGGTTCGTTTAATTTTGATTGTTTTGTTGGGTTAAATTAATGTGGAATTAATTATTACGATGTGGTGAATTTGTTCATGACAAGTATATATTCTGTAAAGAACCCATTTTTAAAAAACAACTAAAGCTTGTGGAATCGGTCAACAAATTTTTTTGGGGGGACCAAAAGGTATTTTTTTAACTGATTGTTCACTTAGTGTTTCTTCTATGATGATACAGAGGGTCAGTTTTTCTTCAATTCTAGCGCTCAAAATCTTTTTTTTTTTTTTTTTTTGATTTATGGCATGTTTAGTGCAGAATCTTCTTGGGTGTAGGCGACTTGTTCTAGGTTTCTGAATATTTTTTTTTTATAACGGATATAAAGTTTTTGTGGCTTAAAAACAGGGTTTGCATGGTTAAATGTGGGTCTTCAATTTCTAGAGGTAATTTAGATCTTCTAAATTTTGAATTTTAGGGTTTAAGACTTGAAAATTTGTTTTGATGGCTTTTAGGATCTTTAAAGTTTCTGTTTAGACCGTTGGATGATATTGGTAGAGATGTAAAGTGGTGTTGCATGAATATTGGTGGGTTCTTGCACTTGTAAGAGGAAACTAGCATTTATGAATTTTGGAGGGTTTTAGGAATTGAGCTTTTGTATCATAAACAAGTATAAAAATTTGGTTGAAAATTTTTAATAATTTTTTTTATACCGAGATTGGGGGATGTTTACAGTATCAAGTCTGTTTTAATTTCTCTTTATAGTTGAATAATTAAGTTCTATTGTTAAACAATTCTCTGGACTAGTATGCATTTTTAATTCATAAATAGTGGGTGAATTATATAGGTTATTTGGAGGATTTCTAATTTGTTTTTATGTTTTTGGGTGATTGATGATTAGAGAACTCTCAAGGGTAATCCCTCCTAGACGCTCCTCCCCTACTCTGTTTTGCTATAATAGATTTCTGTTAAGTTACTTGTTAGTTTCCATCCTATTTTTCTTTAATTGGTTTATATTCTTTGACTTTGGGCTCCATGTGTGCCCTTTTTCTGGTTTATACATATATGTATGTGACTATACATATGTGTGTGTGCGTATATATATATATATGTATGTATGGAAATATTTATACATATATAAGAGAGAGAAACAATGTTGTAGTTATGTAAATTAAACACTGAAACTTTTAGATATCAGCCTACCGACCCTGACACCCCATCACACACCTCAAAAATGATAAAATAGACTTGCACAGACTTACGGCACTTGGTTCGGATGCCCGGTTTGAAACTTTTGCAAGTTTCAGCTCCAAAAAGTCTCTTTTGGGGTTTTGACGGACCAAAATACCGGATATTGGCCTACCGACCTCGACACCCCATCACACACCTCAAAAATGATAAAATAGATTTGCACGAACTTACGGCACTCGGTTCGGATGCCTAGTTTGAAACTTTTTCAAGTTTCAGCTCCCAAAAGCCTCTTTTAGGGGTTTTGATAGACCAAAATGCCGGATATCGGCTTACCAACCCCGACACCCCATTACACACCTCAAAAATGATAAAATAGACTCGCACGAACTTACGGCACTCTGTTCGGATCACCAGTTTGAAACTTTTACGAGTTTCAGCTCCAAAAAGGTTTATTTTGGGTTGTGACAAACCAAAATGCCGGATATTGGCCTATCTGTAAAGATTTGAAATTTTGGAATGAAATTTTAGAATGAAATTTTTTTTAATTATTTTTATTTTTTTATTTTATTATTCTCTCCTTATGTATACATGAAGTGCGTATTATGTGTGTGGATGGAATGTGCACAGTGGTATGTGGTATATGTATGTGTGCATGGGTGTGTAATATTATATATATATATATATATTACATACATGTACCTATAATTAGATATATACATATACTGTTATTATTTAAATAGTGGTGTATGTATGGGGTGTGTGTAGTAGGGTATGGTATTGTATGTACATATGTGAGGTGAGTTATGTGTACATATATATAAATACATATATGCTAAAGGGGAATGGGGGACAACCTGGTGTGTGTGTGGGTGCTGTGTATGTAGGCTGCACTGTGAGTGTGTGTAGACCGTACCTTGTATGGGTGGCAGATTGTGTATATGTGTGTGAGGTATAATATATATATATATATATATATATATATATATATATATATATATAGAGAGAGAGAGAGAGAGAAAGACCAGCAATGCAAGCAATGCATTTAATGCAAAGCTGCATTACTGTATGGGACAAGAAAGAGAGTCAGAAAAGGGAGTAGAAAGAGGGAAAAAAAGGGGGCTGCTGCAGGAGGTCTACGTGAGGATGTGTGTGTATATATCTATGTATATGTGTAGATAAAATATCAGTGTGCTTTGGTTAGAGAGAGATTCAGAAAGAAAGACTGAGAGTAGAAACTTTGGGTACGTCAAGGAGAGGCTGAAGTCAAGCCAAGTAGGAGCAGAAGGGGAGAAGGAGGGACCTGCACTGAGAAACCCAAAAATAGAGGTGAGAGACGGTTAGTTTCTGTTTTTAAATTTTTAAAGCATAAAAGTTAGATTTGATTTTTGAATCTTGTAAAGCTTGAAATGTGGGAAACTTTACAAAAAGAAACCTGGAAAGTAGTTGAAAAATGAATTAGAAATAGGGAGTTACAGGCTACTAGAATAATTCGGGTTCTAGAGTCTCGGGCATTTTAAATAAGTTTAAAGGATAAGGGAATCATGGCAAGAGGTGCAGAAACATATTGGCTTAAAAATAGAATCAAAACAGTTCGAAAAAATGGCTTAAAACTGGCTACCGGAAAACTGGGTTTAGGTGGCCGGAGCCACGGCTCTTGGCTGTTTGGTGACGATCTAATGAGTTAAAGCAAAAACCGAGATTATAGATGAGATTTGTGTGAAAAATGGAAAGGGACAGCGTTGGAAAATGGAATGAAAATGGCTGGAGATAGGTTGCCGTCACCAGAGATGGCAACGGAACCCTAAAGGGAGGCCATCGGGAAGTCGTTGGGGACGAAGGGGGGGCGCCTGGGTTGGTGATTGGGCTGAATTAGGCCTGTGGTGGTTGGGCTTGGTTTATTTTAAAAAGGATTGGGGCCTGTTTGTTTTAAAAGGGATTTTGTGTAGAGACATGGAAAATTTGAGGATGAATTTTTCGTTTTGACAATAGGACTGTAGCACTCTGAGCCAGGATGTGGCACGTAAATCGAGATAGGTTGAATCGAGTAGCGTAATACTAGTTGTAGCTGAACATAAGTTCCAAGTAATTTAATAATTCCATTTTATCTAAAAAGGTCAAATAATAATACCGAGTGTTGACCAAGCAATGAATATAATATCAAAGATGAACCGAGACCGATTCAGACAGAGAATAGTGGACCCCAAGATGTACCGAATTATTTTAATGAGTAATATGCAGTGACGGGTACAATTACTGAGGTAATTAGTAGAAGCTATAATCTCAGGGAATTACAAAACTAAGAAAAGCTGAATACGAACTGACCGAGCCGATAAATGTAATTTCGAATAAAACTTTTATTCTCATTTTTATTTAATTATTTAATTATTCATTAATTACTTAATTTATTTAATTATTCTTTTGTGTTATGTATGGGTGTAGGTTATGTATGTATATGTATTATGTAATACATGTATTTGTATAAAGGTGTATATATATTATAATGCAAATTTGTTACATATATACATAAGCATGGAAAGTTGCATGCAAGTAAGCAGTGTGTGCATTGTGTGTGTCGACAGAAAGTGGCTAAAGTGTGGGTTGCATATTTTATATTATATATGTACAAATATCAAGTAGAGCAAAGGCAAGTGGGAAAGAAAAGAAGGGTTGATGTGAAAGAAATCTGTGAGAACAGGTGCAGCAAGTATTGCGTATAGAGAGGGAAAAGAGAGCAGGAGAAGAGAGAAATGGGAGGCTGTAGCAGACTGCATGAAATGATGAATGTGTGTCTCTATGTGTGCATTGGAAGTGTCCGTTGGATTTAAGAAGGGTAGGGAGGGGCTGTAGCTAGCTGGCCTGGATAGTGAGAGGGAGAGTGTATATATATAAGAAGTTCACTTTGGTTAGAGAGAAAAGAGAAGCAGAGAGAAGTTCGGGTAGAGAGAGAAAGAGTGAGGTAGAGAGAGGAGGTGAAGAAAGGAAGAGAAGGAAGAGGAAAAAGGGTTACAGACAGCCCTCACCCACCTTGGATTCGTTGGAAGGAAGCTAGAAGCAAGCAAGGGAGGAGAGGTGCCATTTTTAAGGTGAAAAATCACAAACCCATTTAGTTTTTGTCTCTAGAATATATGTGTATATGTATACTGTTTAAACCTCTTGAATGCATGCATGGCATCTAGGATGTGTGAGACTTAACTTTGGTGTGAAAACCAGGCCTGAACCAAACCCAGAACGTCAAACCATGAGGGGGCCTCCATGGATAGCCACCTTGAAGCTCGGGTCTGAGAGAACAGAAACAAAGCCTTACCATCTCCTTTAGGATCGAACAAGGAACCTCCCAGGATTCCAAACCCGTTGGAATCACATAAAATGGGCAAGAAACGAGGGAGATAATCCCATTTGCAGGTCACGGCCAAGGGTTGATGGGTTATCATTTTATGTATTAAACTCCATTTAAATGGTTGGGTATTGTTAAGGTGGGGTGCAGAAATTAATTAGAAGAGAAACTAGGTCAAGACAATGGGGAGAAGGGTTAGAAAATGAGGGAAACCATGGCTGCCAGAGATTCGGGTTGGCCGGAGACAGCCACTGTGTTGGCTGTTTCGACTGCCAATATACGACCATTTCCATTTTTGGGATGTATGAGAGAGATCCACATGACTTGTAGGTGAAAACACCATTGAGAGAGGCAAGAAAATTGGCCTGAACAGTGGTCGGAATCAGAGGGGATAACCGGCGTGTTGCCGGAGAAGACGAAGGCGCGACCGGGCCACTGGTTTAGGCTTCTCCTCTTTAAACCATTGGGCTGTTTTAATTTAAAACCATTGGGCCTGTTCAAGTCTTGGGCCTGTTGAATTAATGGTCATTGGGTTCTCTTGGTGTGGGCCTGTTTTGGTTTAAGGGTTTGGGCCCAACTATTAAAAAGAATGAAAAGAAAAAAAAGAAAGAAAAGAATGGGTGGGGTTGCGGCTGCTAGGGGTTGAACCCTGGTGGTGAGTGGGGTCAAAGGCGCTTGAGACCGAGTGAGACAGGAGAATCTTGTGACTCATTTTGCACTGAATAAATATATATATTATATTTACTCTATTATCCAAATGAAATTTATTTAATTAAAAATAAATACTACAGAATGGCCCGAAGCCCAAATACGGCAAGTTATTTATGTTTTCTTACTATCTTGGACCTACTAAGACCAACAGTGAGGTCTGTGACGTGATACGAGGTCCCGAAAATTATAAGACCCGTGGAACCCTTTAAAATTACCAAATGCCCCTGAGTCAAAACACAGTCAAACGAAACCCGATTTGAGTAAACGAATAGTGAAATCTTATTATCTCAAACATTCCAGACTCAACGGTAGAGTCTGATTTACGAGATGAGGCCTCGAGAATTGGGAACTCGTGAAGGAGCAAAATGACCGTTTTGCCCTTTTAAGTACAAATATCCAAATTGAATTCCGCGAAAGCCTAGACCTTTTTTGTTCGACGTTCCAAACTCAATAGTAGAGTCGGTTTAAGTAAAAAAAGGATACCAATCATAAAGAGACATAAAATTTGATGAATGGCATGAATTCAGATAATGATGTATTGCGACTTAATTATGAATTTTAGGAACGACAGAAAGGAGAATGTGAGTTGATTAAGCTATGCATGCATGCAATATTCATGGGCATGGAAGTGCGTGCGTGCACACATTACAATGTTGGATTCCTGGGGTGCTCGGGTGTTGCCCGGCACTAGCTATTTTAAGCAAACCATTCACATCCCTCAATCATTTGGTTTCACGAAATACCATGATATAGAGCTCAAACAGCTCACATTACACTATTCAATCAACTTGCCTTGATATACGTGTCGTATCCCGGGTCGGGATATCACATTCTTACCTCCTTAAAAATAAGTTTGTCCGCAAACTTAACGGTTCTAACTCCGGTGGTTCTCGTGGTTTCCGTGGTTCTTTTAACATCATGACCTAATTAAATTAGGCATTGACATTTACTTGGATAAAATTTTCCTACTGAGAATCAAGTTCTACTGTCACATCAGATCAAGTTTTACTGTCACGTCAAATTATTGTAAGATTCTTTCTATAATTTCTGAGCGTACCTCGAAATCCTCACGTGAATTCTTAATTCCTTTCTAGGGTTTCCATTGGTTCTCGTACATGAACAAAATTTATAAAATTTCCTAAACGTGGCATTTAAAATTTTATTCATTCAGTCTACTAATATACCTGGGGTTTATATCATTTCCATGTATAACTTTCAGTGATAATGACTCTTTCAAGAGTCTCCATTAATTCAATCTCATTTACCAAGTAAATATACATATCTTATAACAGTATGTAATTCATTTTAAAGATTTACAAATCTTTATATTTCTATCATGAAATCACTCAACTTATCAATGCCCTTCAAATTCTATAAGATGGTAATATGTCAATCTAATACTTATACATCCATGTTACGTACTCCACTTGTTTCATGTATAACATCTATCATCAATCATTCTCCTCGTGGAACTTGAACAGTTAATATATAACTTAAGAGTTCTGTCTCTATGTTCAACTAGCAGTAAATGTTGAAGCTATAAATCAGTATGTAGAGCAATCATCTTAACAATATCGAGCATTTTGTAAATAACTATAAATACCTGTGACTACTGGTACAGTAGCCTAATCATCTCTCAGTTCACTATAAAAGATCAATGGTCAGTATTCACATACGAGTCTATTTATCATATCAAGATTTACTCTGACTAAATGTTATTGTTAACTCCACTACCTTTTCAGTGTACTTCTATTCCATGTCAATATTACTGTCAAAATCACTTCTTTTCAAAGCATCATATCCCCAATTATATGTTACATTTTATCCTTCTATGTGCACTAATTGTTTCCTTTGTTCATTAGGGAACGTAATTCCAGCTCTCACAAATTTTCACAGCATGGAACAATTATTTTAATTTGTAAACATCAAGTTCATAATCCATAAATAGAAATTCAATTTTCAATAACTATCGCAATACAGAACGACCATTAAATCATAAATATCAAGTCTATAATCTAAATATAGCAATTTGATTCTCAATGTCTCCCTCAATAGAGAACAATCATTAAATTGTAACTTAATAAACATCAAATACATGTTTCTATAAGATAAAACAATCATCAGGGTTTTCTAAATGTCATTTCTTCTATATCACTAAACCCAACTTCCAAGTATAGGTCAATCATTGAGAATACATGTGATCCTAATCTGTATCTCGTGTTTTCTATGTTTAATATTTCTAACAATAATCCTCATGGTAACCATAAAATGGTTCAGTAAATGGCCTAAAGTTCACATGCTTTTCTGTTTAACATTTTCCAATAATAACTTCCCTGATATAATAAAATTAGTAAACAATCATCCAAGTGTCCAGTTGCCAAATTCGGTTTGGCAATTATATGATAACACAACCGAGTGTGTAAGGATCTCATAAGTGTCTAAACAGGTTATAAATAATTGGACGGGTACCTTTAGCTATCTGTGTAGGAGGTTGATCTTTCCCTGATGCCACAGAGACTGGTGAGGTGGGTGTGGCACTGGTCGTAGCCTTGGCTTTCTGAGGGCAATTCCTTGCGAAGTGTCCATTCTGTCCACAGTAATAACAAGTGTTTATGTTTCTAAGGCATTGCCCCTTGTGAGATTTTTCGCAAGTAGGGCATTGTAGGTGAGTTAGGTGTCTAATTGTTATTTCTTTTTGGTTAGGCACCCTACGTTTGACTTTTCTCTTTGCGATTCCTTGTTTACCCCGTGTGGTGATCTTTACTGGTGCTATTACTTCGATGCACGTAGTTGACTGTTGAGGTTGGGCTTGAGGCAGAGATTTGAGAATCTCTTCCATAAGGCATTCAATTCGGTCTAATTGATCACTTCCTGTCTCAGTATTCTTGGTATGTCCCATTGCTGAAAACAATAAGTTTAGATAAGCATTTCTATATATATCTACTCGTTCATGGTCCAATTGAGTCAATTTAACCTACCGAGGTATTCTTTTTTTGTTAACCCTATCTATAAAGATAACCCGTCAATGCATAAAATAACAATCAATGTTCACATGGAATCTATATCATAGAGACTTCTGTTCTATCTATTGATTCCAACTCTAAGTGATCTTATGCAATTCATAACTATCGATGTATTTATTGAGATAACCATGTCTGTAAGATAACTAGTAAAGAGAACCCATAAGATGTCCAGTCAATGGATGAGAGGAAAATCAATGATCGTATAAAATCTATATAAAAGATATCAGTTACATCTATTAACTTTAGTTCTAAACGATCTATAAGTAATGGATTATTCCTTGCGTTAACCCTGTCCGTAAAAGATAACCAATGAAGATAACCAATGAGATGACCAGTCAATACATAAGATGACAGTCAATGTTCGTATAAGGTAAAACGTCAGTCTTGTCTATTCATTCTAATTCTAGTCCTATCTCCCATGACTCACAATTGAACCTATAGCTCTGATACCAAGCTGTCATGACCCGAAACCCACCCTATGCGGATCTCGTGTCGCAGGGCTGACCCGGAGGCTGTCCCTACTTTTTCCATTCCTGTATCATAGTACTAATATGCAAAGTACTAAAATCTCAAAACAATAACAGCAAAAGTCTTATCAGTAATAGTACATCAGCGGAAGTCTTTCAATACACGATGTTAGCGGAAGTCTTTACAATACATAATATGGTTCTACATAAACAAAATAAGAACCAAATGTAACCAGCACCCGAGGGTGATGAATACATGGGAGAACTAAAACACAGAATGATACGTTTCCTCAAAATGTCATCCTATGCTTTCAGACTCCTACTGGGGTCTTGCAACGTCATCACCTGAAATGGGGGTAAATGGGGTGGAATGAGCTACGAGAGCTCAGCAAGTAAAAACAGATCTTCGACACTGGTATCGATAAGATACAAATCCATGAATAAGATTATGATAGCCAATCATAAGAAAAGAGATGATGTGATAGCCAATGAGAATAGTTGCCTTGATGGCTAATGAATCATAGATCACAATATTCAATTAGGAGTGATGGATATAACATCAACATGAATCTCTTAACAACGATACAACAACAAGAAGTACTGCCACAATAAACCGATCACAATCAATTCAATGAAGAGTGTCTTCTCAGTTTAAGATAAGTCATAAGGAATAGTGCCATTCAATAACGTAATCATAACGATTCTTAAGAGATGCATTTACTTTGTTCTCAGGTAAAATGCCAATGCCAATGTAAATGAAATGCCAATGGCTATGCAATGAAAATGCCAATGTTCATGCCAGTCAATTGTCGGTGGAAAGCCTTCGAGGAATTCATTCCTGCCACCTGTCCATTCTTGTACTTGACCTTTAGGTCTCCACTCAAGTCAGAAAGTATCGGATGGATATTGTGACTGAGCACAAATCCCGTATTCATAACATATCATGATTATTCATAATTCTATAGAAGTATAAAATGGAATATCATATATTTAATAAAGACATAGCAATAAGCCTTTCAAGACATGGTTTGCAATAAAGACATAGTAGTAAGCCTTTCAAGGCATGGTTCAACATGATAACAATGATATAGCAGTCAATCAATGTCCACAGGATAGAACAATATCGCATTGTGGATAGCAATAACGTGAGGTACTTGATTATTCATAATTCCATAAAAGTATAAAATGGAATATCATAGATTCAATGAAAGCATAACAGTAAGCCTTTCAAGGCATGGTTTAACATGAAGTAATGATACAGTAGTCAATCAAGGTTCACAAGATAGAACAATATCACATTGTGGATAGCAATAGCATGAGGTACTTTCAAGAGTACAAGTTTGGCAATAAAGAGAATAACTTGGCTTGGAAACACCATATGGAAGAGAAAGGGAATTTACTTACCTCTATCGTGATTCTATATCAGAAATCCGTGAGTGTGCCCTTGCCTTTCGAGTTCCCTATATATCAGTGAATACGTTTTAGAATAGATTCTATTCATCAAATTTTATGCCTTTCCATCATAAGTATTTCAAATATTAATTTAGACTTTACCATTGAGTCCGGAACACCGAAGAAAGTTGATTTAGGCTTTCGCGGAATTCCATTTGGACTTTTGTACTAAAAAGGGCAAAATGGTCATTTTGCACTTTACGTTATTTTGTTCTTTGGGGTCCCATCTTGTAAAACGGACCCCACCATTGGATTCAAAACGTCCGAGATAATAAATTTTGACTATTCATTTGCATCGTTTGGACTTCATTTGACTCATATTTGAAATAGGGGCATTATTGTAAAAATTAATATTTAATTAATTTTCCTGTTTGGGCAACAGTGACATTTCCTAAAACATTTGGGGTCAAAGTGTAAATACTCAGAGTTGCGGTCTGAACCAGTGGGTTCACTGCTTAGAAACCCTAACCGGTTCGGTTCTTCACTGAACCAAACGGTTCAGCTTAATTCATAGAACCGGAATACAATATCCCAGTCCCTATCTTATCCATGGTTTGGATAACCCCAAACCCAATTTCACATTTCCTATCTCCATAGCCAAACAACCCAATTTCATTTAAAATTTAAATCTAAACGACACAGTTTCATGCCTCATTTCATATCCGGTCGGGTACCGACCCGACCTGAACCCAAACCCGGTTCGTCTTAACCCGATAGCCCCACGACTTCACGGTCGTCTTCCCCAATGCTCTGGTGAGCCTGCATTAGGGTTCCGTCACCTTCTCCGATGACGGTGACCTCATTTCGACCTTATTTTACCTCGTTTTGAATGCCATTCTCTTCCCTTCTTCCCAAGGACCCTAATCCCAGTCTTAGTTTTCATCAAAACTCTCCTCATCTTCACGAATAGTGAGTTATTCAACTCCGGCCGATTTTCATTTTCCATTTTTGTGACTGTATACTCATTGTTTTAATTCCAATTTGTTTCTAACTTATTCCTGTATAATAAAGGATCAGTTCCTCATTATAAAAACCAAGTTTTAAGCATGGAACTCGTGAAATCCAGATTATTCTTGAGACCTGCAACTCCGTTTTTCTACCAGATTTCTCAACCATTTTACATGGTTCTTTTTGCTAAATGTTCCTTATTCTATACTCTACAAGACCCTATAGTTAGATTAAGGTTTCATACTCCAAAACATAAAAACAGAATTTACACTACTCACCTGGGTTTCTGTTTCTGTTTCGGTTGTTATGCCCTTGGACCTCTTTTGCTTCTGTTTTTGAATCCCTGATGGTACTCCTCTTACTCTCAGCCTCTTAGTTCCCTTCGGTTGCTTCCCATTTCCTCTCATTTCATAACCCGTATACATATATATAAAGCAACACTGACTCTTTCTCTCTCTACCTTATCACTCTCTCTCTCTCTCTTGCAGTCATCCTTGACTGCAAAGAACCGTCCATTTATCCTCCTCCATCCACGTACCCTCATATATATATATATACATATATTATGTATATACACACACCACTTCACCAAGTCGGTTGGTGTGGTTCCCAAACACACATACACACACAGTGATGCACACACACACACACAGTGATGCACACACTGATATTTTCTTTTTTTTTTTGTTTCCTTTCTTGTTTTTGCATGAGATACACATATATATATATTTTAATATACATATATATTTGTATTTCTAAAGGTATTTACATACCTTTATTTTGTTTAAGCTATGCATGCATGCAATATTCATGGGCATGGAAGTGCGTGCGTGCACGAATTACGATGTTGGATTCTTGGGGTGCTCGGGTGTTGCCCGGCACTAGCTATTCTAAGCAAACCATTCACATCCCTCAATCATTTGGTTTCACGAAATACCATGATATAGAGCTCAAACAGCTCACATTACACTATTCAATCAACTTGCCTCGGTATACGTGTCGTATCCCGGATCGGGATATCACATGTTTTGTACTTCTTATATTTTTGAGAATTTGATGAAGTAATGAATGAGAACTGTTACTATGTGATTGGATTGATGACATGGGTGTGACATGGTGCTTCCATGGGTGCGTCATGCATACTGTTCATGTGATGCATTATTGATATTGCATGGCATATAGAGATAAATGTACACTTGCACATGCCGCCTTAGCTTTGCTTCTTGCATTAGCATTGCATTGTACCAGCAGTTGAGCTGACCCATTCGTGGGCAACATTTTTCAGATGACACTCCAGGCACCTGAGACTTGAGGAAGTCTCACAGAGTGGAGGAGACCCGAACTTAAAAGGATATTTGGCCCGTGAGGCATGTATTGTGATGTACGGGCTTAAGCCCGAACGATGTATTATATGTGTATTGACAGAAGTGAATGTAAGTTAAGTGAACCTGTTAGATTGTCCTTTATTTACTTTATATTTTATTTACTTTCCTTTCGTTCAGTCGCGCCTCGGGTTTGCTGGAATTCGGGGCGTGACATTTTGGGCCTGGGCAATGGTTTGGGCCCAACCGTTTAAATGAAAGGAAAAAAAAAAAATAGAGAAAGAGAAGAAAAGAAAGAAAAAAAGGGGGGGTTGGGGAGAATCGAACCACATAACTGCGCGTAAGGGAAAGGTACGTGTGAGCCAATTGGGATAGGACAATCCCGTGCCCCATTTGGCAAGGAATATACATATATATTATACTTTAAAAATTGAATTGAATTTAATTAATTTAATTAAATTTAATATCCTGAAATGGCCCGAAACCCAAATGAGACAAGTCATATATGTTTTCTAACTATCTTGGACCTCCTAAGACCAACGATGAGGTCCGTGACACGAGATGAGGTCCCGAAAAAAAATAAAAGACTCGTAGAACCTTTAGAAAATTATCAAAATGCTCCTAAGTCAAAATACAGTCCAACGAACCTCGATTAAAATAAAAAGATAATGGATTTTTATTATTTCAAATATTTTGGACTCAACCGTGGAGTCCGATTTGTGAAAAGAGGTCTCGGGATGTAAGGAACCAGAAAAAGTACAAAATGTCCGTTTTGCCCTTTTTAACTCGGATGGCCAAATTAAATTCCGCGAAAGCCCAAACCAACTTTCTTCGACATTCCGGACTCAACAGTAGAATTTAATTTGACAAAATAGAAACTCATAAAATAAAGACATAAAATTTGATGAATAGCATAATTCAAGTAGCAAATGAACTAAGTGGTATTTCATGATTTTAGGAACACCAAGAGGCAAGGAGAATGTGGTCTGACCTTCTGCATTATTGCTGTTAGTTTCGCTACGCTACGAGTACAACTTCTTGGGTTGAGACCGATCCATCAAGTATGATATATTGTGCTAAGCAAGGAATAAAATTAAGTTTAGGAATGATTGCCATGTTGATTGAATGAAGCATGTGTTTATTTGATATTAGAAAATCACATAGGGAATGCTTGCTTTGAGACAGAATCTAAAATTGATTGATTTGGCACTTATGTGTTTCCTGTTATTCCATGGAGATATGATTTGTTCTGTGTGTTGGTACTATATATGATTTACATTTTTGGTGAGTTGTTAAGATTGTGGATATGTGATTTGAGTAAGTACTCACGTTGATTATGTATTGCATATGTGCATGTGAATGAGATTTTTTTTATGATTCAGATGCTATTATTGTTTTAAGCGGGATATATTGTTTAAAAGCATGCTTCATCTGTTGGTACAATGCTGTGTTGAGAGTGTGTCATTGCATAGTAGAATCAAGACATATTGGCATAGTGTGATCCCTGGGAGCATAGTGTAAGTTGAGCACTCGGTGCTATGCATTATGAGGGTGCAAATTTTGTGGTGAAAAAACCCAAAATCGGACATTGCATTTGGTACCCGAACCAACAGGAGCGATCCGTGAAGGGACATGACATTATATTTGGTACCCGAACCAACGGGAGCGATCCGTGAAGGGACATGACATTACATTTGGTAATCGAACCAACGGGAGCGATCCGTGAAGGGACATTACATTACATTACATGAGTTGACATGGGTGTGACATAGAGTTGACATGGCATAGAGTTGACATGAGTGTGGCATAGAGTTGCATGGGCGTGTCACACACATTTTCATTACATTTTATTAATGAATTCATGAATGTGTGGTGAATCTTGTTAATGCGTTGTACGGATGAATTGCATGGCATGTAGGTTATGATTGTGTATGTAGATATAACTGTACACTTGCACATGCCACGCCTTAAATTATGTTAACGAGTTGGATGGCATGTAGATTATTGCTAGTACATTGCATGGATGATATTGAATGACATGTAGATATAACTGTACACTTGCACATGCCACGCCTTTAATTTTGTTTCTTGCATTAGCATTATATTGTACCAACAATTGAGCTGACCCATTCATGGGATACCATTTCAGATGATGCTTCCGGCACTTGAGACTTGAGGAAGTCTTAGAGAGTGGATGAGATATGAGCTTAAGAGGATATTTGACCCGTGGGGGCATATTTTGTGATGTAGGGGCTTTAGCCCGAATGACATGTTGAATGTTTTTATTGACTATGCTTTACATGGATGTACATTGAAGGAAATGAATGTAAGTTGGGTTGAGTGCGTTAGATTGTCCTTTATTTTATTTTCTTTTAGTTTCGTTACACTCACCCCCGAGTTCGTGGAAATTCGGGGCGTGACACTATCAACCTTAACACCCCATCACACACTTAAAAAATGATAAAATAGACTTTCACAACCTTACGACACTCGGTTCGAATGCCCGGTTTGAAACTTTTACAAGTTTTTGCTCCAAAAAGGCCCATTTTGGGGTTTTGATGGACTAGAATGTCGATATCGGCCTACCGACCCCAACACCCCATCACACACCTCAAAAGTGATAAAATAGACTTGAACGAACTTACGGCACTCGATTTTGATGCCCGGTTTGAAACTTTTGCAAGTTTTAACTCCAAAAAGCCTCTTTCTAGGGTTTTGAAGGACCAAAATGCCGGATATCGGCTTATCGACCCCGACACCCCATCACACACCTCAAAAATGATAAAATAGATGTGCGTGAACTTACGGCACTCGGTTCGGATCACTGGTTTCAAACTTGTGTAACTTTTTGCTCTAAAAAGCTTCTTTTTGGGGTTTTGATGGACTAAAATTTTGGATATCGGCCTACTGACCCCGACACCCCATCACACACCTCAAAAATGATAAAATAAAATTTCACAAACTTACGACACTAGGTTCAGATGCTTGGTTTGAAACTTTTGCAAGTTTCTACTCTAAAAGGGCCCATTTTGGGGTTTTGACGGACCAAAACACCGGCTATCGGCCTAACTACCCCAAAAACCCATCACACACCTCAGAAATGATACAATAGACTTGTACAAACTTACAGCACTCCGTTCGGATCACCCATTTCAAACTTATGCAACTTTTCGCTCCTAAGATGCCTAATTTGGGGTTTTGACAGACCAAAATTTTGGATATCGGCCTAACTACCCCCGAAACCCCATCACACACCTCAAAAATGATAAAATAGACATACATGAACTTACGGTACTCAGTTCGGATCACCGGTTTGAGACATATGCTACTTTATGCCGTTCTTACTATTTATGCATGTAAAAAAATATATATTCACATTCTATGTTCATATATATCATTTGATCTTTATTTCAGATTGATCGAAATAACTGCGCCGCTGTCTTTCTATTCTGCATCGGGACTTACTATTTTCATTTGTTTTTTTCTTTTCATGAACATCTGATTACATTTTCTGAGACTATTTTTTATTTTTGTATTTATTAAAAAATTTTACTTTTACAATTGTAAGTAATTAGTATAATATATATATATAAATGAATTTTTATTTTAATATATTCATTTCAGAATATTTGAATTTTATGTATATCAGGATGTTTGATAGAGGTCTTGAACATAAATAAAACAAAAATAAATACAAATAATACAGGTTAAAATATGGTGCAGGGGAAAAAAAAAATACTTTTAGTGACACACACAGAGGTGTCGCTAATAGCAAAGAAATTAAGTTTTAGCGACGCTTCCTATTCGCAAAAGAATGCCATTAGCGACGCATAGAGAGCGTCGCTAAAGGTTGGAAGCAATACATTATTTGCGACGCGTTATGTGCATCGCTAATAGTAACCATTAGCGACGCACAATAAGCGTCGCTAAAGGGTCTTTTTAGCTACGCCCATTGCGTCCATGTATAGTATTAGCGACGCCCATGCTTGATTATTAGCGACATAATGTGAATGTCGCTAATTAGTTACCTTGAGCGATGCGCACCCATAGGAGCATCGCTAATAGTATTTGCGACACGACTATTAGCAACACAGGGAGTGACACCCACATATGCGTCGCCAACTAGAATTAGCGACGCACATTACTACTATTAACGACGCATATGAGCGTCGCCAATAGTGTCTTTTCTTGTAGTGATAATGAAACAACAAAATCACTTGAAGAATCATTTTGAATTGATTATTTTATATACATAATAGATCAAGAAATTTTTTCGCTTCAAAGTAGATTTGAACAATTTAAAATATATGAAAATATTTTTGGTTTTCTTTTTAATGGTAAAAAACTGAAGTCACTAGACAATGATAGTTTAAAAGAACATTGTCTTAATTTTGAATGTTCCTTAAAATATAATAATTACTCAAATATTGATGGTTTAGATTTATTTTCAGAATTGAAAGTTTTAAAAGAAGTTATACAAATAAAAAATAATAATCCAATCGACACACTTAATCATATAAAAAGATTTGATTCTTTTCCAAATGCATATATTGCTTATAGAATAATTTTAACAATTCCCGTAACCGTCGCTTCGGCAAAAAGAAGTTTTTCAAAACTAAAATTAATAAAATCTTACTTAAGATCAACAATGTCTCAAGAAAGATTAAGTGGATTGGCAATACTATCAATTGAAAAAGAAATGTTAGAAGAAATTCATTATAAAAATTTAATTAGTAATTTTGCATATCAAAAAGCTAGAAACATAAATTTTAAATAAAAAATTTATAAAATTTTAATAAATAAAAAAGCCTCATTTTACAATTTTGCTTTAGGCCTCTGAATGTGTTAAGCCGCCCCTGGCCGTATCAATTAATTTCCTCTCATTCTCAGACTCGTATACTACAAATTCGGTATCAACTCTCTAATTTGAAGTGTTTGGATATTATAATGGGCTTGATCAAATTCATAGTCATTTGAATGTTCATAAAATTTGAATGAGAATTGTGATAATATTAATTGGTTTTGAATTTTAACCAACATAAATATATATGGCATTTTTAGTTATGTGATAGGTGTGAAAGGATTTTTGGTTATCCGTCAACTCTCCTACATCCTCTCTCCATTTTCTCGCTGAAATTCTTCCGAAATTGCTATCACGAGACCTTTGGATTTGGATTATAGAAATATATAGGCGACTTGATTTTGTAGCCGTCCTGATGCTGCACTTTCTGTCGCTTGTTGAACACTCAAAGGAAGGGATCAGAGGGCCACCGGGTTGGCTCTAGCGGTAGCCATTTTGATGATTAAGTCAGAAAACTGTAAAGAAAGACTGAAAGTAAAAAAATTGAATGATTGTCAATCAAATTGCGTACTTAGGATCCAATTTATAGGCTACGGATCCTCCTAAGTTGATTAAGATTCAACCTCGTGAAAATAGGGATTTGACTGTCATCAAAGAATGGTAGTTGCCATGTAGAACTCTGCGCTCCATAGGAACTGGAAGCTATCCAGGAATGACAGTTTTCTTATCGCACATTTTTTCCTTATCTTTAGCTCGGTAGGGCATTTGAGGTAGAAATCAGTTCAGGAGTCACTTGTGCAAGTGCTCGGTACCTTCTAGGCTCAAGGTGAGCATAAGGGTTGTGCGAGGTTCCTGGCTAATGAGCTCTGGGGCCTATATAAGTAAGCTTGGTTTGGATTGATGGGCTCCATCTGTTCTGTATGTACACGTATCGCGTGGGGATTGGTCTGTCACTTTATGGTATATCAACTACTCACCCCCGAGCCTTAGTTTAGCACAACGCATAACTAGGGCTATGGACTTCCGACAAGTTACGCGTCTTGTCACTTCGTCTTCCCAAGCGTCTGTTGATATGGCATTAATGGGCATCCGTCATTTGGGCTTTCAAAGCTATTACTTCCATTAACCGTAGTGACGGTTTGGCTGAATGGGCCCCTCTTTCTACAAATCTATATAAGGAGGGGAGGGGAGGGGTGCGTGTACACCCCTTTCCTCCATCATTTCTAGGAATGGCAACGGGGCGTGTCATGACCCGAGACCCTACCCTATGCGGATCTCGTGTCGTGTACCCGATCCGACGCTGCTTGTCAAACCAAGGGTCTCTCAAGTTGCAACACGATCAGTGCTACTAACATGCAACAACTAAATGCGGAAAAAAAATAATAAAAGCTGCATATGATATATATAGTGTTTACAAAATGCGGAATATAAAATTTCTTAATACAACTGTTCATCCCCAAGACGTGGATAATATGGAAGAGCTACAAGACTGTCTGTACTAAGTATTACACTTACAACTTCAAAAGAAATGTCCACTGGTAACTAGCTGACTGCTACTGCTACAGCTACTGCTCTTCTATAGTTTCCTTTCCTGAAAGAGTTGGTAAGTTTGGGGTGAGCTAACTAAAGCTCAATAAGTAATTCTCCTTGACTCTGCCATGTGCACAAGAGTATAGAAAGCATTATCCATAAAAGAACTAGGATAAATGCAGATGTACTAGCCAGTCAATGAATATAGAACTCAATATCAAATGATAGAACTCAAATGATAAAGCTATGAAATCTGTCTGATAAGACAATCATACTAGCTACAGTCATGAGCTGTCTCAAGTATAATCATATGCACTCAAATGAAAGTTGTGAAATCTCATGATCTTTCATAATGATATAATATGATCAAGCTATGATAATCAATAAATGATAGTGTAGAGATTTGAAAATAAAATAAAATAAAATAAAATAAACTTAAATATATGCTAGTGCGGTCATATATATGAAAAAAATATATATATATATATATGAATTATGTGATATTAGAGCAGTATAACATGTAATAAATATATAATATATTATGTGTACAAATATCTAGTACAAAGGGAAATAAAGAAAGAAAAGAAATGGGCAGCCGTTTGCAATGTGAATGTGTCACTGTGTACATATTGTGTGGTCGTGGTGAAGGCAACAAGGCTGCCGATTCAAGTGGGGAGTATAAGTATATTATATATTGTGTGATGGAGGTTAATTGGACGGTGGAAGGAAAGTTAAGAAGTAGGCTACAGCCGTAGTTGTTGGAAGGAGAAACCGAGAAGATAGAAATTAGGAACAGGGGCTGGTCGCGTGAAAACAAGGGAAGAAAAGAAAAAGAGAGAAAGAAGAAAGAGAGAAAGGGGAAAAGGGGAAGAGAGAAATGGAGGGGGCGAATCCGACAGTGGCCTCGGTCTTCAAGCGTGCCAGGTCAGCCTCCGTTGCCAACGATCCCGCTTCGTCAATCCAAGGCCAAACAACGCACGGTTGCCGCATCAGTCCGCTCGGTGTTCTCACGGATTCAGATTTTTTGACAGGCTAACTCCAACTCGGTTTTGGTCGGTGAGATGAGCAAGTGATGACGATGATGGTGGAAGAGATCGATGCTCATATATATATATATATATATATATAGATATGGCAGTTTGGGAAGGAGGAGGAGGAGTAACGGCAGTATGGTTGGGCTTCGAAGCCGAGATCTTTGCGGCTAAATCAGTCCGTTGGGTTGTTCGAATCCAGTAGCAGTGCAGAGGTACATATATATATATATATATAATTGCTGTGTTGTGAAGCTTGTGCGTGGATATATGTATATATATGGGGCTTGATTTGTGTTGCGGTTTGTGTGTGTGTGGATGCCGGTTGGAGTGGCTTAGATTGGTTTGAGACGTGATTTGGTGTTGTGTAGTGGGGAACGGTGTTTGTTGTGGCAGGGGTTGTGTGAATGCTGTTGGGGGAAGAATAGTGAATGGTTGTTGGGTTTCTTGTTCAAGTGGGGATGTTGTGGTTTTGTGGGATTTCCCTGTTTGGCCGGTTGCTTCAGTTTGAGAATTTGGAGTAGGCTGATAGAAGCAATAGATTTGGTTGATGTTGGATTGGCTCCTTTGCTGATGGAAGACAGAATGTGGGTGACGTAGAAGCAGGGTCATTGGAGACTTGGATTTGGTTTGATTTTCTCTCGGCTGAATCTAGTTTACGCCAGGGTGTTAGGATGTTCTGGATATCTTGGGTAGTAGCATGAGAAATTGAACCGTAGCAGTTGTTTTTGTTCGGATTGTGGTGATTTTGGCTCAGTGCCAGCAGCGTGTTGGAAGTGCAGTGAACTGGAGTGTCTCACATTGGGCAAGTATGGGAGTTCCTTGGTGTTGGAATTAAATTCGAAAGTCTTGAGTGCAGACAGTTCAGTTTTTGTGGACTGATTGCAGATCTCTGGAAGGGTCCAAGTGACTTGATTGTGAGGCTATGTAGATTGGAAATTCCACTGTTTTGCGAGACCATTGAGCGTGTTGCATACTTTGCTTAGATAGGCATATATCTGTATGTGTGTGAAGCATTGCTAGGGGGGTCTTGCAGTGTAGCGGTGCAATTTGTTGGGGTTATTGATGGACTGTATACATTTGAAGTTTTGGGTCAGAACAGTGATTTTTGGATATGAGGATCATTGGGGTTTGATGGTTGGATGAGCAGTTGTTGTATAGAGGTAGCGGTTTGAGATGGGTTCCTCTGTTCTGCCACTTTTGGTTGAGAATGGGGGTTGTTCATGGAGATTGCTCTAAATAATTGGTGGAGTGACTCTCTTGTTCAATTCGATGCGGTGAAATGAGAACATGATGTTGTTGATGATTGATAGGAATTCAAGAAAGGCTGTGTGATGCTCCTGAACCGAAGTGATTCGAGGGGCTGGTTGGGTGTGTTCAGAAGTGGAGTCTCTGAGCTTTGCTTTGTGTTTATAGCGATCAATAGAATTTTCATGAAAGAGTTTTTCAGATGCTATACATGGGTCAATTTATTAGGAGAGATGATGACCAAAGGTTCAATAGAATTCAAAATAAAGTTATGAGGGGAGCAACATTGGAAATGAATTGAATCCTGATTCAATCATTGGGAGTGCTGATTTCAATGAAGGGATTCAAGCGTTCATTCAGACATTGGGTTGAAACAAGGGGGAAGAACCAAAGGGACACTGACTGGAAAGGAGAAGATGGTTTGATCTCCTAGACAGATGCAGTACGAGGGTCAAGTTATTCACTGGTTGGTTTGACTGAGTGGTGGACATAGCTTCTTAGGGTTGAGATAACCCGATCAGGTATGGTACTTTACTAAGTAAGGAATAGAATTAAATTAGGATTGATGTGCATATTGCTTGAATGATTTTTGTGCTTATCTGCTGATAGAAGATCACATAGGAATTATTGCTTTGAGAACCCTTGAGTTGTTTGGTTATGTGCTTCATATGTGATTTACTTCTTGTGATTTACTTCTTGCGTTGTCATCATATGTGATTTATGTTTTAGAAGGATTGTCGATGTTGTGACTGAGATTGATTGTGCATGATGCGTATATTTGTGGATGAGGTCTTATGATTCAAATGCTATTGTTATTTTTAAGAGGACGATATTGTTTAAAAAAAAAAAAAAACATGCTTTATGCATTGGTGAAATGTTTTATTGAGATTGCGATATTGCATGATGAAATCATGGCATATTGGCATAGTGTGATTCCTTGAAAGCATAGTGTGGGTTAGCACGAGGTGCTGGTGCATTATGAGGGTGCAGATCCTGTGGTGAAAAACCCAAAATTGGCCATTAGGTACTCGTAGGCCTACGGGGTCCGGACCGTAAAGCGAGACATATATTGGTACTTGCATGCCAACGGGGAAGAACCGTGAAGCGAGACATGGGTGTGACATTGAGATGCATGGGTGTGTCACGCATATTACTTGTGCATTGTGTTGATGAATTCGTGAACGTGATATAGGGTTTTTATACAGATGTAGTTTGTACATTGCCATCATATTGTATGCATGATTAGGGAGGCATGTAGATATACATGTACACTTGCACATGCCACGTCTTAATTTTGTTCCTTGCATTAGTATTGTACCATACCAGCATGTTGGCGCTGACCCATTCGTGGGCACAGGTTTCAGATAAAGCTCCTGGTACGCGGGACTTGATGAAGTCTTGGAGAAAGGAGAGAAAATAAATTTGGAAGAATATTTGGGCCCTTGGGGCGTATTTTGATTTTATAAAGGATTGGTGTGTTTCTAAAAAGAATGGAAATGGTATTGTATATTGTAATAAATGATCTTTTAGTTTAAGTGTAGGAGTAGATGTGATGGATTGGATAATTAGACAATGTATATTTAACTTTGATAAGGTTGTGGCCATCGAGTGAGGATGGATTGTGATGTATTTATATTTATATGATGTTATATGATGCATTGTGATTATCAGGGGGAAAAAGGTTCGAAAAACAAAGGAGGTTCTGCCGAAATTTTTTTAAAAACAGGAATGTATGTAGGCTTGTATCTAGATTAGTTAAATCAGTTGAATAGTTATTTATTTATCTAGATTATTTATTAAATCGGTATTCATTTATTTACTTACTTTAAATGAGTTAAATATTTATTTATTGACTTTATATTTTAGTTTCTTTCTTTTGTTTCGTTCAGTCGCGTCCCCGGGTTTGGTCAGGAATTCGGGGCGTGACAGATAGTGATATCAAAACTGGTTGATGCACTCGGCTAGGGGCCCGGCATACCCCTTAATTCATTTTATTCTCTTTTTCCTCGATCTCTCAGCCAAGCATTAACCCGTCGGTTCAGTACCTGCCTCGTAGATCCCACTTTAGCTGCCATTTTAAATTCCACTTAAATTTCTATTTTCTCAACCCGTAGGTCTAATAAGCATCAGATGGAGTTTGTGACTAAGCACAAATCTGACTATAATATAATATATCGAGATCATGCTTGAACCAATAAACAGTAATGCAATAATACTATCTCAGCAGCGAAATGAAACTGTTGCCTTAACAGGCCAATGTAAGCTGGGCTGTTGAGATCACAAGTCTTGCCCCTTGGGCCTATGTACAAAGCGTACAGAATTCATGATCAAGATATACAACAGTCAATAAACACTTTCCACAAGATAGAGCAATATCACTATGGACTCAATAGATGTTCTGGTATAACAGAATACAATAGACAATATAAGAAAGACTATTGACATGGCTGGGAATGTAACATATAAACACAGATCAGAGATTACTTACCTTTTACTGTATCTGTCTAGAAGGTCGAATCGCCTTCTTCTTATATCTCGGTAATCCTATGATTCAGGAAACTTATCTCAGTCTATGCATATATTTAACTCATGATATGCATCAAATCTTATGTCTCTTTACTATTGATATATATTTTACTCAATTAGACTCTACTATTGAAGCCGAAATTTCGAACAAAGTCGATTTAGGCTTTCGCAGAATTCAATTCGGACTTCGGTACTAAAAAGGGCAAAATGGTCATTTTGCACTTTTACGGGTATTTTATTTTTTGGGACATCGTCTTGCTAAAAGGACCTCACCATTGGTCTTAGGATGTCCGAGATAGTTAAAATACACTATTCATATGTTTAATTTGGACATTGTTATTGAAAAGGGTAA
Organism: Nyssa sinensis; assembly: GCA_008638375.1. NCBI lineage: Eukaryota > Viridiplantae > Streptophyta > Magnoliopsida > Cornales > Nyssaceae > Nyssa > Nyssa sinensis. The sequence goes on from CM018046.1 coordinate 23,347,091, forward strand.
AATGGTCATTCATGCTTTTACGGGTTCTCAGTTCTCGAGACCTATTTTCGTAAATCAGACCTCACGGATGAGTCCGGTATGCTCCAAATAATAAAAATCCACTATTTATTTATTTCAATCGGAGTTCGTTTGACTACTTTTTGACTCAGTGGCATTTTCGTAATTTTTTTATTATTTTAAATTAATTAAATAAATTAATATTTTATTTTGGGGGTCAAATCATAATAATTAAAATTTGAGGGGTCTATTTGTAATTTTCGTAACTTCTGGGTTTAAATGCAATTTCAGAAAACCTTATCCCTATCAAGGATAGTCAAACAGTGGTTAGGCTTTAAAACTGGAATAGGATATCCCTATTCCCAAATCAATTTCAATTTCAATTTCTTAAACTAGGAACCAAATAGTCCCAATTCAATTTTAAAATCATTTTAAAACTAACCCAATACTGCACCGTTTTGATTACCCATTTTTATTTCGGTCGGGTCCCCGACCCGGATCCAACCCGTGACCCAAGCCCAAACTTAAGCCAACAGTCATCTTCTTCGTTTTTCTGGTGGAGCACCGGTAGGGTTCTGGCATGAACAGTCTTCTTCTCCGGCGACGGTGACCCGAATTTTGTCAGTTTTCAGTCCTTTTCAAATGCCTTCCTCTACTGTTTTTCATGGAGATCTTATTCCAATTATTGGTTTTCAATTTAAAGCACTAAATCCTCACGAAATTGGGCAAACCCGTAACTTCGGTGACCTGAAATTTTACATTTTATACTCGGTTTGTTCACTGTTTTTCATTCTTTCCTTTTCATTTAGTTTTCTGCACTTCATAGGGTTCATTTTATACTATTTACCTAAGGTTTTATACATAAAATATAAAGGAAATCTGAACCTCCCTAAACCTGCAACAATCTCTAAATCCTTCATTTCTTAATCATTTTCAATGATTCTTTTTGTATTTTACTCTACATTTCATGCCATTTTAGGTCCTATATTCAGAATCAAACTAATCATGCTCTAAAGATGAAAACAGAATAAACCCACTTACCTTTCAAATTCTGATTTTCTTGGTGCAGGTTCCTTCTTCTCTTCTTGTTTCAACTTGGTTCAATTCCTGCTTCTTCCTTCTCCCCTCCTTTCCTTCTGTTTTCCTGTCTATCTCAACCCACATATATACACACAAACCAACCGACTTCTTTCTCTCTCTACTCTCTCTATCTGTCTCTCTCTCTCTCTCCCCACTTGCAGCCTTCCTTGACTTCTTTCTTCTGCCCCATTAAATTTGTCCTTTTTCCTTTTCTAAGAATGCAGCCTTGCATTCAATTTTGCAAGATATTTTGTATATATATTGTATCACACATAACACACACACACTTTACTCAACTGACACACACTAATATATACTGTACACATACTGCCCCTTGCATGCATGCCCTTGGCATGCTTTCTTTCTTTTTATTTTATCATTTGTATATATATATATATAAATATATATATATATATACATATATATATATGATGAAAGCATAATATTTCATATTTTTAATTCCCTTATATTTAGTTTTGTGACATATTTTCTGTTGAAGTGAGCTAATTAATTCATTTATTGAATTAGGAAAGTATTGATGGTAAAAGAATAATTTTGTGTAATTTTTGGTTTTTGGACATATTTTACCTATATAGCTTCATTTGAGATTTGGATGATGTTAGAATTCGAGAATGAGGAAGTGGTTTTCATGAAGTTTTTAGAGGACGTCTTGGGCTTTTCAGAAAGGTCTGGTTTGCAAAAATCTAAGTTCGTTTGGGCCTCCAAACATTGTGTCGAAATCAGGCTTGGAAAACTGTTCCGTGCAGTAGAATCCTGTCCGACCAGCCGGCTTCAACTGGCCGTGAATTGAGTTTCTGGAGCCCAAATCAGGTGTTTTAAAATCCAATAATTATCTACTCTTCGAGAGATACAACTTTCATGAAGAACTCGAGTCAATATTCCATCGTTTTCAGATGGAAAAATAGCTTGCAAGTTTCAGCAGTTTTGATAAAATCAGTAAATCAATTCTGAGCAGTGAGCTGTGGCCTTCACGGGCTGGGGTTGGTTTGTGTGGCTGGGCTTGAGCTGGAACGGCTGAATGAAACAAAAGTAAAGGAGGAAAAAATTGAAGAAAAGTCAAAGAAGAGAAAAAATGAAAGGAAGAAAAAGAGTGCAAGCCTGAAGGAAGCTGGGCGTGTGCGGCTGAAAACGGGGCCCGCGTGGCTGGTATTTTAAAAGAGAAAAAAGTGTCTAGGGCCTGGGGTGAGACTGGATAAAGAGGGCACAGGGTATTTAAAGCGGAAAAAAAAAGAAAGAAGAGAGGAGCGTGCGGCGCAAGAGAAAAAACGGGAGTTGGTGCGGCTGCAACGGAGGCGGCAGTATAGAGACAGTGACAATAAGTTTTTAATTTTATTTTCTTATTCAATTATGTTAGGCTAAATTTTTAATTCAGTTCTAGGGGATTTTGAACCCTCATTACAGTTTAATGGTTGAATCAATTCAGTAATATTATTTCTTCCTTCTCTTAATCTGTTCATGGTAATCTGTTTAAATTGTTTTATTGATATTTAGTTTGATTGATTTAATCAGGCCTGTTAGATTGATCAGATTATTATCAATTGCTAGATTCAGGAAGTATATTACGTAATTGATATGGTTCCTAATCAATTGCGGCAAATAGTGATAGATGATTGTGGTCAAGCTTTTGTTTATTGCTATGATTATCATGTCCTAAGTTAAACAGTCCGAGCTTGTGTGATTGTTGCTTAGAATAATCTAATTTCCTAAATATTAATGCTGCCATTGTATTAAATTTAGAGAGCTTGTTCTAAATTGTATAATGGTTAGAATCTAATGGAGAGCTTGTTTCATTAGTGAGGAATTAAGGGAAATTTCGAGTAGCAGAGCTTGTTGTTACCTAGGATTATTAGATTCATTGAAGGGTAGAATAATGTTATAATTGATTGATTGTTCCATTGACTGTGAGGGTGAGATTGAACCAAATAACTGAAGTTTTAATTTATTGATTCTTGTTATTAATTTAATTTTCATTCATAATTAGTTTGATCAAAATTCCAATCCCCTCATTTATTGTTTTGCTATTAATTGGATCTTAGTTTAGAATTAGTCAGAATAAATAAAAAATAGATTGAGGACACTCTCTGTGGGATCGACCCTTACTCAGCTAGCTACTGTGTTTATTGTGTTAAGAAGTAAGGTTAATTTATTTTTGGAGTGTTAACGACGCGCTTCCAAAATTTGGCACCGTTGCCGGAGAGTGTTTTCTGTCATTTTTTATTTATTTATTTTTTCTTCTCTAATTTATTTTTGCTTATTTTTTTTTTATTTATTTTCTATTTCTTTTTGGTTTATGATTCGATCTTCTCAATCTGACGAATTAAGATTTGATCCAGAAATTGAGAAAACTGCACGAAGGTTGAGAAAAGAGACTCGGCAAGCTCGAATTGCAACCACAAATTCTGAAAAAGCTATTGTTGCATCACCTGGCTTGAACATAGCACTTGAATTATTTTCTAACAGTTCATACAGTGATTCAGAATAGGAAGATATGGCTGCTCCCAACAACAATAGAGCTGCTAGGACTTTGAGGGAGTTGGCTACTCCTTATCTAAATCAACAGCCATTGTGTATTGAGTATCTTGATTTAACTGTTGCTTTTGAATTAAAATCCGGACTAATTCATCTTTTGCCTACCTTTCGTGGTCTTACAGGTGAAGATCCATACAAGCATCTGAAGGAATTCCATGTGGTGTGTTCTAGCATGAAGCCTCAAGGAATAACAGAGGAGCAGATAAAGCTTAGGGCTTTTCCATTCTCATTGGCAGACTTGGCAAAGGATTGGTTATATTACCTTCCTTCCGGATCGATTCAGACATGGAATGAGATGAAGAGGCTATTTTTGGAGAAATATTTTCCTGCTTCTAGGGCTGCTAATATTAGGAAGGAGATATGTAGCATCAGACAATATAATGGAGAATCTCTTTACGAGTATTGGGAGAGGTACAAGAAGTTATGTTCGAGCTGTCCACCACACCAAATTGATGATCAACATTTAATTCAATATTTTTATGAGGGGCTATTACCAATGGATAGAAGTATGATAGATGCTGCTAGTGGAGGAGCATTGGTTGATAAGACCCCAGATGCTGCTAGGAATTTGATTTCAAACATGGCAGCCAATTCACAGCAGTATGGAACCAGAATGGAGCACACACCTAAAAAGGTGAATGAGGCAAGTACTTCTAACATTGAACGTCAAATTTCTGATTTAACTGCTTTCGTTCGTCAAATGGCTATAGGGAACATGCAAGCAGCAAAAGTGTGTGGAATTTGTTCGTTGTCAGGACATAATTCAGATGGGTGTCCAACATTGCAAGAAGATGAAACTGTTCAGCAAGGGAATGCAGTAGGGAACTTCCCAGGACAACTCCAATGCCGATATGATCTGTACTCTAATACTTACAATCCAGGACGGAGAGATCATCCCAATTTGAGCTATGGAGGAAATAGGCAACCAATGCAGAATGCTTTCTCAAATAACTAGCCCGGTTTTCAACAGGTTCAACAGCAGTATCCACCCAAACAAGCAGTTCCTTCCAGTTCTGGAACATCTCTTGAGGATATGTTTAAAGCTTTCATGACCAATACACAACAATTCCAACAAGAGACAAGGACTTCCATACAAAATTTGGAGAATCAGGTAAATCAGCTTGCTACCACAGTTGGTCGATTGGATTCTCAAGGCTCAGGTAAGTTACCTTCCCAAACTATTATTAATCCAAGAGAGAATGCAAGTGCTATAACATTAAGGAGTGGCAAACAATTGGAGGTGCCAAAATCCACTGCTGTAGTTGTTGAGAAGGAGGCAGAAATATCAAAGGTAATTCCTAATCCTTCTATTCAAGTTAAGACTAACCCCCTACCTTTTCCATACAGGTGTGCAAGGTCTAAGAAGGAGGAGCAAGAGAAAGAAATTTTAGAGACATTCCGCAAGGTAGAGGTAAATATCCCTTTACTAGATGCAATTAAGCAAGTGCCAAGGTATGCAAAGTTTTTGAAAGAATTATGCACTAACAAGCGGAAGTTAAGAGATGATGAGAAGGTAAGTGTGGGGGAGAATGTGTCAGCTATTCTTCAAAGAAAGCTTCCCCCTAAGTGTAATGATCCAGGTATGTTCACCATTCCATGTAGAATAGGTAATACTAGATTTGAAAGAGCCATGTTAGATTTAGGAGCTTCTATTAATGTCATGCCACGATCTATTTATGCTTCTTTAAATCTAGGTTCTTTGAAAAAAACTGGTGTTATTATACAGTTAGCGGATCGTACTAATGCTTACCTTGAAGGGGTGATTGAGGATGTATTAGTGCAGGTGAATGAATTAATAGTTCCTGCGGATTTTTACATTGTGGATATACAGGTGAATGATGTATCTCCTAATCCTGCACATATTTTATTGGGGAGACCATTCTTGAAAACAGCTAGAACAATGATTGATGTGCATAATGGTACCTTGACCATGGAATTTGATGGTGAAAAGATTCAATTTAACATTTATGATGCTATGAGGTACCCTAGTGATATTGATCATGTTTTTGCTGTTAATGTTATTAACCCTTTAGTGCAGGAAGTTTTTGAGCAAACAAGTAAGGAAAATTTGGAGGTTGCAATTACCAATAGTTTGGAATTAGAGAAAGAAGAAGAAATTGAGCAGAATCAAGATCTGAAGGAGACTGTAGCTGCATTACATTCTTTACCTGTGATTTTAGATAAGTATGCAGTATCTTCCATTCAGTTACCTGTTACTCACAAGAAACTTTTACCTTCTGTTGTGCAGGCCCCTATTGTAGAACTGAAACCATTACCAGCTCACTTGAAGTATGCATATTTAGGGGAGAATGATACACTGCCAGTGATTATTGCTAGCAATTTGACTAAAGTGCAGGAGGACAAACTGTTAACAGTTCTAAGGGAGCATATAACGGTTTTTGGTTGGACAATTGCAGATATCAAAGAGATCAGCCCTGCTGTGTGTATGCACCGCATTCTGTTAGAAGAAGGAGCTAAACCAACTAGGGAAGCTCAGCGCAGATTGAATACACCAATGATGGAGGTAGTGAAAAAGGAGGTTCTAAAGTTACTTGATGCAGGTATCATTTACCCAATTTCAGATAGTCAATGGGTAAGTCCAGTGCAAGTTGTGCCAAAGAAATCTGGTGTCACAGTAGTTCAGAATGATAATAATGAGTTGGTACCTACACGTGTGCAAACAGGTTGGAGAGTTTGTATTGACTACAGGAAGTTGAATTCTGTAACCCGAAAAGATCATTTTCCTCTTCCTTTTATTGATCAGATGTTAGAGAGATTAGCTGGCCATACTTATTACTATTTTCTGGATGGTTTTTCAGGTTATAACCAGATTGTGATTGCTCTAGAAGATCAAGAAAAGACAACCTTCACCTGTCCATTTGGTACATTTGCTTACCGTAGAATGCCGTTTGGACTTTGTAATGCACCAGGGACTTTTCAGCGATGCATGGTAAGTATATTTTCTAACCTTTTAGAGAGTTGCATTGAGGTGTTTATGGATGATTTCACAATATATGGAGATTCATTTGATGCATGCTTAGATAATTTGACTCGTGTGCTTGATCGATGTTTAGAAACTAATCTTGTTCTTAACTGGGAGAAGTGTCATTTCATGGTAGAGCAAGGTATAGTTCTTGGGCATGTTGTTTCAGCTAAAGGAATAGAGGTAGATAAGTCAAAGATAGATATTATTTCTACTTTGCCTTACCCTGCAAATGTGCGAGAGATTCGTTCTTTTCTTGGTCATGCAGGTTTTTATCGTCGATTTATCAAAGATTTTTCAAAGATAGCATTGCCTTTGTGTAAGTTGTTGCAAAAGGATGTACAGTTTCAGTTTGATGAGGAGTGTAAGGATGCATTTGACAAATTGAAGAAGTTATTAACTTCAGCACCGGTGATACAGCCACCAAATTGGGAGTTGCCATTTGAAATTATGTGTGATGCAAGCAATTATGCAATAGGAGCTGTGTTAGGACAACGAGTTGGCCGAGTTGTTCATGCCATTTATTATGCCTCCAAGACTATAAATGTAGCTCAGATTCATTACACTACGACTGAAAAAGAACTTTTATCTGTTGTTTTTGCTTTAGAAAAATTTCGGTCTTGTTTGCTTGGTACTAAAGTTGTGGTTTATTCTGATCATGCTGCTCTCAGGTATTTACTTTCAAAGAAGGAATCCAAACCTCGGATTATTCGATGGATTTTGTTGTTATAGGAATTTCACTTAGAGATTAAAGATAAGAAAGGGGCAGAAAACGTGGTGGCAGATCATTTAAGCAGGTTGATACATGATGAAGATGAGCTACCATTGCAAGAATCTTTTCCAGATGAGCAATTATTTTCTATTGATAAGGCATTACCCTGGTATGCGCCTATTGCAAATTATTTAGTGGGTAAACATTTGCCTGATAATCTTTCTAAATCTCAAAAAGATAAGCTGAAAAGTAATGCTAAATATTATGTGTGGGATGACCCGTACTTATGGAAATTTTGTGCTGATCAGGTAATAAGAAGGTGTGTGCCTGAAAATGAATTTTTATCTCTTTTAACCTTCTGTCATTCTTATGCTTGTGGAGGTCATTTTGGACCTAAAAGAACAGCTTGTAGGGTTTTGGATTGTGGTTTTTATTGGCCAACTCTATTTAAAGACTCTTATCTGTTTTGTAAATCATGTGAAAATTGTCAAAGGACAGGAAATATATCGCATAGAAATCAAATGCCACAGACTCCTATTTTGATTGTTGAGATTTTTGATGTTTGGGGCATTGATTTTATGGGACCATTTCCTTCCTCTTTTGGTAATATTTACATACTTTTGGCTGTTGATTATATTTCTAAGTGGGTGGAAGCTAAAGCCACCAGGACTGAAAGTTCTAATGTTGTTGCAGATTTTGTGAAATCTAATATATTTGTTAGGTTTGGAACTCCAAAGGCCATTATTTGTGATAGAGGAACGCACTTTTGCAATAGGATGTTGGAGGCAATGTTTAGGAAATACAGTGTTGTGCATAAGATTTCCACATCGTACCATCCACAAAGCAATGGCCAAGCTGAGGTGTCCAATCGAGAGATCAAGTCTATTTTGGAGAAAGTAGTCAAGCCGAATTGAAAAGATTGGAGTTTGAGGTTGGAGGATGCATTATGGGCCTACAGGACGGCATATAAGACTCCTATTGGCATGTCACCTTATAGGTTAGTATTTGGCAAACCATGTCATCTTCCTGTGGAATTAGAGCACAAGGCTTTTTGGGCAATCAAGCAATGCAACATGGATATGGATAAGGCTGGAGAACATAGGAAATTGCAATTACAAGAGCTAGAGGAATTGCGGAATGAAGCATATGAGAGCTCTAAAATATACAAGGAAAAGACAAAGGCCTTTCATGACAAGAAGATTTCTAGGAAGAACTTTGTTGTCGGACAAAAAGTTCTACTTTACCATTCAAGGCTTAAGTTATTCCCAGGTAAGTTGCGTTCTCGTTGGTTGGTCCTTTTGTTATTACTAATGTTTTTCATCATGGTGCAGTGGAAATTCAAAGCCCGACAACGAGAAAAGTTTTTAAGGTGAATGGTCATAGACTTAAACCTTTTTATGAAGGTTTTCAAGTAGAGAATGTTGAGGTAGTGGATTTGGAGGATCCGGTTTGCTCAGGTTGATGAGCAAGTTGTCGGGCAAACGACGTGAAACAAATGCGCTGCTTGGGAGGCAACCCAAGAAACCAGATTTTTTATTTCTTCTCTTTTTCTTTTTATTTTTTGTCATTTCTTCTTTGCATCATTTTCTTACATTGGGGACAATGTAAGGTTTAAGTGTGGGGGAGAGGATTTCAACCTTTGTTTTATTTATTTATTATTATTATTTTTTTAAGGTTGCTAGATTTTTTATTATTTTTTATTATTTTTAGATTATTATTTAAACAAAAAAATGAAAAACAAAAATAAAAATAAAAATGTTGGTGTGCGGAATTGGATGGTTTTATTTGGATTTTATTTGGTTAAGCTCTTGAAGGTCGCCAATGAATGTGTGAGAATTAATGTTGACTTTCAGGTTTTGGTTGATATTTAATTAATTGACGAATAATGATGACCAAGTCACAATCCACATTTGAACGGCTGAAAACTGATTTGTTTTTATGTGCATGGGTGCTTGAATATGAGATACATGCTTTATTAGCTAAGTTGTATGGATGTTTAACTATATGCATTGGTTTCAAGACTTAGAACTTACTTAAATGCTGATTTTGGTTTTTAATTATGGAGTTATGTGAGAGAAATGAATTTCAAAATGAAAAAAAAAAGAAGCAAGTAAATCATGTGGTGGGTTGAGATGAAGCGTAAAACGCACTCACTCATAAACACATGCATAAAGTGAGATGGAGTGTAAAACGCACTCACTGGTGGGTTGAGATGGAGCGTAAAACGCACTCAATCAAAAACACAGGCAAAAGGTGAGAGGGAGCATAAAATGCACTCACCTAAAAGGAAAAAAATAATTGTGTGAAAAGTAATAGTGGAAAAGCTATGTTTCGATTCTTGAAATAGTATGCATAGTTGTTCTCCCATATGGACTTAGTTGTGAATTCATGTTGATCATAGGAAAGGTACTCGCATGCATGTACTTGAATTTTGAAATTGTTTTGTGAAAAATGACAAGGTTGTTGTTGCGAATTGATTGATGAAGAGTTAACCAAATGCTTGTTAGTCTTTGCATTAATTTTCATGGATGAGCTATTGAACTTAAGACCTTTGAGAGTTTGGTTGAATGGATTCAAGTGAACCTATTGTTTTATTTGTAGTTCTGTTTACACGAGGACGTGTAAAAACTAAGTGTGGGGGAATTTGATGAGAGCATAATATTTCATATTTTTAATTCCCTTATATTTAGTTTTGTGACATATTTTCTATTGAAGTGAGCTAATTAATTAATTTATTGAATTAGGAAAGTATTGATGGTAAAAGAATAATTTTGTGTAATTTTTGGTTTTTGGACAGATTTTACCTATATAGCTTCATTTGAGATTTGGATGATGTTAGATTTTGAGAATGAGGAAGTGGTTTTCATGAAGTTTTTAGAGGACGTCTTGGGCTTTTCAGAAAGTTCTGGTTTGCAAAAATCCGAGTTCGTTTGGGCCTCCAAACATTGTGTCGAAATCAGGCTTGGAAAACTGTTCCGTGCAGTGGAATCCTGTCCGACCAGCCGGCTTCAACTGGCCGTAAATTGAGTTTCTGGAGCCCAAATCAGGTGTTTTAAAACCCTAGAATTATCTACTCTTCGAGGGCTACAACTTTCATGCAGAACTCGAGTCAATATTCCATCGTTTTCAGATGGAAAAATAGCTTGCAAGTTTCAGCAGTTTTGATAAAATCAGTAAATCAATTCTGAGCAGTGAGCTGTGTCCTTCACGGGCTGGGGTTGGTTTGTGTGGCTGGGCTTGAGCTGGAACGGCTGAATGAAACAAAAGCAAAGGAGGAAAAAGTTGAAGAAAAGTCAAAGAAGAGAAAAAAATGAAAGGAAGAAAAAGAGTGCAAGCCTGAAGGAAGCTGGGCTTGTGCGGCTGAAGACGGGCCCGCGTGGCTGGTATTTTAAAAGAGAAAAAAGTGTCTAGGGCCTGGGGTGAGACTGGATAAAGAGGGCACAAGGTATTTACAGCGGAAAAAAAAAAAAAAAAAAAAAAGAAAGAAAGAAAGAAGAGAGGAGCGTGCGGCGCAAGAGAAAAAACGGGAGTTGGTGCGGCTGCAACAGAGGCGGCAGTACAGAGACAGTGACAATAAGTTTTTAATTTTATTTTCTTATTCAATTATGTTAGGCTAAATTTTTAATTCAGTTCTAGGGGATTTCGAACCCTCATTACAGTTTAATGGTTGAATCAATTCAGTAATATTATTTCTTCCTTCTCTTAATCTGTTCATGGTAATCTGTTTAAATTGTTTTATCGATATTTAGTTTGATTGATTTAATCAGGCCTGTTAGATTGATCAGATTATTATCAATTGCTAGATTCAGGAAGTATATTACGTAATTGATATGGTTCCTAATCAATTGTGGCAAATAGTGATAGATGATTGTGGTCAAGCTTTTGTTTATTGCTATGATTATCATGTTCTAAGTTAAACAGTCCGAGCTTGTGTGATTGTTGCTTAGAATAATCTAATTTCCTAAATATTAATGCTGCCATTGTATTAAATTTAGAGAGCTTGTTCTAAATTGTATAATGGTTAGAATCTAATGGAGAGCTTGTTTCATTAGTGAGGAATTAAGGAAAATTTCGAGTAGCAGAGCTTGTTGTTACATAGGATTATTAGATTCATTGAAGGGTAGAATAATGTTATAATTGATTGATTGTTCCATTGACTGTGAGGGTGAGATTGAACCGAAGAACTGAAGTTTTAATTTATTGATTCTTGTTATTAATTTAATTTTCATTTATAATTAGTTTGATCAAAATTCCAATCCCCCCATTTATTGTTTTGCTATTAATTGGATCTTAGTTTAGAATTAGTCAGAATAAATAAAAAATAGATTGAGGACACTCTCTGTGGGATCGACCCTTACTCAGCTAGCTACTGTGTTTATTGTGTTAAGAAGTAAGGTTAATTTATTTTTGGAGTGTTAACGACGCGCTTCCAATATATATATATATATATATATATATATATATATATATATCATACTATGTATATACACATGTATAATACATGTTTTATACCTATTTTATACGTGTCTATATATACTCAATATACACATACATATTGGTTTTTGATGCCGTATACATACACTAATATTGGACTGGCTACGTGTATATGTATACGTATGCATGCATGGGAATGCGTGCATGCATGCATCACGAGTCATAATGTTGGGTTGCTCAGCACTGACTGTATAACTAATACCGTTTTAACTTCTAAAGTTGTACAGTACATGTGATATCAAATATGGAGCTTAAACAGCTCGGTTACAGCTGATGATACACTACTCGACCCAACTTATCTCGGTTTACGTGTACTCGATCAGGTCTACCTCGGTATAGGTGCCACATCCCGGGTCGGGATATCACAGTGCGGATTTGGGGCGGGGTCCCCCTTCCCCAACCCCGACCTTGACCCCATTTAAAATTTTCACCCCCGACCCCGTTTATTGACCCCGTCCCCGCCGGGGCCCCACCCCGCTCTGTTACCCGAAAAACTATTATCAAATAGCTTTATATATCTAATTTAAAAGTATTAAAATTATAAATTTTAATAACCAATTTTTAATATTGATGAAATTTCAATACTACCCAAATATCTAGATGAATCAAATGAATTAATATTAAAAAATCCACCACTAAAATCATAGCTTAATCAAATGAATTAATATAAAAAAAAAGTCACTACTAAAATCGTATCCCACAAATAAATAAAACAATACTACAAATCCACAAACATGAAACAATTCAAATCCTAAGTACTAACTTCATAAGTCACCACATCACAAAATTACTACAAATCTAAAAAAATATCCTCACAAGTAAACAAAACAATAATACTCTAAATCCACAAACATTAAATATCCCAAATTTGAACATCACAACATTACTACAAATTCAAAAGAAAAAAACATCAATCATTCCTTCTTTGTCAAAGCATCATCTTCTAATAAATCAAAATTTATTCGTCCATGATATTCCTCCTTTGTCAAGACATCATCTTCTAATAAATCAAAATTCATTCGTCCATGATATTCCTCCTTTGTCAAGACATCCTCTTCTAATAAATCAAAATTCATTTGCCCACGATATCCACAAAATCCTGTAATATGAAAATAAAGTTATTACCGTGAACAATTTAAATCATGACCATCACAATAAATGGATAAATAACATATTGATTTCTCAAACAAATTCATACCTCTCAAACATTGTCATCATCACAATTATCCTCATCATAGATTGAAGTAAAACCTTCTTGTTTCAATGATCCTATCGAACAAAAAAGTAATAATTTATTAGATAATTATTTTTAATAAACTAATTAAACAATAAAAATTTTAAATTTACATACCATTGATTTCATTCCATAGCCTTTTTTGGTTTGATTTGAAGTCCACATATCAGAAGTAAGGGCAATTCTACTTTCAACATTCTCCAATAACTTGATTGTTTTTGACTTCTCATGTTCATAAATCTGCAAAATATCACTTTTTAAAGTGTTCTTTGAAATCATCTTAAACATCGGTTGGAGGCTATTTGAATATCTCCAAAAGCCAATATGATCAACAATGGACAAGGGATATTCATGTAATATGACCATGGTTGAAAGTTCACATCGTGCAACTTCTTGATCAAATATAAAATTACGGTACTCCACTTGTCCTTCACTTTTTTTTTTTTTTTTATTGGCTTGCAAAAGTTTTTGCCTTATATCCATACTTTTGCTCTTTTTACATCTCCCAATGTGGTCATGCAAACTTTTTGCCCCATTTTTACTAGATGCTCTAAGTTTTGATTTGCAATGGTTGCAAATTGGATAATCCTCTCTATCTATCTTAACTTTCTTGAAATCATTCCAAACAATGGACGTTAACTTTCTTTTTTTAGGTGAAACTTGAGTTGAAGTTGAGGTAGGAGTGGGAGATGGAGTTGAATCAATAAGAGTTAAGGGACTTAAATCAACAGGAGTTAATGGACTTGAATCAACGGGAGTTAATGGACTTAAATCAACAGGAGTTGAACCAATGTGGGTTTCTGCTTGTTCAGACATTTTTTAACCTATTATTAATAAAAATTACAGTAATATATGTAAAAAATACAAAAAATTCTCCAACTGAAAAAAACTAATCAAAACTCATGACCACAACACAAGAATCCTTCCCAACAACATGAGTTAAAATGTATTATTATATAATTTATATAATAAATATATATGTACTGATTTTCAATTTAAAAATGATTATATTTAGAAAAGTACTTATTTCTTATTGTGTGTGTGTGTTTAACAGATCATGGCTTTCTATACTTGAACCCTTGAGTGGAGGATGATGACAGAGATGGAAGGAGAGGTCGTTGGTTGATGGAGACTGGTTCATTCAACGGCGCGTCGGCGATTGGCTTCGTTTAAAACTTCCAATTGCTGCAAGCAGTTGTTCGAATCCTTATAAGTTATCATATGCAACTGAAACAAGTTTTTGCTAATGGTAAAAGAGGGCTTTGAATGTAGGGGTTGTTCTTATTTTACCTGAGGGATTCGAATTAGCTCTTCCCGGCTTGATTCGTGAATGGAAGTGAAGGAGGGTCAATCTTGGAAGGAGACGACAGTGTCGCACAGTCGCACGCTACTTCTACTCTGTAACTGTGGTGGATGGCGTGATTCTCGTGAATGGAGCAATGACTGGCCTAGCTTGATTCGTGAATGGAGCAACGGCTGGCCTGGCTTGATTCATGAATGGAAGGGAAGGATAGTCGATATTGGAAGGAGGTGGTCGCACTCCATAGCCGCACGCATAGTAGCTATGGGGGACGGTGGACTAACCCTAAATGTATAAATATATATATATATATGAGGCATACTTGGTAATTTATAAATTCATAAGGGTAGAAGGGTAATTTTAAGTATAATCGGGGTGGGTTCAGGGCAGGTGACCCCTCCCCCCGACCCCGCTAGGGTTTTTTACTCTTATCCCCAAACCCGACCTCATCCCATTTATTATCACCCCGAACCCGTTCCATTAGGGGCGGGGCGGGGCCCCGACGGGGCGGGTCAAATTGCCATCCATAATCATTTCCTTTGCTTCTCAAGAGAATCCCCCACCGTCGATATTAGAGTGACCAGAGTTTTTGAAGAGGTGGCCACCGTCCGAAGCTCCCTCCTCCGGTCATCCCTCAAGTTCGATTTAGCTTTCTTTTTGTTTATTTTTCTTTCTATTTGCTTCCTATTATTCTTCTCCTTCTTCTATTTTTTTTTACCATGTCGGTCTTCGATGCCCTTTCCGGCATTGGTTATGGCACATGGAGCTCTTCGGAGATGACTGTGCCACCCCAAGTTCTTGTTGTAGGTAGTAGTTTTTTCGGTAGTGCAGAAAATAGGATAGTAGAGTCTCCCTCCAGTCCTGGAGTTAGGATTGTAGATACCTTTGTTGAGCCTAGGAACAGAGTAGGGGAGACCTCTGGCAAGCCTTCCTAAAGAGAGGAAGGAGAAAGCACCATTACTCAGGGTATGTTAGATAACCAGAGGGCTGCTTTTGAATTCCCCTCGAATCTGACCTGTAGAGCCCTTAGCTCTCTAAATTTCCCTTCCAACATCCGTTTGGGCGAGATCTATGTCTATCTCAAATGGTTCGAGATGGGACTTAGACTCCCCCTTCTTCCTTTAGTTAGCAGTTCCTCAAATGGTTCAACATCTGCCCTGTCGACCTCAATCTTAATAGTTGGAGGCACTTATTAAGGTTTATAGTATTAGGACATCTAAACGGTGTTGAGGTAAACCTTGACCTGATCCGTAGCAATATGGATCTAAAGTATATGAGGTCGGAAGGCCTCTTTTACATGTCCTTAGACAAGAGGTTCAGACCCCTCTCCTCAGTGCCAACTTCCAATAAGACTTAGAAGAAGTAGTACTTCTTCGTAGGAGGAGGATGGGAGCTGGAGGACTTCCAGGATCAGATTTCAACATTTCCCTGGAGTACTGGGATTAAGGGTGAGACCCTCCTCCTTAATACGCCTTTGCCTCTGTCTTTACATTTTTTACTTCTTCATTGCTTAGCTAACCTTTGTATGTTTTCTGTACAAATAAAGTGGTTGAAAGAGGTCAATCTTTATGGTTGACCTTCAGGACAGGTACCGCCAGCTTCTTTAGACTAGCAACAGAGCTCACACCGTCATCCTCAAGCCGGAGAATCTGATGGATGCTCGTTTGACAGCATCCCGAGCTGGCAACCTTAAAAAGTCTCTCATTTCCAAGTGGGCTCCAGGGCAAAAGAAGAAGATGGTAGGGGGAGCCTTCCTTTTCTACCGACTATCACGACCCGAAACCCACCCTATGCGGATCTCATGTCGCGTGGCCGACCCGAAGGCCGTCCCTACTTTTTCCATTCCTGTATCATAGTACTAATATGCAATGTACTAAAAATTTTAAACAATGAACAGTGGAAGTCTTTATCAATTACAGTAATCCAGCGGAAGTCTTTTAAATACATGACATAGTTCTACATAAGACAAAATGAGAACTAAACGTAACCAGCACCCGGGGGTGGTGAATACATGGGAGAACTAACATAGACTGGTACAGTACTTCAAAATATCCCCCTAAGCTCTCAGACTCCTACTGGAGTCTCGTAGCGTCATCACCTGAAATCGGGGGTAAGTGGGGTGGAATGAGCTACAAAGCTCAGTAAGTAAATGCAGATCTCCAACACTGGTATCGATGATCAATAAATCCATGAATAAGATTATGATAGCCAATCATAAGAATAAGATGCTGTGATAGCCAATGAAAACAATTGCCACGAGGGCCAATGGAAACAATTGCCACGAGGGCCAATGAATAGTAATCACAATACACAATCAGAAGTATTGGGTGTAATAGCAATATGGAGAAATTCAATGATAATATAACAACAATGAAGTACTGCCACAATGAACCGATCACAATCAAATCAATCAATGCGAGTCCCTCGAGACTTGAAGAATCATAAGGGATAGTGCCATTCAACAATCAAGTTCTGTCAGTCATAAGAGATGCTGTTATTTTGTGTCAGGGTTCGGCAGACCCTCGATCTTTTGGGGCCCGGCATACCCCCTAGTGAATTCCAGTGAATTGCCATTTGTCCGTTCACGGACTTGACCCGTAGGTCCCAGTCAATCAGATAGCATCAGATGGGTGTTGTGACTGAGGACAACTCCCGTGTTCATAAACATGTCATGATCATAAGTAATTCCATAGAATATAAAAATGGAATATCATTCATTCAATAAGGATACAACAGTAGGCCTTTCAAGGCATGGTTCAACATGATAACAATGATATAGCAGTCAATCAATGTCCACAAGATAGAACAATATCACATTGTGGATAGCAATAACATGTGGTTACTTTCAAGGCATAGTGAAACATGATAACAATGATACATCAATCAATCAAATGTCCACAAGATAGAAAAATATCGAATTGTGGAACACAAGGATATCAATACATTCAAGAGTACGAATTTAGCAGTAAAAGAATAAACTTGGCTTGTGGAAACACATGTAAGAGAGAGTGATCCACTTACCTCTATCGTGATTCTAGATCAGAAATCCGTGAGTGTACCCTTTGTCACGCCCCGGATTTCCACAAATCCGGGGGTGAGTGAAAAGAAATTAAAAGAAATAATTAATTGACAATTAAAGAAATTAAAGTGAAGTTCACCCATTATTTCCTCAAATTAACGCTAACCTCTTACCCCGACATGTGTTCCAATTAATTTAAGTTATATTTGAAAACGGTATTTGAAAACAATCTCAAATTAGCCCCAAAATTTATCATTTTTCCGGATTTCTTCCCCAGTCATTTAGACCCCCTTTTCACCCATATTTCAACCTATTTTTCCCTAAGCTTTTTTTTTTTTAAGCCATTTCCTACCCATTTCAGCCCACTTTTTCCCTAATCTCTAGCCCCCATTTTTGATACTTTTCTCACCCATTCCGAGGTTGTTTCATACACTTATCAATTGTTAATTTTTTTCAAAATTTTGGGCATAGTTTCCTTTATTTTTCCAAGTTATTTCCTTCACCTAATAGTCACAAAATATATATGTAAAATTTCATAAACATCCACCCTCACTCAGTGGCCACAACTTCCATCAATTCATATACATTCATCTAAGATGCATTTAAATGAAATATCAAGCATTTACTTGGGTCTCAACCCATACAATTTACAATGGCCCAAGGCCAAAAGTTTACATTTTCTTCCAAGTATAAAACAAAATAAGTACATGTCCAAAAATAAATATAACCAGTTGGGCTTATGCCCATACATCCCAAAAAGTGCCCCAAGGGCCAAATCTCCAAAGAAGTCCGTATCCTCCCGTCCTTCAAGACTTGCACAAGTCTCAAGTCTCCGGGGTCTCATCTGAAATGGTATCCCATGAATGGGTCAGCTCAACTGCTGGTATGATCACAAGCTAATGCTAGAAACAAATCTAGGACGTGGCATGTGCAAGTGTGCATTTATAAACCATGCATTTCCCTTCCCAATGATCAATGCAATGCAAGGCATCATGTATGACACACACATGCAAACTCTATGCCACACCCATGTCTCATGATACGGTCCTTCCCCGCTGGCATGAGTACCGCCACGTATGTCTCCTTTTCGGTGCGCCCCCAATGGAATGGAGTACCAACGGCCGAATTTTGGGTTTTTCACCACAGGATCTGGACCCTCATAATGTTCGGCACCACGTGCCACCCACACCATGTTTCCAAAGAACCATCTTATGCCAAGATGCCATGATTTCATTATGCAAACTCAATGTGACATTTCAACAAACACATGGTGTGCCCCTTTTCAAGTCATGTATTCCACCCCACAAAATGCATAATTTTACACTTCCAAAACATCGTTTACATGCATATACTATGGCTACACACATCAAGGCACATTCAAACTACAATTCCACTATACTAGCAATTCACAAAGATTATGCTAAACTTTTCACAAATTGCTAAAATTCCATAAAGCTTTCCCACCTCAATCAATCACATTTCCTTCATGACATCAAGTAATTTTCAACATAAATACACATCAAACATAACAATCTAACACATAGACAAGCCATATGTTATTCATAATGATAAAACATCAATTAAATCAAAGGAAATAAAAATTCCCAAATTTCTAACTCTAGGTTCTTCAAAATAACACCACTTAAATAACTTCCTAACCACAAATACATCTCTAAGCAGCTCAAATAACACATAGAAAGGTAGGAAAAGCTAGATCTATTTCTAGTTTAGCAAGAACCCATACCTAAATCCATTTTTCTTAAACTGAGAAGGATCTACTTTCTGGATGGAAAAAATGTTCAGTGAGTATATAGTACTCGTTGAGTTGAGCACTTTCTCAGAAGGAAGTTCAGCCAAATTCCCTCTTGAAATGTGTGTTTCGGCAGCTTGAAAATGTGTGATTTTAGGGCTTTTCTCTCCCTCTCTCTATACAGAAGAAATATATAGAGATTCTGATTGCTTAAGTGATAAGAATGAACTATATGAGCTGTATTTACAGTGGGGAATCAAAGGGGCAAGGCAAATGACCATTTTGCCCTTAATGACTCTACAGCTCATTCCTAAACACCTCAAATTGAAATTCCGTTTTAGCCAATGTTTATAAAATTATTTTAAATGAAAATTATTAGAAGGAAACATTTTCATTTGAGGTTGGCTTAGACCCGTTCCACCCGGGTCACCCAAATACCCTTTTTGTCCAATTCCGGAAAGCATTTCCGTTTTTGGTTAATTTTCATACAGTGGATATTTCACATTATTCTAAACACTTTACTCTTCTATGACACACTCTAAATATGGCTCTAAATAGGTCGTTCGGTGAAAACAGTGTAAAAAGGTACTTTACCGATAAAACCGACAAAATTGATAAACTATGCATGCAAAGTGTTCTATCTCAAAAATGAAAAATTTACGCTCATTTTTCGGATCTCTACAACCTTGCCTTTCGAGTTCCCTATATATCAGTGAATACGTTTTAGAATAAATTCTATTCATCAAATTTTGTGCCTTTCTATCATAAGTATCTCAAATACTAATTTAGACTTTACCATTGAGTCCAGAATGCCGAAGAAAGTCGGTTTAGGCTTTCACGAAATTCCATTTGGACTTTTGTACTAAAAAGGGCAAAATGGTCATTTTGCACTTTTACGGTATTTTATCCTTCGGGGTCCCGTCTCGCAAAACAGACCCCACCATTGGACTCAGAATGTCCGAGATAATAAATTTTGACTATTCATTCACCTCGTTTGGACTTCGTTTGACCCATATTTGAAATAGGGGCATTTTTGTAAAAATTAATATTTTATTAATTTTCCTGTTTGGGCCTTAGTGACATTTCTTAAAACATTTGGGGTCGGTTTATAATTTCCAAAAGCTGCGGTCTGAACCAGTTGGTTCAGAACCAAAAACCCTAAACCGGTCTGCTCCTTCACTGAACCAAACGGTTCAGTCCATTTCAAAGAACCAGATTCCAATATCCTGGTTCTTACCCTATCCATGGTTTGGATAAGCCCAACTCAAATTTTCACATTTCCTATCCCTGTAACCAAACGACCCAATTTATTTAAAATCCAATATATAAAATGACACAGTTTCATTTTCCCATTTCATTTTCGGTCGGGTCCCGACCCAATCTGAACCCGGATCCGGTTTAAATTTAACCCGGTTGCCTCACGATTTCACGGTCATCTTCCCCAGTACTCCGGTAGGGTTCCGGTTGTACACAGTCGTCTTCTCCGGCGACTGTTACCGATTTTCGATGGGTTTTCCTCCCGTTTTGAATGTCGTTTTACCCCCACCACATGGGGATCATGAATCTATCCTCCGTTTTGATCAAGACCGTCTTGATCTTCACGAATATGGGTTTAAATATCTCCGGTCGATTTTTCGGTCAGAGCTTCATTTCCATTTTCGTGACTTTTAGGTCACGGTTTTCACTCAAATTTCATCCTAAACGTTTTCTGCACTATTAGGGTTTATTTTGATAAACTTAAACTAAGTTTTTAAGCATAAAACTCGTGAAACCTGTATTATCACTCCAACCTGCAACTCAGTTTTTCTCCTAGGTTTCTTAATCATTTTCTATCATTCTTTTTGCATTTAAAAGCTAAACTCATGCTTATGAGAACCCTAGCTTTAGATCAAGCTATCATGCTTTAAATCCTAAAAACAAAACTCAAAACACTCACCTGGGTTTTCGGTTCTTGCTCACTGTGACCCTCCAAGCCCTTCTGTTTCTGCTCCTGAGTTCCTTGCCAATGTTCCTCCCAGTCTTAGTTTCCTTTTTGTCTCTCAACTCACGCCCGTATACACTTATATCACAATGACCGAATCCTTTCCCTCTCCATTTTCTCTCTCTCTCTCTCTCTCTCTCTAGTCAGACCTAACCATGCCCTGAGATCTCCTTACACACTCCAACACCCACTTTCTGTCACCACCACTCTCTATTGAAGTGTTATACACTCAACTTATTACACACACATACAACCGTACACACACCTCTTAATACATATATATATATATATATCTACCCTCACCCAAACTCACACACTCACGGCTGGTAACAGCCCTTTTTCCCATTTTCTTTTCTTTCCCTTTTTGTTTTCATTTAATATACACATATGTATATATATATGGTATAATACATTATATATATATATATACATGTATAAATTCATGATTATACCTATTTTTATATATACACGTATACCCATATATATACGTATATACTAAACTCTGGGCACGTATGCATACACTAATATTTCATGGTCTACGTTAATGGGTGCATGTATGCATGCATGGGTTTACGTGCGTGTGCGCATTACGAGGTATAGTTCTAGGCTGCTCGGGTATTGTCCAATGCTGACTGTGTAATTGATACTGTTCACATTCTAAGGTCATATGTGATGTCAGAATATAGAATTTAAACATCTCGGGTTACAACTGATAGTGCTACCTGACCCAGTCTGCCTCGATATACGTGCTAGTCCAGGCCGGGGTATTACATTCTTACCCCCTTAAAAATAAGTTTGTCCCCAAACTTAGCATACACTACTATGGAAACAACTGTGGATACTTGGCGCGCATGTCGTCCTCTCGCTCCCAAGTAACCTCTTCCATCCGGTGATTTCTCCACAGAACTTTGACTAATGGAATAGTCTTGTTCCGTAAGACCTGGTCTCGACGATCCAAAATCTGGACTGGATGCTCTATGTAACTCAGATTTTCCTGGACGTCTAATGGCTTGTGCTCAACTACCTGGTCTGCACTCTGTATACACTTCCTCAGCATTGAAACATGAAACACATCATGAACATGTGCTAACTCTGGAGGTAAAGCAAGCTGGTAGGCTACGGGTCCAACCCTCTTCGTGATCCTGAATGGCCCAATGTATCTGGGGCCAAGCTTTCCCCTCTTGCCAAACCTGACTATTCCTTTCATGGGTGATACTTTCAAGTATACAAAATCGCCTTTTGCAAACTCTAAGTCTCGTCGGTGAACATTCGCATAGCTTTTCTGTTGACTCTAAGTTGCTAATAAACACTGTCAGATCAGTTGTATTTTTCCTGTGGTTTGTTCCACTATCTCTGGCCTATAGAGTTTCCTTTCTCCCACCTCTGCCCAACATAGTGGTGATCGGCACTTCTTGCCGTACAATGCGTCATATGGCGCCATACCAATACTAGCTTGATAGCTATTATTGTACGTGAACTCCACCAATGGCAACTGATCTTCCCAACTCCCTTCAAAGTCTATGACACAAAAACGCAGTAAGTCTTCTAAAGTCTGTATCGTCCTTTCCGACTGGCCGTCGGTCTCGAGGTGATACGCAGTACTAAGACTCAGTTCCGTGCCCATAGCTTGTTGTAGTCCTTTCCAGAATCGTGATACGAACCGGGGGTCCCTATCAGAAACAATTGATACTGGAACTCCATGAAGTCTAACAATCTCTCTGATGTATAGTTCGGCTAGTCGCTGGAGAAGTTGTGTCGTCTTGGTTGCCAGGAAGTGAGCTGTCTTAGTTAATCTGTCTACGATGACCCAGATAGAATCACTCCCCTTGACTGTCTTTGGCAACCCTAACATAAAGTCCATCGTGATGTGTTCCCACTTCCACTCAGGAATGGGCAGTGATTGCAGAAGTCCTCCAGGCTTCTGATGTTCTACCTTAATTTGCTGGCACTTGGCACATCATGCTATGTACTCAGCTATGTGACGTTTCATCTCAGACCACCAATAAGTATCCTTAACATTGCGGTACATTTTGGTGCCCCTTGGATGTAAGGCAAATCTAGAATTGTGTGCTTCATCAAGAATCTCCTTCCTGATTTCGGGCACATTGGGTACGCAGATCCTACCCTGATAATATAACATTCCATCTCTTACTGAATACTCGGAGTCGATGCCTATCTCAATCTCTTGAAGAAGCTTAGCCAGCTTCTCGTCCTGAGTCTGCTGCCCCCTGATCTTGTCCACAATCAACAAACTGACTGTGACATTGGTATATAATGCCTCGGAACTGGGCAGAACTATCTCTATCTCCATATCCTCCAAGTCTCTTAGTATCTCTGTCTATGTCGTCAATAGGCAAGCTAAACTCCCTGATGACTTTCTACTAAGGGCGTCAGCTACCACGTTTGCCTTCCCTGGGTGGTACTGTATGCTGACCTCGTAGTCCTTCAACAATTCTAACCAATGGCACTGTCTCATATTGAGCTCCTTCTGTGTAAACAGATACTTGAGGCTCTTATGGTCGGTGAAGATTTCGCACGTGGCTCCGTATAAGTAATGCCTCCATATCTTCAAGGCGAAGACAATGGCTGCTAGCTCAAGGTCTTGTGTCGGATAGTTCCCTTCATGGGGTCTCAACTGGCGTGAAGCATATGCTACCACCTTTCCATTCTGTATTAACACACACCCTAAGCCCTTGAATGAGGCATCACTGTAAATTACAAAACCGTCAATTCCTTCTGGTACTGTCAATATAGGAGCTGTAACCAGACGCTCCTTTAACTCTTGGAAACTCTTTTCCTGTTCCTCTGTCCAAACAAAAGGAACGCCCTTCCGGGTCAGTTTGGTAATAGGCGTAGCTATTTTGGAGAAGTCCTTGACAAATCTCCTATAGTAGCCTGCTAACCCCATGAAACTTCGCACTTCCGTGACACTCGTAGGTTGAGGCCAATTCATGATTGCCTCGATCTTCTAGGAATCAACAGAGATTCCCTCTTTACTGATCACATGTCCTAGAAATGCTATACTAGGAAGCCAGAATTCGTATTTCTTCAACTTGGCGTATAACTTCTGGTCCCCTAACTTCTGTAGGACTCTCTTTAGATGTGTCTCGTGTTCTTCCTGGTTCTTAGAGTAAACCAAGATGTCGTCTATAAACACAATCACGAAGTTGTCCAAGTACGGCTTGAACACACGGTTCATCATGTCCATGAATGCAGCTGGGGCATTGGTCACCTCAAATGGCATAACAAGGAATTTGTAGTGTCCATACCGTGTCCTAAATGCTGTCTTCTGAATGTCAGTGTGTCTGACCTTTAACTGGTGATAGCCGGACCTCAGGTCGATCTTTGAGAACACCTGGGCCCCTTTCAATTGGTCGAACAAATCATCTACTCTGGGCAGTGGATATCTGTTTCGGATGGTAACTTTGTTCAACTCGCGATAGTCGATACACAGTCTCATAGTTCTATCCTTTTTCTTCACGAACAATACAGGTGCGCCCCATGGTAACGAGCTAGGTCGTATAAAACCCTTGTCCAATAATTCTTGCAACTGGAGCTTCAGCTCCTTCAGCTCTGCCGGTGCCGTCCTATATGGAGTCTTGGATATCGGTGTAGTGCCTGGCAATACGTCAATGCAAAACTCGATCTCTCTGTCTATGGGCATTCCTGGAAGATCATCCAAGAATACTCCGAGAATTTCCCTAGCAATGGGAATCTTCTCTAACTCGGGCTGCTGGGAATCAGTGTCTTGAACACTACATAAGAATCCGTGACATCCCTTGCGAAACAGACGCCTTGCCTGGATAGAGGAAACGAAGTAGGGTGGGGAAGCCACCCCTGTCCCCTCAAAGTTAACTATCGGAAACTGGGGGTTCTGTATGAGAACTCGTTTGGCCACACAGTCTATCGTAGCGTGATTGGCGGCCAGCCAATCCATTCCAAGGATAACGTCGAAACCACAAATTTCCAAGGGTATAAGGTCAGCCAATAAGTGTGTATCCCCGATCTGTATCCCACAATTCCTGTACATGGTATCCCCCAACAATGATTTCCCCGATGGTATAGAAACATTCAATAAATACCCTAAGTGTTCCTTTGCTATGTTCAATCTAGCAGCATATGCAGGGGATACAAATGAATGTGTAGATCCAGTGTCAAATAAAACATGAGCAGGCTGTGAGCATACTAAAAGAGTACCTGCGACTACAGAGGTTGTAGCATGCACGTCTCCTGGTAAAAGGGAGAAAACTCGTCCTGCCTGCTGCTAGACTTTCCCTTGTCCACTTCTTTGGGTTGGAGGTCTAAGTGGTGCTATTCCGGTTGTTGGTGCTTTAACCGAAGTAGTGTTGGGTGTGGCCTGATCCTTCTAAGGGCATTCTCTTGCATAATGTCCCCCCTGGCCACAGGAGTAGCAAGCGTTGCTGTTCTTGAGACATTGGCCCTTATGGATCTTATTGCAACGAGAGCACTTGGCTGCCCCCTTTTTAGTGTTGCTCTGTTTCTTCTGACCGGACCCTGTCGCCTGTGATGCAGCTCTAGGTCTGGTAAATGTAGATCCATGTTCCGAAGTAGAAGGCCCTTGCCTCTTATTCTAGTTGCCTCAACGTTTCTGGTTCCCTCGCCTCTTGGCGAATTCCTCACCACTCCTTTCTATGACCCAAGCTGTCTCCACTACATCATCATAGGTAGGTAGTCGATGGGGTACCAGTCTAGCCCACCTCAATCCTTCCTCGAACTTGCGAGCTTTCAGATCCTCGCTATTGATAGCACCTGGGGCAAATCTGGCCAACTCAGTAAATTTGGCCTCGTATTGTTCTACCGTCATCGCCCCCTGTTGCAGTACCATAAACTCTGCAATTCTTCGGTTTCGTACTTCTTGGGAGAAGTACTTCTTGTTGAAAATATCAGTAAATCGTTGCCAGTTCATGCCTGGCTCTTTAGCTTCCTCTATCATCCACCACTTATGTGCCATCCCTTTGAGCATATAAATGGCGTATGCCACTTTTTGGACCTCAGTACATATCAGGATTTTGAAGATCCTGTTCATCTCTAATAGCCACTCCTCAGCTATAGTGGCCCCTCCCGTACCGTCGAATGTCGGGGGTTTCATTTTCTGGAACCGCTCGTATAAGTATGCAGCGTCTCGCTTGTTTCCTTGATGATTTCCTACATTGTTGCCTGTGTTGACAGGCTGCTCCTGTCGTACCGGTTGCGCTGGCTGATTAATAGTAGCCTGAATCCGTGGTAGAGACTCGATGACACTCTGCATCAATCTCTCTAGCTGCTCTAAACGATCTATAGGCAGCGGACTTTGCCTTGTGTTAACCATGACTATGAATATAACGAATGAAGATAACCGATGAGATAACCAATGAGGTAGCCAATGAGATGACCAGTCAATGTGTAAAGCAATTGGTCAATGAATGTAAAACATAAAATGTCAATCATATCTAACAGTCTTAACTCTAGTCCTATCTCCTATGACTCACAATCAAACCTAAAGCTCTGATACCAAGCTGTCACGACCCGAAACCCACCCTATGCGGATCTCGTGTCGCGGGGCCGACCCGAAGGCCGTCCCTACTTTTTCCATTTCTGTATCATAGTACTAATATGCAATGTACTAAAAATTTTAAACAATGAACAGCGGAAGTCTTTATCAATTACAGTAATCCAACAGAAGTCTTTTAAATACATGACATAGTTCTACATAAGACAAAATGAGAACTAAACGTAACCAGCACTCGGGGGTGGTGAATACATGGAAGAACTAACATAGACTGGTACAGTACTTCAAAATGGCCCCCTACGCTCTCAGACTCCTATTGGGGTCTCGCAGCGTTATCACCTGAAATGGGGGGTAAGTGGGGTGGAATGAGCTACAAAGCTCAGTAAGTAAATGCAGATCTCCAACACTAGTATCGATGATCAATAAATCCATGAATAAGATTATGATAGCCAATCATAAGAATAAGATGCTGTGATAGCCAATGAAAACAATTGCCCCGAGGGCCAATGAATAGTAATCACAATACACAATCAGAAGTATTGGGTGTAATAGCAATATGGAGAAATTCAATGATAATATAACATTTTGAAGTACTGTACCAGTATATGTTAGTTCTCCCATGTATTCACCACCCCCGGGTGCTGGTTACGTTTAGTTCTCATTTTGTCTTATGTAGAACTATGTCATGTATTTAAAAGACTTCCGTTGGATTACTGTAATTGATAAAGACTTCCGCTGTTCATTGTTTAAAATTTTTAGTACATTGCATATTAGTACTATGATACAGGAATGGAAAAAGTAGGGACGGCCTTCGGGTCGGCCCCGCGACACGAGATCCGCATAGGGTGGGTTTCGGGTCATGACACCGGCCCTCCTCTTCAAGTAAAGAGGAGGAAGATTCTTTCGAGCTCCCCAGACTGCACCCCTGTCGAAGATGTAAGGGAGTCCCCCATTCTAATGGCAGCGCTCCCCCCTGCCCCTGAGGTCCCGAGCAAGCGAAGGGGGAAAAGCAAGGCATCTGTTATTGCTGCTGAGATGCCTGATGACTCTAGTTACTTAGCCACGAAGAAGGCATTTGAAGAGTTCTGGGCTGCTGGCCTGAAGCAATATAAGGGGCAGAACGCAGAGAAGATTACCAAACATCTTCTGTCCCTCTAGATGGAGGCAAATTTTGAGCCTTTGTCCTTTTCTTTCTTGTATTTTGAAATTTTAACTATACTTGTTCTGACTTATTTCTGTTTTCCTTGGCAGACCATGCATGGCCTTGCTGCCATCGTGGAAACTTTTACAAATCTGGAGATGATTGACAATCTCCAGTCTGAGCTAGACGAGGCCAGGCTACAGTTGGGAACTGCCCAGTCCACTACCTCTGCTGCTGAGGAGAAGCTAAAGGAGGCGAAGACCTCTTTGTCCATCATTGAGTCTGAACGGGACTCCCTTGCTCGGAAGTTGGATGACCTTCAAAAGAGGTTTAACGACTTCCAAGCTACCTCCATCCAGAAGACCCAAGACGCAGTCAAATCTGCCAAGGCCCAGACTGAGGTAGAGATAAAGTCTGAAGTTGAGGAGATGGGTGAGGAGTTGATCGAGCATGGGTACAATACCTTCAAAAAAAAAAACTCCTCGTGAACTACCCCGACCTTAATCTAATTGGGATTAACAATGTTGAAGTCCCTCCAGCTGAGGCTGAGGTTCGAAACGATGATGATGAGGTAGCCCCTCCCGATCTTTTTTCGGTAGAAGCACCTGCTCAAGCTGATATGGATGCAGTGTGCTAAATTTGAGGAGAATGAAGGAAAAGAGTGATGACGACATGGGATCAAATGACCCCTTCCTTGTTCAGATTAGCAGGACCAAAGGAAGAAAGTGATGATAACTTGGGATTCAGAGACCTCTTCCTCGTCCAGATCTATAGAACCAAAGGAAAAGAGTGATGATGACATAGAGCAGAACGACCTCTTCTTTGTTCGGACCAAGTTTAGTCTAGGATCTTTAATTTTCTACTTTACTTCTTTGTAAATCTTTCAACCTGATGTAATCTTTTATCAACTATCAATGAAATTGAATTTTTCCAAAGCTGGTATACTTTACGTTTCAAAGCACTTTTATTGATTGTCACTTCAAAGTAGCAACACTTGTAACTTTTGTAAGCTGTTATCAATAATATGCCAAGCTTGCAATAGACTTCAACACTGTACCAACCCATTATTGCTCTAAAAAACAACCTTGGGTTTCCGGCCTTTAAGCTTGCGATCAAGCAAAGTCGTTTGGGAATTAAATAAACTTCAGATCTCCCTTTTAACTTTTTAAGTGAGCATGAGCTGAGTGGTAATAACTGAGCAATAAGACTTGTAATTTAAACAACCACAGTAATTGAACTAATCTTCGTAGCCAGAATTGGCAATACCTTAACTTCCAAACTGTGAGACCTGTGGTTATATAGTAACAGGACAAATCTTTCATAATCAGGACTCCTGTCATTAGAACTGGTAATAACTGAAGACTTGTAATGGTAATTAAACCAATTCCGGTAACAACTGAGCATGACTAATTTAAACCTAGTAACCACTACTATTTAATCTTCCTTGAAAGATACTCCAGGCCTTTATTGCTTATAAGGTCTTTTGCTGATTAATCATCCCGACCATTAATTCTTGTAACAATTACAAAGAATTATAGAGGTTCGTTCATTGAAATGGACCAGACTTATAACTCTTGCATGGGTTGCAAGGTTTTTAGAGGTTTGTACATTGAGATAGACCAGACCTATAACTCTTGCATGTGATGCAAGGTTTTTTTAGGGATCTATACATTGAGATGGACCAAACCTATAACTCTTGCATGGGCTACAAGGATTTTTAGGGGTCTATACATTGAGATGGACTAGACCTATAACTCTTGCATGGGCTGCAAGGTTTTTAAGGGTCTGTACATTGAAATGGACCAGACCTATAACTCTTGCATGGGCTGCAAGGTTTTTAGGGGTCTGTATATTGAAACGAGAACACTTTCTTAGGAGGTAAGGAAAGAAAATCTTTATTCATAATATTTTCGTAAGTGTTCTATATTCCATGGTCTAGGTATAGATTTCCCAGCTATGTCTTCTAACCAGTATGTGGTAGGTCTGACAATCTTTGTTACCCTGTATGGGCCTTCCCAGTTGGGTGACAACTTTCCTATGGTGGGATCTTTAGTGTTTGGGAACACTCTCTTTAGGACAAGGTCCCCGATTTGGAAGTTAAGGGGCCTTATCCCTTGTTTGGAGCTATTAGCCATCCTGTGTTGATATGCCTCCATCTTGATTCTGGCCTAATCTCATTTTTCTTCAAATAGGTCCAGGTTTCCTACCAGCTGCTGGTCATTGGCCCCTTGGTCGAAAGTTTCCATTCTCACGGTGGGCATACCAATTTCAACAAGAATCACTACTTCTAAGCCATAGGAAAGTAAGAATGGAGTCTTAGAGGTTGGTGTTCTTCTTATAGTAAGCACACCAAGAAGCTCTTCAACCCATATTCCCTTGGCCTCTTCCAACCTCTTCTTAAGAGCATCAAGAATTGTTCGGTTGGTGACCTCAACTTTCCCGTTGGCTTAGGGGTGCCCTAGTGAAGCGAAGTGATGACTAATGCGCAAGTCTTCGCAAAACTTTTTGAAAACTTTACTGGCAAATTGCGTACCCTTGTCTGAAATGATGACACGTGGTATGCCAAACCTGTAGACTATATTCCTCCATATGAAACTCTTTACTTCCATTTCTATGATGCTAGCTAGGGGCTCGGCCTTCGCTCACTTAGAGAAATAATCAATGGCAACTAAGAGGTATTTTTTGTTCGGAGTGGCCTTTGACAGTGGCCCTATAATGTCCATCCCTCACTGAGCAAAAGGCCATCGGCTGGCAATAGGAATGAGCTCATGGTGGGGCTGGTACTGGTATGGTGTGAATCGTTGGCATTTGTCGCATTTTTGGACGTATTCCTTGGCTTGCTTCAACATGTTGGGCCAATAGTAGCACTATGTTAGAGCTCGGTGGGCTATGGTTATGCTACCATTATGGTTGCCATAGATTCCTTCATGTATTTCTACCAGAACATATTGAGATTCTTCTGGAGCCAAGCATCTTAATAAGGGTTAAGAGTAGGATCTTCGATAGAGCTTTCTATTTAAGATGAGGTACCGAGCTGCCCTGATCTAAATCCTTCAGGCCAGGTTTTTATCTTCTGGAAGTAATCCTTCCTCTATATATCAGAAGATGAGAGTCATCCAATTTTGAGTCTGCTTAGAAACCTGATAAAATCGTATTCTTCAATGCTTGGCCTTGGCTGGTGAGAGATCTTTAGAGTTGGATCTCCTTTTGGTTTGAGATAGGAGGCCATGTTTGCCAAGGCGTCAACCTTGGAGTTCCGACCTCTCTCGATCTTTTGAATGGCGAATCCAAGGAATGAGCGCTTTAGCAAATCCTCCAATTCTAAGTACCAGAGCATTCTGTCATCTTTGACGATGAATCCTCCCTGAACTTGGCTTACCACCAGTTGGGAATCAGAGAAGACTTCAAGATTCTGAGCCTCGTATTCCATTGTTAGCTTCATTTTGAAAATAAGGGCTTTGTACTCGGCTGCATTGTTGGAAGCTCTGAATCCCAAGCTTACTGCCTTTTCTACTACCAGCCCTTTAGGGGACCATAATACTAAGCTGACGCCAGAACCTCACTCGGTAAAAGACCCATTGGTATAGAGCTGCCATATAGTAGAGCCCCTTTTGAGTTGTGCCTTATCATGCAGTGCTGGAGTGAACTCAGCAACAAAATCTGCCAATGCTTACCCTTTAATGGAGGTTTGTGGCACGTAGGATATATCAAAATCTCCTAGTTCCATAGACCATTTAACTAATCGCCCCGAAACTTCAGGCTTCCATAGTACTGATTTTAGAGGATAGGCGATTGGGACAAGAAAAATCAAAAACAAAATAAGGGGCCGCAGCCCTTGTGACTCGAACACGGAATCCCTCAAACCTAACCCCACATCCTTACCACTTGGACAGGCAGTGCCCGTGGTGTATTATGTGGCAAAATATATATATATATATATATATATATATAAGATATGAAAGAAAAATTAAGAAAAATAAAAGGGGGCCGCAACCCCCTAGAATCGAACTAGTGACCTATTGGGGGGGTGACACGTGCTAACCAGCGTGCCACCCAGTTCTCACCCGTCGAATTATCCACCGAATAAATATATATCTATATATATATATATATTATACTAAAATAATTTAATTAAATTAAATTAAATAATGGTGAAATGACCCGATGTCCAAATTAAACATGTGAATAGTATATTTTAACTATTTTGGGCATTCTGAGACTAATGGTAAGGTCCGTTTTGCGAGACGGGATCCCAAAAAATTAAGACATGTAAAGGGGTAAAATTACCAAATTATCCCTAGTACCCCTACCAAATGGAAGTTTGAGAGGGTTTAAATTGACTTTTTTCGACGTTTTGGACTCAATGGTAGAGTCTAATTGATCAAAAGAGATACTTATAATAAAGAGATATAAAATTTGATGAATAGCATAAATTTATATAACTATAGACTGAAATGCTTTCCGACGTTGTGGGCTCAATAGTGGGGTCCACATTTTGAAATAAGGTATAGAAAGACACGACATGTAAACATGTGGAGTAATAAAATCAAACTTAAAGGTTAATGAAGTTACCAGAAGAGTACACTTTAAGAGTATAACACCTAAGATTAAAATTTGGATTTAATATGATCTAAGCATAAGTTAAGAATCATCAATTGGTGATATTACAGTGAATGTGAAGTTAATGAGACTATTCATGAATTGTTCTTAAGAACTACAGAGGAAGTGGAGAAGCACATTATTAGCACTAACCCTAAAGGACAGAGATGAGTAACCTTGTATTTGAAGTAGAGATTTAACTCCATGGATTTGAAGAAATTTTAAGTTCAAAATATCTGAAGTATTTGAATATCAAATTCAGTATTTCATGTTTTCTGTTTTAAAATATTATGTTCCTATAAACTCTATTGTGACATGCTCAGTGAATGGTTTCTACTACAATTTTCTCTAAAATATATTTTAGCTTGTTTAAGTTTAAAATGTCAAATCTCTTTAAATATTCTGAATTTGCATATTCCAAGTATTTGAAGATTCTATCATGAAGTCATGAATATTATGTTTTGAATGCTCATAAAAGCATCTATGTGAAGAAGTCATGTGTTAAATGTTTTTAAATGCATGAAAAATTGTGCATAAGCACCACGAATTTCATTGGGTTTCTTCGAAACTTAACTACGACACGAAAAAAAAATGTCAAGTAGCAAGATCTAATCCCCCAAGAATGAGATATTTCCATGACAAGTAAAATGGGGGTCTGGTTCGAAACGGATTCCACTAATGAAAGTGATAAGGTGTTGTGTTGAAAATGGAAGCAGGTTTTACCCTCATTTTTACTATGCATATCTACATGTTTTGAATTTCATATATTCTATTTGAAGAAGTACATGTTTAGCTTGAATACTTTAAATGTTTCAAAGTTATCTGTTTTAAAGAATGCATATATTCTGTATTCGAAGTATACGAGCAATTGGTAGTGATTGTTTTATAAACTCACTTGTGCTAAACCACTGCCAATTAAGACCCCATGACAAATGCGGGAATTACTCACAAGCTTAGATTGGCTTACCCAAATTTTTATCCGACCCCCTTTCAGGTGACTGATGGTAGTCCTGATTTTTTCTGACGACGATGATTAGAGCTTTGTCCATTTTGAGGAAGGGCATAAGCAACTACTTACAAGACTAGCAGTTTGGGAAGCACTATGAAATTGTGGTAGCCACTTTTGTATGAGAAGATAGTAAGTTTGTTATGTATTAAGCCCCATGGGGCAATTGAACATGCATTAATTATAAAGTCTTTAAGTTTTTATTATGCTCTGAATGTATAACCATGTGTACTGTTCTAAAGAGCAGCAGTACCGGGCGGATGTGCATAAATTTAAAATAAGAAAAGAAAAGAAAAAGTTTTTTACACTTTCGCAAACACAGGCTGCACCGCCGTCCGATATCGCTACTTATGTTCGCCTCTCCCTAAAGCCTTGGGCTGAAGGGCGGCAATCGCGATTCGAGAATCTGCACTGGGTGAGTTTCGGGTCGGGACACTCTTTCTCTCTCGCTAGGTTTCTGTGGCTCTCAACCTTCCTGATATTGCGTCGGGAATCCTCTCTCTATCATTACCGCAAGCACACTGGAGTAGCCCATCCTACGTGTAACATTCACTCTAGTATAAAAATTGTCCCCTTGTATCTTCTATCAGCAGTACTTGAGCACTTTGTACTCTTATTCTTAATATTTCCTTGTTTAGCATCCATATGATACTCGGGCACTATTATTCTTAATCATTTCCTGATTGCTTAATGCAGGCTTACTCTCATTTCTTCTTTCTTTGTGCTTTACTCATTCATTGAGTTTTGTGTTACTCCTAGTACTCCACTATCTTCTACTAATTTGCTTCTCAACTTAGTCCCTTGTTTCCTTGTGATTGGTACAAGCTCCTTGTTATATTACTTTATCATCAATTAATAGTAGTTTTATTTTTTATTAAATTCATGGCAAAAACATGCAATAGTTGGAAAATTGATCAAAATATGACATATATTTTATAACTTTGCAAATTATAGTTTTCTATAAGATATACCTTTGTGTCACTAACGACACCAATATCTTGTTTTACACTCCTGATATTTGTATGCATATGGAACAAGTTGAACTCATAGGGAGTCATCTCACTATATCCAACCGAGAGCACTATGGATCTACGTTTACATTTGCACTACCTTACAAGGTTTCACCCATATGTGAAGATTCAGATGATCCAGATGAACTCTCAGATATGGCTGATCATGATGCTACAGTTGATGCCAATGATGATGATATAAGTTCTGGATTTTTCCAATTCCAACCACGCACTTTGGGTTCTCTATTCTCCTCTAGTAGTTCTGGCAAGGCCCAAAAACTATCAGCAAACAATTTTGGGTTTAGTGCCTTCTATAAACTTAACGGGTTTCCAAATGACTCATGTTCATTCCCCTCTAATAATAATATATCAAAAGAGATGACTTCAGTGGATGATGCATGTTTGGTCGTCGATGCTTCTGAGACATCATCTAAACCTAAGAGTTCACTGAAGCACAGCCCAGTCTCTGATAGCAAAGTAGCTAGAGGAAAGAAGTGTCATGATGATGGAAATGGTCAATTTCAGAATCCTTGTAAATATTCCTCTTATTCCTCAAGGGTATGCAAAGAAGTGGATGAAATTATAAAGCCCAAAGATCCCCAAGAAACGTGTCAAATGCAGTTGAAATCTGACAGAAGCTCACGGTGCTCTTCTAATAATGGTCCAAAAATTCCCAATTTAGCATCTAAACCTAAGATCCTTCTTGTTGAAGATAACAAGATTAATGTGATGGTGACACAGTCAATGATGAAGTAGTTAGGCTATAATATAGATGTTGTGAATAATGGAGTTGAAGTTGTCCATGCAGTCCAATGCCATAATTATGATCTCATTTTAATGGTAATTACAAAGATCCAAGATCTCATTCTTTATGGAGCTTATTTTATTTTCCTTTTAATAAATGTGTTATGTATTCCTTTTATCAAAAACATGTACACTTTTGCTCATGGCCAACATAGTATTTAAGTTTTCCAATTGTCATTACATTATTATGTTGAATTAGTTGTCACCATTTGTGCCACGAATCAATGATTATATGTGGTGAGGATTGAGTTTTATCTCTTTTCTTCCACGAGATCTAAGTTTGTTTCATTTCTTTTCCAGCTTTATAGTTTTATTAGTTTATAATATTGTTTCATTTCTTTTCCAGCACTATAGTTTTATCAATTTGTTTCATTTCTTTTCCAGCTTTGTAGTTTTATCAGTTTATAATATTGTTTTATTTCTTTTCCAACACTATAGTTTTCTCAGTTTATAAGAAGTCACTATCCTTTGCCAGTTTTCACTGGCATCAAATACACATGTTACAGTAGAGTCCTCTGTTAGTAAATGTATATCAGTATTTCAGTTAGACACAGAAATTAAATTCAAGAATAGAAACTATTTTGGAAAACCAAGAAATAATTCTGTTTCATACAGAAATAATTATACTTGATTGAACCAATAGAACAGAAATAAATAATTGCAATTAAACCATAACCTGTTAGTAGTTGGAGATCACAGAGAATTTTTTAGAACAAAAATGGATCAAGTCTTGTGGTGGACACAATGTCCTTAAGACAATTTATTGCTCTCGCAGTGGTGCTTACAAGTACTAGGCAAAATGTCTCCCAAGATAAAATGATCTCACCAACACAAAGGCAAACACTACCAATGGTTGTCTGTCGAACCAGAACTTATGCAGAACTTTCTCTCAAAATGAAGATGATATGCAAATGAATTGATTGAATGCAGAATGCTGTGATCGTGTGTCCTATTTATAGACTCGCTCATACCTGTTTGGTACAGGCATGAAGCTTGGGTCGTGTCTGTTCATGGCGAACAGACACAGTCGCGTCTATGGAGAAGACGCCCATTCAGTCAAACAACACTTCCAAAAGTTTTGGACTCCCAACGGTAACCATACGCATGTTGCAAAATGACAACATTTTAGAATCCCAACGGTAACTTAAACGTATGTTCAAAACGACTGCGTTTCAGGTTTGAAAAATTTTAAATAAATTGTTTCTAAAAAGATATATACACAGCAAGCCCAAGCCCAAGCCCAGAACTCGTGCCCGAACCCGAACCCGAGCCTCTATGCGGGGCGGTGACTGCGGTGCTCGCGCGTGTGTGGTGAACTAAGCAATGCTAGGTCCCCCCCTTCCACCAAATTGGGGTGCCCTTTGGGGATCAAACCCTCTTCTTAGGTATGTATATATATATACTAATTAAAAGCCTTGTACCCATCCTATGTGGGATACAAGCTTTTTATACAAGTTTCAAGCTTTTGTTACCATTTTCAAGTGGTGATGTTTGGAGGCAATTTCTCATTCACTCCTTAATGGTTTTGAGCAACCGCATATATAATCTTCATCTCCTCATGGAGGAGAACACATTCTTATGTCGACCCATTAAAATTAATTTGTGGGACTCACTTTAATTTTAGCTAAAAGATAGCAAATTATAATGCTCAAACCCATTTTTCCAACATCCTCAACTATAATTTCATCAGGGTTTTTTCTAGGTGTTCACTCTGACACTTCTTTTCAATATATTTGTGCCTTCACAATTCAACTCAACTCGACTAAACTTTTATCTCAACTATTTGGGTCGGCAATATTTTTGCCTTCACAAAAATATTTTTTGAGGAAACTGTATTTAAATTTGACTACTAATATAATTACACCAATATTTTAGCTCATCTAAACGAATTCAACACCCTCCTTACATATTTTGTTTTACTCTATACATCAAACTCCATCTCTCTCACATGAATCTATACTGGCACTTGCTCCCAATTCTCTCTTATATTTTTGGAAATTAGATCTACACTGTGGTATTGATTGCTACATGGACAGTTTTTCATCAAGGTGTGATCAATAGCCATATTTTCATAGTGGAAGAAATATAAAGCCCTTTGATGCTTTCATCTGAAACCCAAAAGTTCTAGCAAGTACCAAACATATCTTTAGTGAAAAAATCACCAGGAAAAAAAGAACAAAGGAAATCTCTAATTCAATAATGCAGGAACTTGTTGAACACTAACTTTTAATATATGTTTCACTATACAGTCAAAGTGACTTTGGGGCATACCCTAGTTTTTATCTATGCCATCGCCTACTGAAACCAATCTCCATGATCATCCATTTATCACGTTTGCATTAGATATTTGTGGATATAGAATAGAATTTTGGAAGGTTTCCTAAATCAAACATGTTTAGGTTGAAATGGTTTTCTTGTTTCCTGAAGTTTTCGAGTTATGAGCTATTAATCCATCTTGTGTGTCACTGAATTACTGCCTTTTTGTCAAGGCACGGCTCAAAAAAAAAAATGCATAGGGTGTTAAATTCTGGATCTATGTTAAGATAGGTTTGGAGTTTTGCAACACGACAAATCCCTCTATATTTACTTTCTTATGCTAGGGAAGGATGTTATTTTCTTTCCCTTTTCAAAAGACTTGGGACATACGACACAACACATTGTTTTATGGGTGTAACAGAACAGTTCAAAACAACTACAAATATTGAATATATAGCTCAGCAATTAGCATATGAGAATAAGCGCAAACTGTTGACCCTTTTTGCTTATTCCTTTTCACTTCTCTCATTTATTTAATTTTTTCTCTCTATGGAAAAAGAACAAGAATTGGAAGAAATATATGAATTAGTTTTGATTATTATTAATGTGTAAGATTTTATAGTTATTAGAAACTGTGACCATATGCAGGATGTATGCATGCCTGTAATGGATGGACTTCAAGCTTCGAGATTGATTCGTTCTTTTGAGGAAACTGGCAATTGGGATGTTGCAGTGAATGCTGGAATTGAGCAGCATATGCCTTCTTCAGATTCATCACCAAATGGTCAAGAATTTCAATTGTCTACGAAGAGGATCCAAATCATCGCGGTAACTATTTTAACTCTTGTTGCCGCTTGAAATGGTGCTCCATAACTTTCTTTCATCTATAAACTTTCCCATCTTTGCCTTTGATATTTTCCTTGTACTCAACAAAACAAACCCTTTCCTATTTTAATCACTTGTGCATGCTAAATCAAATCACTCTCTGGTCGACTGTATCTATGTTCAATTATCGCATTAAATCAAAGGCCATGTTTCTTTTTCTTGTAGCCTAGTCTTGACTTGCTTTACACCTACATTTTCCCATGGCGAAAGAAACCTTATCTTATTTTACGTTGCATCCATGTACTGTTATGGTGCCTTGCTTCCCACAAATGCCGTAGCTAAGCTTTGCTCAATTATGTACCCAAGGATGATGTAACATCAGGCTTCTAAGGAACACCCTAGCATTACAATGCAAATTGGTGTGACAACTGTTTTATGCTAGCATTAGATAACAAAGTTTTTTTTCCCTTTTCTTTAACTACCCTTTCTCTCTCTTCTCTATTTGTTGCGCATTCTTAATTATAACAAACCCAATGAGGATGGTGGTTTATATGCTAGTTGAATCAGGCTTGAACAATTGGAAGGTGACATCCATTTTGCGTCTGCCCTGGGGAACCGCATAATATCTGGTCCCAACCATGTATTGTGTCCTTTGGCGATGATTTTTAGTCTCTAGAACTGATCCTATGCATTGAGAGTTAAACTAACCCTTCTAAAACATTCAAATTTTCCTATACATCACACAGTTAAAATTAACGGATTATACTATTTTTCATCTCAATCCTTGACTGTAACATAAAATCTTTGCTTTATTACAAATTGGTTGCAACTACCTGCAAGGATTCATTTTGCTGGTTTGACAAACAGCTTAATTTCTTAGCATTGGTCATGTTTTATCTTCACCTCAATACGAACACACAAATTATTATCTGAAGTTACACAATCGAATCATTCATAATAAGTTGTCATATTTAAACAGTAGTCTTTATGTCAGTCATAAAAAATTCACAGGTTCATGCAGAAACAAAAAATAGTAGTAGTAGTAATAGTCATTGTTGTTGTAAATCATATGTACTTTTTATACTTATATTTCACATAATAGTGTGCATATGTATATACCATGTTTACACTTACTGATGCTGCACTTTTTGGCCTTCGTATGATCCAAGCTCGGCTCCTTGTGAAATACTCAAAACAGAAGATCAGAGGACCACCGGGTTGGCTCTTGGCTCTGGCGGTAGCCGCTCCGATGCTTAAGTCAATAAACTGAATTGAAAGAATGTAATGAAAGCCAAATAATGAGCACAAAAATAAAGCGTACCTTTATGGTTTGATTTATAGGCCGTCGCATTCCTAAGTTGATTAGGATTCAGAGTCATGAAAGTAGGGATATCACCATCGGAGATAGCAGTTACCTTGTAGGATATCGTATCGAATAGAGATAACCACGAGTGGCGGTTTCCATATAGAAGATTGTTTCCTTATTCTCTGCTCCGTGTATATTAAGGCGGTGACGAGGTCTGATCATCGATGCATTGCACTGAAGGCTCGTGTTCAGTCTTGTAGGTTTTTTCTTACGGAATAGTTCGGTCTTTGTGGATCCACTCTGATTAACCGAGCATGAGCTGAATGACCCGTAGTTACACGTGTCGAGTAGTGGTTGGTGTGTCACTTTGTGGTATATCAGTTACTCCCCCCCAAGACTTAGTTTGAGCTCGTGGCTTAACTAAGGTTTTATGAGTCTCCGAAAAGTCACGCGTTCTGCCGTCTTGTTTTTCGAGACGGCTGTTGGTACGCCATTTATTGCGCAGCCGATTCTTAGGTTTCTAAAATCATTATTGCTACGCCACCGTTGCGACGGTTCGCCTTGGTAGACATTATTTCCTAAATGTATATAAAAGAGAGAAGAAGCTTTGTACGATTTTTTTTACTGTTTTCTCTATTTTGGGAGGAGATAATACATTCTGCCATTGTAGATCCAGCAAGCTAGTCCATGAGGAGTGCCATTCATCCGAAGCTTTTTCCTCTATCCAGGCTCAGTCTCGGTTTCTTCATCTATTTTTCACTATCTTTCTTTTTCTCTGGTTATTTTTGAAATGTCGACCTCCACTGCCTCCTCTGGTGTTGGCGATGACTCAGGGAGTCTTCCAGAGGTTTATACCTTGTCACAAACCCTTGTTAGGGTAGTAGTTCCTTGGGGACTAGGTCGGAAGAGACCCGTTCTGGTCCCGAGGTCAAGATTGTAGATGCCTTCTCTGAGTCTAGGGATAGAGAGGGTGAAGTCTCTGATCAATCTTCTCGAGGGGAAAAGAGAGAGAGAGAGAGTACTGTAGCCTCTTCATGGTTGGATAATATAAGGGAGAGATACGATTTCCCTTCGAATATTGCCCTTAGGGCTCCTTACGACATAGATTGCCCTTGGGATATTAGGGAAGGTTAGATATGTGTTTATACTGCTTGGTTCGAGATGGGGCTACGCCTACCTCTCCCCAAATTGCTTAGGGAATTCTTTTGCTGGTTCAACCTTTGCCCTGCCGACCTGCTTTTGAATAGTTGGAGACACTTGTTAGGGTTTATGGTTTTAGGTCGTCTGAACGGTGTTGAGGTCTCTTTAGACTTGATCTGTAGTAAAATGGATCTTAAGTACCTGAAGTCGAAGGGCCTCTACTATATGTCGTTTGACCAAGGTTTCTGACCTCTGTCCTACGTACCGTCCTCCAACAAATCTTGGAAAGATCGGTATTTCTTTGTTAGTGGAGAGTGGGAGATGACCGACCTTGAGGTTCAGATCTCTACGTTTCCCTAGAGCACGGGGTTTATGGGTGAGACCCCCTTTTCTTTTGTAATCTTTGCTCTTCTATTGCTTCTTACCTTTGTATTTTTGACTAACCATTGTCCCGATCTTCCTTGTGTAGATAAGAGTATCAAGAAGAGGCCACCCTTCACTCCTGCCCTCAAACAGGAATACAAAAAGCTCCTCCAAACTTCGAACAGAGACTACAGAGCTATCCTTCATTCGAGCGACACAATGCCCCCAAAAGATAAGAATTTTATCGACGAGGTCTTGCAATCTGTCGTCGGCAAGTGGGGCTCGGCAAAGAAGAAGAGGGTGGCGAACCTTCCTCTTCCTGCTGTGTCCTCGTCGAAGAGGAAGAAGACGACCATGACTGACCCTTCTTCTTCTGCACCCCCCAAGAAAGGGGCGGTCCCCTCTGTTTCTCCCTCCCCTGCACCGCCCTAGAGGGGTGTGGTGATTAGGGAGCCCACTTCTGCACCGCCTCAGAAGGGCGTGGTGGCTTGAAGACTTGTCTCCTCTTCAGCCCAGAGAGCTCAACCGAAGGGTAAGGCGAAGGTGGCTGCCAGGCTAGACCAGATGCCTGATGGGT
The DNA here is from genome assembly GCA_008638375.1 of Nyssa sinensis. Lineage (NCBI taxonomy): Eukaryota > Viridiplantae > Streptophyta > Magnoliopsida > Cornales > Nyssaceae > Nyssa > Nyssa sinensis. The sequence goes on from CM018046.1 coordinate 23,388,727, forward strand.
ATAGGGCCGTTCATCAGGCCATTGAAGAGTTCTGGGCAGACGCCCCATGAAAGGATTCTCCTTCCTGCAGTACCAGGAAAGGTACTAAGAGGACGGTTGTCGGTGCAATGAACGCTCATCTGAAGATAACGACCGCACTCTCTTCCTTGGTGTTTTATTTTCTTTTTCATTTGCCTGGCTTGGTTCTTATTCTTTCTTGCAGACCTTGCATAACTTGGCCGTCATGATGGAGGCCACGGTGGACCTTCAGGCCTTGGAGAGGCTAGAGGACGAGCTGGATGAAGTTCGGCTTTAGCTCGACACGGCTCAATCCCAAGCCACTGCGGCCGAGGATGAGCTCAAGGAGGTGAGGAATTCCCTCTCAATTATGGAGTCTAAGAGGGATTCCATTAAGTCTGAGAGGGATTCTTTCCAGTCTAAGCGGGACTCCCTCATCCAGGAGCTGAACAAGCTGAAGGAGGAGAACTGTGCTCTTCAGGCATCCTTTGCTCAGAAAGTTGATGAGGCCAAGGTCAAGACCGAGGCCAGGCTGAAGACTGAGCTGGAGAAGATGGGTGACAGAATTGCACAGCTCGGTTATGATAACTTCAAGTCCAAGCTCCTCACCAAATTCCCAGATATCGACCTATCGGGGATTGACGATGATGATGAGGAAGAAGATGGTGATGAGGATAACGGGTCTGCAAGTCCTTTAGTTTAGGAAGAATTTTGTAGTTCTGCTCTTTCTATTGTAATCGAGCACTCGTTTTAATGATAATATCGTCTTGTTGAAAGCTCTTGCCTTCTTTTTTCTTTGAATATTTGCAAGCTTTGTAGTTTTTTATGTATCGTCTGAAGTACCCATGTTCTATGGTGTGTAAACGGGTTTCGTCACTTAAAACTTGCAATTTAACATAAGTAAACCTGCTTGGGGTTCAAAGCATTGCTCTTTGGTCGGCCATCGTTGATGGGTTGATTCTCGAACTTCATGACTTGTGATGATTTTGAACTAAGGTGTAACAATAAGCAACTGCGCCGAACTCTTGACATCGGAAGGGTTTCGAATCAGGGATTTGCTTTGAATAATAAGGAAGGTAGTTAATACAGTAACCAACCAACCCGAGCTCTAATCACCGAATATAAAGATTTGTAGAAATTAGTCATTCTAACCACTTAGAGCCAAACCCGAGCTTGATTGCCGAATAAAAGGGCTTGTAGTGTAATGATCCTTGAAGGTCGGTATCCTTTCCCAGGACTTATTGATGAGATTTTGAGCAGTTAGAATCATATTTGTCAGCTTGTAATCTTATTAATATAGACTGGTTATGTAGTTCGGTGCACTGTGATAGACCAGACGTGAGGTCTGAATTAAAACGGACCAGACTTTAAGGTCTGTACATTAAGATGGACCAGACTCAAGGTCTGTGCATTAAGATGGACCAGACTCAAGGTCTGTGTATTAAGATGGACCAGACTCAGGGTCTGTGCATTAAGATGGACCAGACTCAGGGTCTGTGCATTAAGATGGACCAGACTCAGGGTCTGTACATTAAGATGGACCAGACTCAAGGTCTGTACATTAAGATGGACCAGACTCAAGGTCTGTACATTAAGATGGACCAAACTCAAGGTCTGTGCATTAAGATGGACCAGACTCAAGATCTGTACATTAAGATGGACCAGACTCAAGGTCTGTACATTAAGATGGACCAGACTCAAGGTCTGTGCATTAAGATGGACCAGACTCAAGGTCTGTGTATTAAGATGGACCAGACTCAAGGTCTGTACATTAAGATGGACGAGACTCAAGGTCTGTGCATTAAGATGAGAACACTTTATGGTATGAAAAAATTTCTTTATTGATAATACTTCCGTAAGTGCTCCATATTCCAAGGTTTGGGAACAGGTTTCCCCTCCATGCACTCTAACCAGTGGGTGGTCAGTCTTACTATCTTGGTGACTCTATAGGGGCCCTCCCAGTTGGGTGACAACTTCCCCATGGTGGGATCTTTGGTGTTCTGGAACACCCTTCTTAGGACGAGGTCCTCAACTTTGAAACCGGCAAGCTTAAGGCCAAGTTTCGAGCAGCTAACCATCCTGCGCTGATATGCTTCCATTCTGGCCACGGCTTGCTCTCTTCTTTCTTCAAGTAAGTCCAAGTTTTCTACGAGCTGTTGGTCATTGGTCTCCTCATTGAAAGCTTCGGTTCTTAGGGTAGGCATGCCAATTTCAACAAGGATTACTGCCTCGGTGCCGTAGGCGAGTGAGAAGGGAGTTTCTGATGTTGGAGTTCTCCTGGTTGTCTTGTAGGCCCAGACTGCCCCAGGGAGTTCTTCGACCCACCTTCCCTTAGCTCCTTCTAACCTCTTCTTGAGAGCATCTAGGATTGTTCGGTTAGTGACCTTCGCTTGCCCATTGGCTTGAGGATGACCAAGTGAGGAGAAACGTTGGTTGATATTCAGGTCCTAGCAGAACTTTTTGAATGTTTTACCAGCAAATTACATGCCGTTGTCTGAGACGATCACGCGAGGTATGCCGAACCTGCAAACTATATTTTTCCAACTGAAGCTTTTGACCTCCTTCTCTGTAATGCGAGTTAGTGGCTCTGCTTCAGCCCACTTTGAGAAGTAGTCGATAGCTACCAATAGATATCTCTTGTTCGGCGTGGCTTTAGGCAATGGGCCTATGATGTCCATTCCCCATTGTGCAAAGGGCCATGGGCTTGTTATAGGAATGAGTTTATGGCAAGGCTGATGCTGGTAGGGGGCGAATCTTTGTCATTTATCACACTTTTGAGCATACTCTTTTGCCTCCCTTAGCATTCCGGGCCAGTAGTAGCCTTGTGTCAGAGCTCGGTGCGCTATGGTTCTGCCTCCGTTATGATTTTCGCATATTCCTTCATGAATTTCTGCCAGAACGTACTGAGATTCTTCTGGAGTCAGGCATTTTAACAACGGCTGAGAGTAAGACCTTCAGTAGAGCCTTCCATTCATGACGAGGTACCGAGCTGCCCTGATGCGGATTCTTTTAGCTTTATTCTTGTCCTCTGGGAGGAGCCCTTCTTCTAAGTATTGGAGTATAGGAGTCATCCAGTTCTGAGGCTGTTCTGTAACTTGGGTGACCTGGACTTCTTTGATGCTAGGCCTTGGCTGGTGGGAGAATTTTATTGTTGAGTCTGTTTCTGACTTCATAGGGGATGCCATGTTTGCCAAGGCATCAGCTCTACCGTTTTGACCTCTTTCTACTTTTTGGATTGAGAAAGTTCGGAAGGCGTGCTTCAATAGGTTGACCAGCTCTGAATACTGAAGCATCCTTTCATCTTTGACGCATACTCACCTTGAACTTGGCTGACCACTAATTGGGAGTCAGAGTATGCTTCGAGGCTCTGAACCTCGCATTCTTGTGCTAGCTTTATCCTTAGAATAAGGGCCTCATACTCTGTTTCATTGTTGGAGGCTCTGAACCCTTGGCTGATTGCCCTTTCGATTATGAGCCCATCAGGGGACTGTAGTACTAGTCCAACACCTGCACCTCGGTCGGTAGACGACCCGTCAGTGTATAACTGCCAAGCCCCCAAATTTTCACAAAGTTGTGCTCTGTCCAGTAGTGCTAGGGTGAACTCGGAAACAAAGTCTACCAAGGCCTGCCCTTTGATTAAGATCCGAGGAACATAGGATATATCGAACTCCCCTAGTTCCACCGACCATTTGACTAATCGTCCTCATACCTCCGGCCTCCTCAGTATTATTTTTAAGGGATAACCAGTTAGAATTTCTATGGGATGAACTTGAAAGTAGGGTCTGAGCTTTCGTGCAGATACTATAAGTGCAAGGGCCAATTTCTCAATCTCGGGTATCTCTTCTCTGTGTCTAACAGTGCTCTGTTGACATAAAAGATGGGCCTCTGCATACCCCTGTCCTGTCTGACTAGTACAGAACTGACAGCGTTCTCAGAGACTATAAGGTAGATAAGTAGCTTTTCCCCTTGGATTGGCTTTGACAAGAGCTCAGGTGAGGCTAAGTACTTCTTTAGTTCCTAAAAGGATTTTTCACATTCGTCAGTCCATTATAGAGATTTGTTACCTTTCAGAGCTTTGAAGAATGGTAGACAACGATCAGTAGATTTGGAAATAAATCTGCTCAGAGCCGCTATTCTGCCATTTAGAGCCTGAATGTCTTTATTGGTCTTTGGAGGCTCTAGTCCAATCAGGGCCCCAATTTGGGTCGGGTCCGCCTCTATACCTCTTTGAGAGACTATGTACCCCAAGAATTTTCCCTTTGTCACACCAAAGGTGCATTTCGAGGGATTGAGCTTCATCTTGTATTCTCTGAGGATATCAAATGTTTGAGCCAAGTACTGGAGATGACTGCTCTTCCGCAGGCTTTTGACCAGCATATCATCAATGTAGACCTCCATAGTACTACCAATTAAAGGGCTGAACATCTTGTTAACCAGACGTTGGTATGTGGGCCCAGCATTTTTTAGTCCGAACGGCATCACTCTATAGCAGGAGAGACCTCGTTCAGTTATGAACGACGTTTTCTCCTGGTCAGGATGTTCATCTGTATTTGATTATACTCGGAATAGGCATCTATGAAGCTCATAAGCTCGTGCCCTGCAGTAGCATCGACTAACTGATCTATCCTCGAAAGAGGAAAGCTATCGTTGGGGCATGCTTTTTTAAGGTCTGTATAGTCGACACAGATTCTCCACTTGCCATTCTTCTTCTTGACCAGAACAGTGTTAGCCAGCCAGTCAGGATAAAATACTTCTCGTATCATGTTGGCATTGAGCAGCCTTTGTACTTCATTGTTGATGACCTGATGTCATTCTGGAGCGAGTGGCCTTCTCTTTTGTCTTATTGGTGGATGGTCTGGATCCACCATCAGTTTGTGTATGATGAGTTCGGGATCTATTCCTTCCATATCCCTTGTTTTTCAGGCGAATATGGAGAGGTTTTTCTTTAAGAATTTGATCAACTCATCCTGCTCGGTAAGTGATAGGTCAGGACATATCTGTAGGTAACGCCCCTGATCCTCCGAGCTGACCAGGATTTTAATAGGTTCTCCTATGGGCTTGGCCCTGCTGTCCCTTCCTCTGGGGCTTAGCGGCTCGTCAATCCTGGAGGGACAGTCTTCTGCCTCGTGATAGCAAGAGTGGATTGGATCCCCGCATTCACGGGCATGCAGTAATTGCTATTTGGGGGCCTTGGCCTTGAGTACGAGAGCATGGCATTCTCGGGAGGTCGGTTGGCATCCTCTAATAGAGTAGATAATCTGATTGTGGAGGGTTGATATGACTGCCCCCATCTCATGTAGCCAGGGTCTCCCAATTATGACATTGTAGGGAGATTTGGCCTTTAGGACCATGTATTCTGTTACCATGGTCTTCTGTCCGTCCCCTTCCCCTACAGTGGTGGCCAGATCGATCCTTCCTAGTAGAGTGTTGAGGTTCCCATCAAAACCTGCCATGATTATATCGGTGGGCTTAATGTCACTGAGGTTGAGCTTCATCTGCTTGAAGGGGTCATAGAACAGAACGTTAGTCGAGCTCCCAGTGTCCACAAGGACTCTTCGGATCTCAAAGTTGGCGATCTTAAGAGAGATGACCAGGGCGTCACTGTGAGGACAATGTACTCCTGTAAGGTCTTGATCCGTAAACTGGATTTCTGGCGCAGGCTTTAACCTTTTCTCTACGTTAGAGATCTGTATGATGTTGGGAGTAGACCTGGCCTCCCGAGCATAATGCTTCATCGACCTATTAGAAGTCCTTGTTGCAGGGGAATCTGCGTGTAGGACAAAGATCACTTGGTTGTTCTGCCGTGGGGGCTCGTTCCGTCCTTCCTTTTGTTCTTGCCTCTGGTCGGTCTTCCTTTGTTGGGGTCGCTCATCACGGGGGTTTTGCCTTCTGTCTTGTTTGACGAACTCCTGTAGTCACCCTCTCCTTATTAGCTGCTCAATCTCATGTTTGAGAGCTTTACAAGTGTTAGTTGTGTGCCATCGGTCTTTGTGAAAATACAATACTTAGTTTGATCTCGGTAACTGGGGTCACCTTTCAAAGGCTCTGGCCATCTCAGGTTCTCTCGAGATCTTACTTGCTTCAGTATGTTGTACAGAGAGGTATTTAGAGGAGTAAAGTGGTTGAATTCTCTTAGCCTAGGATTATAGGAAGTTCTGGGGACCCCTCTTTTCTCCGAGCTTCTGGCTCTCTTCCTAGCCGAGCTAGGGTCCTTCCTTTGGTCGTCCTTCCTCTGACTGTCTTTCTTCTGGTCGTCTTTCTGAACTTGTTCCTTGATCTTTCTAGAAGTGTCATTGGCCTCTTCCAAGTTAATGTATTTTCTTGCCCGGTCCATGAGTACTGCCATATCCACAAGGGGATTTTTGGTCAAGGAGTCCTTGAAGCCTCCTTGTGCAAGTCCGGAGGCCAAAGCAGCTACAAGAAAACTGGGGCTGCAATTTGTAACCTCAGTGAGCTCGGCGTTGAAAAGCGCAATATAGCCCCTAAGTGACTATTCCCTTGTTTGCTTTATGTTCAACAAAAATTCGGGACCCTTTCTCAACCTCCTACTAGTCATGAATCTGTCCTGGAATCTTCTGCCGAGCTCATAGAAGCTAGTAACTGAGTTTGGTGAAAGGTGATGGAACCACTTCAGAACAATACCGTTGAGGCTGGTCACTAATGTTCGGCATAGAAAGGCGTCAGAAATACCGTGCAAAGCCATGGTGTGCTGATAGTGGGAGAGATGGTCCCCTGGGTCCCCTGTCTCATCATAAGAGGTGAATTTCGGGACGTCGAATTTCTTGGGTCTTTCCTCAGCTATGATAGCATTAGTGAACGGGGGTGGCCAACCTGCCGAGTAGCCTAGCCAGCTCATCCTGCTCTGGATATTGGGCACCACTCACAATAACAGTGCAGTCCATTAATTCAGCAACTTCTTCAGCTCTTATCGACCCCCTTGGTAGGATTGGCTGCTGCGAGGCAGGCCTCGCAACTTCAGGGCCTACATGGGTAGGATGGTCTTGGCCCATTACTGGGGGGGTGGCTCTGATTCTCCTGTACTGATGGTGCAGGAACCGTTCGAGGTGGTGACTCTTGTGGTACGGGATTCACTCCCGAAGCCCCAGGATGGGAACCCTGGTGGTGCTTCGATAATGGACTTCTGGGATAAAGGCTGGCATTCCTCTACCGGCGACTACTGATGGCGGGGGATCTCCATGAATGTGGACAGCCGTAGGAGGCTGCGCCTCCCGAGTGCTTGTGTTGACAGGTGGATTCTGAGGATTAATTTCATGATTCTGGGTAAACATCGCCAGAGTTCTAGACATGGTTAGGAGTTGTTCCTGCAACAACTGGTTCTGCCGCCTGGTTTCGGCAAGCTCTTGTTGTATGGGATCAGTTACTCGCCCTCTTCCTCGTCTGGCAGGCGGTTGAGGCTGAGGGTTTTGAGGATTTTGAGTAGTCCTCCTAGGTCGAAGATTGGGAGCCATAATCCTTTGATAAAAGGAGGATGATCTTTGAATTAGTAGAGCACTTAGTAATTGTCGTTTCCCACAGACGGCGCCAAACTGATGCTGCACTTTTTGGCCTTCGTATGATCCAAGCTCGGCTCCCTGTAAAATACTCAAAACAGAAGATCAGAGGACCACCGAGTTGGCTCCAGCAGTAGCCGCTCCGATGCTTAAGTCAATAAACTAAATTGAAAAACTGTAATGAAAGCCAAATAATGAGCATGAAAATAAAGCGTACCTCTAGGGTTTGATTTATAGGCCGTGGCATTCCTAAGTTGATTAGGATTCGGAGTCATGAAAGTAGGGGTATCACCATCGGAGATAGCAGTTACCTTGTAGGATATCATATCGAATAGAGATAACCACGAGTGGTGGTTTCCATATAGAAGATTGTTTCCTTATTCTCTGCTTGGTGTATATTAAGGCGGTGATGAGGTCTGATCATCGATGCATTGCACTGAAGGCTTGTGTTCGGTCTTGTAGGTTTTTTCTTGCGGAAGAGTTCGGTCTTTGTGGATCCACTCTGATTAACCGAGCATGAGCTGAATGACCCGTAGTTACACATGTCGAATAGTGGTTGGTGTGTCACTTTGTGGTATATCACTTACAGAACAAGTTGTGAATGCAGATGATAGCGAATGCATTGGCAGAGTGCAGATGAGTGCTTTGCAAATGGTATGGATTCATTTGTCTCAAAGCCTGCTAATTTTCCGAAGTTAAAACAGTGTCTTGAACAGTATCTATCCTGAAATCTCCTGTAAAGTTTTCTTATGTATAAAAGATGAATGTGTGTTAGGAAATTTTTGTCATCAATACATCATGGTGTTCTTGCAATTAGTGTCTTCGTCTAAATGTCTATATTAATATCATTACTATCTATTTTTCCTCCAAGAACTTTTTTCGCCGTTTGTTCTCCTAAAGGTCAGATAAATCTCTACATGCTGTTAAGGGTATGAAAGATCAGACAGAGAAGTTATCTCGGGAAAATTCTGCAATGAGAGGTAAGTGGATGTTGTACAAATATTATAAGTACATAAATAAGAAACAATATTACAAAGTTGCGGCTGTAATTCATCTTATATAGTACCCGGATCTCATTCCTTTAATAGAAAAAAGAAAGAAAGAGAAAGTAAAATAATTCCCAAAAAATAATAATAATAATTAAATTTTGATGCTTTAATACCATTTTTTCATTGGAGGCATTCAGAGATTACATGGAAAAAAATTAAGCAGTTGGAGATGTCATCACAGCTCAAAATGCAAAAATTCACTTATATAAAATAAGGGCAGAAACAAAAAAAATTAAGCTTTTTTTAAATGCTTGTGAGAAAAAGTAGTCTCATTTCAGTGCAATGTAAAAAGAGATTGACTCATTCAATTTTCATGTGACTTCTAAATATATATCCACAAAAAAATTTTGATATTTCCCCCAAAAAAATTTATTAACTAAATCACATCCCATCAATTTTTGTATTGCATTATACTGAATCTATGTAAACTGTGCACTTATTCCATAGATTTTACAAAATGACATCATTTGCATATCTTATCAGTTATCACCCTTTTAGGTATATATAATTATATCCTTTTGCAATCACTTGTCATATGTTATATTATGAATGTAAAGTTTCAAATATTATGGAAAAGTATATTCCAGTTTTTCATTTCCATGGGACATTTGAATGCCTCTATACTTATTCGCAATCTTTTGGGTAAGTCTGCAATTAATGCATATTAGTTCGATTCCCATAACCCATATTGGGGTGCGCACACAATTTTTAGTCACAAAATTTTGTAGTAATGGAGAGGAAGACACTTGTATTGGGCCAATAAAATAAGTAATTAGTATGTAGATACATAATTCACATTTTCTTTATAGTGGGATATCATCACTGCACACTTTTTCTGATGGAAAAGTTGTTCATTTCCAAATAATAACTTGCCCCAAGTATGATTTACACAGAATTCAATTTGAAATTCAGGTGCATATATATATTCTCAGTCACCAGTCTTATTTGTTCTGCTAAATGAATTTATCATTGTATATATAGTGAGCAGTGGGATTCTATGCAACTCAACTCTTGAGTCCTAATTATTCTACTGGCACATATATATGACAACAAACAATCAAGTGAAGGCTCAATGTACCGAGAGGACTATCATTTTGTTTGCTAAAATTGCTTCAATGGCAGGATTTAATAGAAGTCTAGAAAGATAGATTTATGAAGGGAATTTGTGTTTGGAGAAGGATCTGATTATTAAGGGTAGGTTAACAAATGTACTTTCATCTTCTCACATACTGTTTTTTAGGTATTCTTGCCATAAAGTTTGCCTATTGCTCATCCTTGTTCTTGTCTATTATTTGCACTTCTGATATTCGGCATCATACTAATTTTTGTACAGCCAGTTGATAATAGCTTTATTGCCAAGATATAGAGATATGAAAAAACAGCAAACAAATTGATCTACTGCCCTTTCTTTGTTAAACTTGACTAGTATTTCCTGGCATCCAATTATAGAAGGGAGTTTTCACTTCTCAATTGTGTTATCATCTAATTATAATTGATAGATTTTTGTTACTCTTGGCTTTGTGATCATCTTATTTTCCAACTCCTGTTTTTTATGCATTGATTGTGCTTGAAACAAACTCTAGGTTTAGTTTAATCTAAAACTGATAAAACAATTGTTGAAACAAAATCATATGAAGAGATAACAACAAATTATATATTATTTTTGAGTGAAGAAAAAAGTATATGATGATACCTTTAAATTTAATAAAGTATTATCCCAACTATATGGCTGCAGGTAACAGGTTAGTCATCTTTGTTAAGGATCATATCAACTGCATGTGTTGTCAAAGGCCAACTTGGCTTTTGGCAAATCATCTGTGATAAAAATGGATATATTGGGGTCTCTGAAAATTATTATACGGAGGGATATATCACAGTATATATTGGTTGAAAACATGATGGATATTGGTTAAAAATCATAGAATTTTTGAATGGGAATTTGGACATTAATTATATATTTATTTACAAAAATCATGTGTAAGCTTAATTTTCAACATTGCCTACTCAGTCTTAAAGTGAACTTGTAGCTCGAGGAGGCTCTACCACGCAAGATTTTTCGCTAACTAGACAATTATTTTTTAGCACATTTGGAACTTGCTCATTCTAGCTACCTTACCAAATTTGGAATTTTTGTTGGCTTGCTACTGGATTCTTTAACTGCTACGTTCTTGAGGCTCCATTTGGTTTGCAAATTAATTAGGGAGCCGAAAAGGAAATTCATTTTCCTCGTAATTTCTACTTACATGAAATTAAAAATTCTACAAACAAAAAAAGGATTGGGGGGGGGGGGGGGGGGGGGGCTGGGAATCCAAAAAGAGAAATGAAAAATGATAAGTTAAAATTAAAATCTGTTCCTTTTCATCATATTTTCGTTTCCCTTCAGTTTTCTAGGGTAATCAAACAAAACAAAGCTAATTTCCTTCACTGTCTTTTCTTTTCATCACTAAGCACTTGATCTGCTTGCTCTCCTACTATTGCCATATCTTTTTCTCTCTAGTTTTCCTCCAAGAAAACTAAAATAAAGTTATGGAAGAGTGCAATTTTGAGAAATATATTATTCAGAAAATGTAGTGAGTTGGCCAAGAAGAGCTTCATTTCCATCAGAATTAGAAGCTAGTTCTATATCAATATACAATTAAAGAAGGCAGTGCCATCAAGTAGAAGCTATGATTAAACCAAGATATTAAGGATTTTCATCTACAAATTCTAAAGCACCTGGTCTATCTTGATTTGTTAAGGTAAAATTAGAATCTGTTCCTTTTCATCATATTTTCATTTCCCTTCAGTTTTCTATGGTAATCAAACAAAACAAAGATAATTTCCTTCACTGTCTTTTCTTTTCATCACTAAGCACTTAATCTGCTTGCTCTGCTACCATTGCCATATCCTTTTTTTCTCTAGTTTTCCTCCAAGAAAACTAAAATCAAGTTACGGAAAAGTGCCATTTTGAGAAATATATTATTCAGAAAATGTAATGAGTTGGCCAAGAAGAGCTTCATTTCCATCAGAATTAGAAGCTAGTTCTATATCAATATACAATTAAAGAAGGCAGTGCCATCAAGTGGAAGCTATGAGTAAACCAAGATACTAAGGATTTTCATCTACAAATTCTCAAGCACCTGGTCTATCTTGATTTGGATTAGAAAGCTCAATGGGTGGCACTATCTCTTGAGGGGTTTGTCCATTTGGAGGCGGCGAAAGGGTAGCTTGCTGATCTCGAAAGAAATTGGCATCTGAGTGGTTTGAAAAGCTTGATGGACTTGAAGGGCCATTAGTATTTGGAGAGGCATGGAGTGAAAAGCTTGATGTACTTGGTGGTGGGCAATTAGTAATATTGGGAGAAGGCTCCACTGCATGCATACTTGTACCTCGCCATTCACTTTTCTTAAAAGTATGAGAGGAGAGGTCTTTTTGGTCGAAGTGTCTTGCCATCACTACAAATTTTCTCCATATTGAAACATTTGGATCAAAGCGGCTTAAGACATGCCTGTGCTCATAAAGGAATAAAGCTGTAGATATGAGGAGAGCTGAAAATGAAGCAACTCCAGCAATGAGGAAGAGGCCCCAAAAACTCCCAACACCAAGACTATTGGAAGAAACCAAGCTGCTAGGATCTGGACAAGTGCTTTGTTTCCCAAACCAGGCTCTCCCAATATTTACCATTGTATCTCCCTCGGTCACATTTAAGACTGCTCTCGAAACATCAAGTCCCAGAGGGGAGCCTTTTGGAAAGACCTGCAACATACAAAATATAATAAAATTTTCAAGTACATGAGAGAAATTAAGAGAGAGAGAGAGAGAGAGAGAGGTTACAATTACATACAAAGCCAAACCCATCAGTCTTGTATGTTGGTTCAACCATGGTATATTTTGAGCCGTATCTTCCAAGAAAAAGCTTTATGTAGGGGATTTCGTCAAAAGCAGCCGCAATACCACCATTTCCACTCCTTTTAGAGAGAAGTTCATCACATTCTTCTGGAGAGTTATAGGGCACAAGTTTGTGTTCATCGAACTTCTTCCGTTTTAAAAGTCCTTGAACAAAAGAACCGTCTTGGTAGCCCACATATTCCCCTTTATTTACAAGTTCATTTACATCAGTAACAGTTGGTTGGAGCTGTTGAACTGTTAACATGGATGTTAAACTTGCAGTATAGCTTTGAGTTAGTATGAGGACCACAAATACCCATATAATCACCACAAACCTAGCCAAGTTGCTCACCACTTTCTCCCCTATCAAAAGTCAAAACAAACAAGTGGTGAATCAACAATGTGAATTAGATATATATGATCCTTGAAATTAACGTTTCTTTTTCCAGTTAAATAAAAACAAATTCCCTAAAAATATCCTCAAATTTACTCTCTGGTCATGACGTAAATGAAAGCGGGCCAGGGGAGAGAGAAAATTACTGTGTGCAAAAACCATAGTTGAGAAGGAAAACCAGAAGATCAAGCCCAGTTGATGTGAAGGAGGCCCCCTGAAATCTTCATTTATTCTATGTTTAAGGACCCAAATAACAAAGCCAATGAAAACAAATGAACAAAAGCTTGTCACCCATAGCTCCCAAGTCAATGGCTTCAAGAACACCCATGCACTTTTACTCTTATTGTCTTTGATTGGTGCAAACATCGATACACCAGACTCCGTGTATGGAAAAGTAAAGTCCACGTACTGTGTCCTGTTTGCAATAATAGTAATATCTCCTACCACTGCATCGAAATTCTGTTCATCACAGAATTGAAATTAACAACATTTTAACAATTAGTGAATGAATTCAAAATGCATTTGTTTTTGTCAAATTGAAAGCAAGTGTTTGTAAATTAGTGTTCAAACACACACACCACACAGTGAATGTAAAGAGAATGAGTTTACCCCAAGAAACACTTGATACACCAAGTCGTCGTAAGTACCGGCAATTTTGGCCTGATCATCAGCAGTTGCAAATGGAATGTATTCATAAAGAACAACATATGGTAATGCAGCCATTACAGCATCAAAGACATCTATGCAGTAGCCTGCAACTGTTGTCGTGTTAGTGTCTGAATTCCATGTTGTCTTTACAAATTCACTAAAACCATCCTTAACTGGAACTCCTACTCTCAGCTTCTTCCCATTTGTCGGAATCATCCAACCCTTGGGTGGAGATGTAGTATCACCTGGCCATATAATAGCTCCCAGATTGGCCTTTGAATTGGTGGAATTCAATTCTCTTACAATTCCATTTGCTGCTGTCCAGAATCCAATCCCTCTTCCCCCATTACCAATTACATTAACTATCTGATAAGTTGATGATTGTAGCTGCCCGTCAATTATATGGAAATCTCCACTGAGGCCTCTAAAGGTAGTACTCAATAGTGATTGGAGAAGCTTTGGACCACTTTGAGATATTCCAAAACTTTCTAGGTCTGTTGAATTTCCAGAAATATTCGTCTTTCCATAGCCGCCGATGCTTGTAGCCCCCAGTTTCTCGATTGCCATGGCAAGTGCAGTGGCAGCATCATATGACCACAATCCAAAAATGTTTAGTTCAGCATTAAGGTCAGTTGGATTATCTTGTTGGAACTTCTTTTTCCATCTAACTCTAAAATTTTCATGTTCTTTTGTTCTGGGAACATGAGGTTTGACACCCAATACCCCTTGCATTGAATCAATGATGGAAGCATCCAATGAACTCAAAAGATCAGTTATTCCATAAGTTATGATCCAAACGTAGCCCTCACTCATCATTCCAACCTCTTTTGCTTTGGTGAAAAGCTTTGAGCTTAGAGAAGGTAACATATGAACAATGAAAACTCTAGTTTGCATAGTCATCAACTTGTAAAGCTCGGTGGCAATTTGATCATCTGTTGCGGATGGAGAAATGATACTCCGGTAGGGAATTCGAGTGTCAATCTCTTGCAAGGCATCACTCAAGAATGGTAAAATCCCCTCTCCCAACTCATTGTCAACATAGATGGGTACAACTTCTCTCCATCCATAAGCTTGAATAATTGCACTTATGGCTTTTACTTGAGATGAATCATTATGGGTAGCTCGAATGAAATATGGACTCCGAATTGATGAGAGAGAAGGGCTTGTTGCAGAAAATGAAACAATGGGCACTTGAGCTTTGCCTCCAAGATTTATTACAAAGTCAGCCTGCGTGGATGTTGCTGGCCCTATGATGGCTTCAACTTGGACATTTTTCAATAGGTCTAGGGCTGCATTAAGAAATCAAATTTGAGACTTTGTTTAGTTCATGAATTTCATAAAGAACACAAAAATATAGTAAAATGAAATCGTTTTTTCTATTTTGATTAACAAGAATAACATAGGGAAAATACGAGGTAGAAATAAAGGCAAAATTCCTAATTTTACTTTCCATTTTCATTTTATTTTTATTTTTATTTTTCTTTATTTTCAATAATTTTTTACAATAAATAGAACATAAAATAAAAGAGAGAAAAATATTTTCTTTTCTTTTTCACTTTCTTTACTTAGGGCTTTGTTAAAAAAGAAAGAAGGATACGCACGACGAAGTCGTCAACGCTACTCCCACAACAAGGACCACCGTCTCCATACCACAACACCACCGCAACAACGAGCACCAATCGAACCACCATTGTAACCAACCTCCCCCTATTCGCCGCCATACTTCTCCCAAAGCATTGCAAAACTGACTGGACCTTCTCCACCGAAAGCAGCCACTTAATGCCCCTTTTCAGCTTCCCCAAAATTTCCTACCTAATTCACATCGGAAACCTCCCCACTGATTCTCTCCCCGAGAGATATATGATCGGCTGATACGTAGCAATTCCAAGTATTTCGAAGAAGTGCGCCATATTTCAAAGCCATTGTCAACGATGCCCTAGCCTTAGCATCATCGATTATTGAATACCACCACCTTAGGTTTTAATATTCACCCACTGAACATTGGATTGAATATATTTTGTGATAATTTAGTCAATCACGGTGTGAATCCGATAAAAAAAACAACACGATGAGATCTTTCATTATCCCAGTTAAACTTGCACTTTATTTGCAAGTTATTGGAAGTGAAAGAAAAGTCAAGTTATAAGAAAGCCTGGAGCGAAGTGCATCATCAGTGATTCTTGATCAGAGTTGCATAAGAAAATGACGAAGCAATCGGAGGCGTTGGTTCACTACCAGATGATTGCTCTGAACTAAACGATCAATATCTCAAGGTACATAATTCAAAGACCTTTGGTTCGGACAGGACCTATGCTTTGAAAGAAGGCACGACATAGAGGGAGTTAATTTGAAAGTTGCTAGAAAAGGATACAAAACAGAGGATCTCACCATAGGTGTTGTTTGCTATATACCGAGAAGAAAATTTTCACACCGTGAAATTTCAATGTGTTTTAACAAAAATTTAAATTTTACTATTTTTGCTGAAACACGGTAAAATTTCATTGTATATATCCTTCTTTGATGAGTTTTCACTATTTTTGGTGTTGTTGTTTTGCTTGAAATTTTGTGTTCTGAAACATAGTGTAGTTTTGAGTGCTAGTAATTGCGTTATGAATTTCTTTTTCTTTTTAGGAGTGAAATTTCTCTGATTTAATGGTGATAATCATCTCATAAATTTATTTTATTTTATTTTTAAAATTAAAATTTCACTGTTTCTTTGAAAAATAGTAAAATTTTATTATTTCTCAACAAAACAATTGGACTGAAATTACATTGTTCGTTGTAATTTTTTCTTCAAAATTTCATATGCAATATGGATATAGCTTGATAGATCCTAATTTTTAGAGTCCAAATATATAAATTTTATCCAAAATAGATTTATAATTTGTAAGTTATATTAAATTTTGAAATTTGAAAAAACTTTCAAAAAAGACTTCTGCAATTCATGGTATATGCTTGGAGAAAAACACTGAATATGATGGGTACTTTAGTAACAAAAAGATTGATGGAATTTTCGAGTTAAAAAGAATGGGTTTGAATCACATCCTAATTAACAACACATTTGAGAATCATTGACCGAATCCTCTTAAAATATAGATATTATAAAAAAAAATTATAATTTCTTTTTTGTACACAAGGCTTTTGCATAATAGTATATATATTAAGCAAAAGAGACTTTATCATTGACACAACTATTATTATTGTTGCTAAAAAATATCATTATCAATTTAATTAAATATAAATATATATATATATATATATATATATAGAAAATAAGATTATCACTATTATCACTCATCACAAATGTCTAATCCCCTCTAACTCATTAAAATGTGTGGACATAGAGAAAAGGGGTGAAGTTTTCATGCCCCCCCACCTTGAAAAGTCTACAAATCAAAAAGTATTGTTCTTCCAGGTTTATGAAAGTTGAGTGTTATAAGCGCATGCATGACAGATAATGAGATAAAAAATGAGCTATTATTTAAGAATAATAGAGATCATTTTGCTCATAGTTATACTGAGTCAAAGTTGACCATTTTATTCAAAATAGAGAAGAGATTAAGTAAAAGACATAAAATGGCGCACAAAAAGCGCGACTTTATAATGCTCATAGTGTTTTATACATTATGCACAAGTGGTAGCATAAGAATTAATCGTCACAAGAGTGAACTAATTAATTCTTTTGAGCAACATATGACCTTATGATAAAATAATTAGATATTTGTGTTTGACTAGACGTTTAGTCTACTTCTAATCCAATTGATTTTTGTCTTTTTTTTTTCATTTTTAAATTTCAGTCTTTGGGACTGAATGTGTAACACCCCGACCTTGCTTAATTAACAATTAGTCTGCTAATTATTAATTAGCACCGACTTAAAAAAATAATCAAGGGAGTTACTTGAGAATCTCTCGGTGGTCACGATAGACCAACAAAATAATTAAATATGTCTGGAGAAGAGGATGTAACACCCGAACCAAATTATCAATTAATTAGGTGAAATGAAGTCGTTTCAACACTGATGGAACTTGAATTAGCTAACTACGGAAATCCCAAGTAAATAATAGCCGATGCGGGGCCCCTGACATTGAAGCTAAGTGAAATACGAAACCCTCGGAAGAAACCGCATCGAAAAAGGAACAACAGAAAAGAAATTACGAGGGGAATAGTGAAAACAGAATTCTGCATAGCCAAACAGGGCCTAAGCCCAAAATGTGAGAAAATGCCCAAAAGTGAGGCCAAGGAGACTTGAACCCTTGATCTAAATAAGTAAGCACATGGTACCTAGAAAGTTACCAAGTGGGCTGCCAACATCTTTGTGCCTATATGTACAACAGAATTGTATATAACTCTAAACTATCCAAGGCCACCTCCCAAACTGACCAATGGCCATACATGCAAACCCTTCATCATTGGTTGACATCAGCCCACATCAGCCACATCACCCCCACCAATTGTATTACATGCAGCAAAGTAAAAACAATAAAATATATCTACATATGTATGTGTACATAGATAGATGCACTTTGCATGTTGAGTGGGGCTAGAAGAAATCAGAAAACTACTTGACTATGTCCTGCATATGGCTGTGGGCTGTTAGGGAGAGAGAATGATGTAGAGAGAGAGTCCATGTGAGACATTGTGTGAGCTTGTGTGTATATACATGTGTGTGTGACCATTGGAGGTGCACAAAGAGGGAAGGAAGGGGACTGAGCACTGCATGACTGAACTGAGGCATGGCTAAAGGCCTATACTGAGCCATGGGGGAGCAGTGTCAACCAAAAGGTAAAACACAAAAAAAAAAAAAAAAACTGCTCTATATTTTTGTTGAATTCTGGTACTGTTTTGATGTTTTGGACCCTACGACTACATGCATGATAGTTAGGCTGTAAACCTAGGTTAAATGCATGAGGATTGGACCACTGAAATAGGCCTAGAACACCAAATTAGTGAGAACCGCCATTAATGACCTCCATGGGAGCAGGTCTGAAACGACTATCACCAAATCTGTTTTTGACATCCAAGACATGATCTAGACCTCATGAGGGTTCTTAAAACCCTAGGCCGCGACCCAAAATCACATAAGAAGGTCACTGAAAGGTGAGTTACAAGTTCGGGTTTAGAACCCAACCTCACCAAAACAACACCAAAATCACATCCAGAAACTGTTTGGGATAAAAAGCAGTAAGAAAACGTGGCCAAAATATCACGAAATCAAAAAGAAAGGAAACTGGAAATTAGGGCAAAACTAGGGAAGAAGAGGGAAGACGATGAACAGTTCTGGGTCGGTTCGGGTCCATTTCGGGTTAGGGTCGGGACCCGACCAGTCTCATAAACGGTTTAATTGAGACGGCACCGTTTTGGTCTAAGTGTTTTCTTTTAAAATTAGAAATCCGTCTGTTTGGTAACACGGATAATAAATCTGAAATGGGGATTAGGTCAACCCAAAACACGGATAAGGGCCAATTGGGAATAACAGGAATATGTTATTCCGGTTTTCTGAAGATAAGTGAACCGGTTGGTTTTAGGGTCTTGGACCGGTTCAACTAAATGAACCCTAGAACCGGACAGTTCAGAACCTTTATTTTTATGAATTTTGTTTTGAACCCCAAATGTTTTTGAAATTACAGTTTGACCCCAACTGTTTTGCAAAATTACGCTTTGGCCTAGCTTGTGAAAAAATTATGCAAATACACTCCTAGAAAAATAATTATTTTATTAATTAGATAAAATTACTATTTTACCCTTGCACACTAGATGAGTCAAACGAAGCCTAAATTAAATAAATAAATAGTGTATTTCTACTATTTCGGGCATTCCAGACTCAATGGTAGAGTCTAATCTGGGAAATTAAGTTCCAAAAAATAAAGACACGCAAATGATAAATGACTGTACTGCTCCTTATGATGCTCAGGGTTAATTAAAATTAAAAGATAGTCTAATTTAACTATGTCGGACACTCTGGGCCTAATGGTGAGGTCCATTTTATGAACCGAGGTCCCGAAAATTTAGCTATGGCCTGTGAAATTACCGAAATGCCCCTAATACTATACAAAGCCCAAATAAAGTCCAAATTGGGCAAAATTGATACCAATAGAAACCCAAATACTTGTGGACTCATATATATGATTAAATGATGAATCGGGGTCAGAATTTTAAGAAATATAAAATGACCAAAATACCCCTGAGCACAGTAAGTGCAAAGTAGAGGTCGAATAAAGGTCAATCTGATCTAATAAATTATTATAAGCATAATTATGAAAATCGAAGGGCTAAATATGACTCCGGAACAATCAACCTGTAAAATAAAAAATGACTGATGTGTCCCGATGATCAAAAGTAGATACCAAATGAAGTCCAAAAGACTCAAAAATTTATATATACGATATGTGGACTATTCTGAGGACCATGATAGGGTCCGGGGTAAGAATAAAAAAATTACCATTTTGACCCTGAGGACAAACAAGTGCTTAATTGATAACGACTGGAGTCAAAATGACTTAAAATATTATTCTGACAACTGTTAAGCCTACTTGAGGAATTTAATAACATAAGTCGAAACCCAATGAGTAGGTAATAGGCCAATGAACTTAACTAGGCCATCTGATAGACCCCTAAGATGATGAATAAGACATGAATGAATGAATTCTGATCTATTTGTAATTAATGATGATTATTCAGGCTATGCAAGGATATGCCTGAAGTATCTGAAAATCATCAGAGTATTTGTAAATGGAGAATCTAACACTAAGAAACCGAGGTAAGTAAATCTGAACTTTGTTATGTGGTCCTTCCTTAGCCAGTCACATTTATTTGCATATGCTACCAAACTTGTACTCCATTACCTATCTGATAAACTCGATTGCTTTGATTGATGCCAATCTATTGGTGATTACCCAGTGAACTTGATCTCCTTGATTGATGCCAATCGACTTGTGATCATTTGTTCATGCTTGTACCTTGGGTTTGACTTATTTATCTATATCATGTTGTGATCTTGACTTGTTGATACTTGAGCATATTTGCACCATCATATATACCGTGCCATGATCTTGTGATATATCTTGTTGATGAAAATCTTATTGATCCACACACATATGTCTCGTTGAACGAGGTTTTGGCTATTTCACATGATTGTATATCCTGTGTGGAAATTATTGATCATGATATTCGGTATGAGCCCGGGGGTTGTGCTCAGTCACAACAGCCCATCTATTCCCAGATGCGGGGAGGACCCTTTGGGGTCTCTTGTGTCCTTCGGGACATGTTATGTGTGTCCTTCGGGACTTATAGTAAAAGAGCTCTGGCGCTATTCAGCTAGCCCAAGAGAGAGAGGCGGACCTGAATATGCGTGTTCTAGGGGTATGCCGGGCCCCATTCTGTTACGCATCTGTTCTGTTAGAATTCGATATTAACATTTTGCATTGTTGGATGATCATATTTTACACTCTCTAAATGATCATATTATTTGCAAGCATGGAATACTTTTGATTGGTTGACGTATTATTGGTGGCAGCAATTTATTGTGTTGAGCTGGATCTCTTTGACTGATTCTCTCTTATATTATTCCTTGTGGGAATAAGCCTTTCTGGACTTTCGGGTCATTGTTGTTATATCTTAGTGACTAGTTGTGTATCTATCTGTTATCCCTTCTTCTATATCCTTGTGAACTAACCCTGACCCATAGCAAAGCTAGGAATTTACTTACTAAGCTTTGTTAGCTCACCCCTTATTTATAACCATTTTTCAGGTAGCTTAGGACAGATGATATGCAATGAGATAACTAGCAGAACTAGTGAAGCAGAAATGATTTACACTGACGGGGTGAACTCCAAGTTAAGTTGACTACGTACTCTGTAAGGTTAAGTTCACAATTTGTATTATAATATTACATCATTAGTGATGAGGTTAGCCTAGTATGTTGGATCTCCATGATTAAATTGTACTTGGCGACATTCTGATTGTTGATCATTGGAGATAAGTTTGATCAGCTGAATTGTACTGGTGTGACTTCCGCTTTAAGTAATTCATTGATATAGAATGGACATATTGGAGCATGTATATTGATACTCTAGAGATATTTGGTGACTGATTCTAGACGTGCTCTGATGTGTCTAGATGAGTTACATTTTTAATTTAAAAAGGTTTTAATTTTCGCTGCTTTGACCCTACATTTAGAATGCAACTCATTGTAAAGTTCAGAAGTTGCCTTTGGTTGGTCGCATCGACGGCGAGAAAAACTGGCAAGGTGGCCAACTGGCATCACGTCCTCGAGATCCACGTAGGGTGGGTTTCAGGTCGTGACAAAATGAAACTATTTTTTCTTTGTGAAATAATAGTTTAATGTAGATTGATTAATTTGATCTACCCCATGTTAGAAGTAGCTTCATTATATGAGTATGATAGTGGCTTTGTCTCATTGGATTATTTTAGAATTTTGGACTTACCTCTTTATGGCTTTCCACGATGTTATTTTTTGAACAATAACATAGACACATTGAACTAGATTGAATGGCTAGATTAGCTTGAGAAGACCTATTAGGATTACTCAAAAAAATCAGTCTATCAGTGTGTAAACCCTATTTGATTGGAAAGACCTTTGTAAGGCAGATCGACTTCTTATCCACTAAAGTCAGTCCTAATAACATATGCAAAGTCATGATGTTATGAAAATTGGGCATATAGTAGAACCTATTATTTTCTTACTTTGTTACTCATGTTATGATTGCTCACCTAATTCAAGCATTAGTTGCTTGGTCATTGCTATAAGCATTAGTTGCTTTAAGCATTTGTCAAGAGGTTGAGTGTCAAAAATGAAGAATTTTGAAATTCTTCACACTAATTGTAAGCGAGAGTACTTGTCTAATTACTTTAAGACAATTACGTGAGAAAAATAAGGAAATTGAATTTTGTTAAATACGGTTCGGTCGATGATGGCGCAAATATGTTTTGTGTGGCTCATATTCTTAACTAAGTGCCCTAATAGTAAATTCCTTTAAGATTGAAAATGGTGAAAAGCCTAACTTGGGAGGCTTATCACCTTTTAAGGTTTATGTAATTTGTTCACATTATTTATTATTTTTGTGAAAACTTGACCCTAAGCTTTAAAATATTAGTTTTTTAAAATACTTTTTTTGAAAGTTTAAAAGACCATTGGATTTTTAATTGAACATCTCAAGTTAAGGAATGACTAAATTGAGTTATGCAATGAGAAAACTTTAAAGGATTTTTAACTTTGTAGGTTAATGGAATCTATGGAATTCACACCATCTCTCAAAAAAGCTGGAAAATTGTTATCTCATTCTAGAATCGCCGATGATATTATAGATAATGGGAGTGACTTGCTGCCTAGTGGGAGTGTACTATTAGTTGGAATTGTACCAGTTCTTCCAGGTCTTGTTGGAAGCGGGTATAAAGGAAAGATGTTTGAACCCTTTGTCGAAAGACATATAAAACATACCTTTTAACTTCAGGTATTTCATGTCCATATTGCTCCTTATCAATGGGAGGTCTACCTTAACATTGTTTAAGTGTCCTAAAACTATGAACCTCAGTAAATGCCTCCAGCTGTTTATATTCAGATCAATAGGGCAGATATTAAACCAATGAAAACATTTCCTAATGAAAGGGTGGAAGGGAAACCTAACCCCTATCTCAAACCACTCAAGGTAAATACGTATCTCGCTTTGCTCAGTATTGGAGAGGGCGATCCATGGGTCCAGGTACCCTACAAGACACATTTGTGGGGAAGTCAAAAGCAGCCCTCAAAGCATCTATCATGCCCTGAGTCGTGACACTTTCTCCTTCCTCCCTTTTGTAGGATCTACCCGAGGTTTCCCCCACAATATTTCTAGGTTCTATGAAGGCCTCTACTATCCTAACTTTAGAACCAAGATTTGGGTCATTGACAATCCTATTTTTTACATTCTTTGATGGGCTACTAGCTATAAGGTTAGCTTCTGTTTAGTCGTATATCTCCAAGGACTCTTTTGTTTCATAGCCTGTGTTTGACTAAGCATTAGGGGCCGACATGGTCAAAATAAGAAAATGAAGAGGAACAGAAGAAGATATGAAGAACTTGGAAAAATATTTGAAACTGAACCTAATTGCAAAGTTGATCAGAGTCGATCTTCTTAGACGCGAGAGTTCGTCTTACTCGAAGTTTTCTTTGGCGATATGATAAAGAGGCAGAAAATGATGAAAGGAGGGGGCATCAGTGTGCTCCCTTCACCTTTTTATACAGATCTAACAGGTGTCACGTGGGAGGCACTTGATTCTGAACTGTCATGGTAGTTAGAGCAATAATGGCCTTGTAATTCCAATTAGCGGCTGACGCAATGAATGTCGCATCACTGGCTATCTCCTCAGAATATGGAGTGACGCATTTATACCTATTACACGTGTAACACCTCAAAAATCCTAACCTTAGTTCTGCACGGGTATCACAGAACTGAGGCTTGGGGGGAGTAACTGATATACCATAAAATAACAAACATAGTCAAAGCATGACACGTGTCTGTACAAAGCTCTTCATGGTATAGATCAAGAAAGTTGTTTATCCAGATCAAACATGTATGGGGGGTTCAGAGGTATGTGGTTCAGAATATATCACCGTATTCCACATCCTACCGACCTCAGAATAAGGAAACATAGTTCAATATGACAACTACTATTTTCGGATATCTTCAAATCCTTACTTTTATGGCTCTTAATCCTACTCAACTTAGGAGATCTACAATCTATAAATAAGATCATATGGTATATGGTATACTATGAAGATATATTTAATTCTTCTTTTCAATTATACCTTTATTTTTTTTACTGACTTTATCATCGGAGCGATTACTATCGGAATCTTCCCGATAACCCTCTGATCCTGAGTTCTTGACAGGTAACGAAAGAGGAAGGCCCTTCTGATCACAAGGAGCGGCATCAACATATATTTTTTCCATCATTCTCTCAATTGTTAATGGTAAGATTTTTTATCACAAGCTTATGTATAAGATTGTCCTCATGTAAACAATTAATTCTAGGATCCATTTGACTTCAATTCATCTCAGTCATCTTCCAAAACATCAAGAAGTGCACAATATAATCCGGTAATTGTCTATGGATTTACCTATTAGTGTAGGAAATTTTTTGTGGACAAGAAGTTATATAACATGTTTCTTGTATTCACTGTGTACAGTTTGTAGACATGGCCAAGAACAAACCAACAATGCCGAGATGACACCTAACTTTTCAAAAAAGTTATAATATAAGAAACACTAACTTCACACAATGTTCATTCAAGCAATGGTACAGAAAGTAGAAAGAAAATTAACAGACGACAGTTCTCAAATCATTTGACTTGCGTATTATTTTCTCGAAATTTCAATTTTTTGATGAAGACTTTCCTCATTGATGATAAGTCTCTTCGTGATCTTTTTCTTGGAGATTGCAGGCCTAATGGCCAACAACTTTATTTCTCTTAATTCGTACGGTTTTGGAATAAATATGTGTGTGTGTGTGTGTATATATGTTCATAAAGTTTGGATAAATATGATGTGTTTAGGCCGCGCGGTTTGGTCTACCGTCTGCGTAGCCATGACAAGAAGCTGAGACAAGTCCTGAATTACTATTGATATTGTTGGTTGGAGGAGGAGGAGGGACCTGTAATTACAAAATACTCTCCAAACAGTACCTTAAGTGCCATCAAATTTCTAGTAAAAAATTAAGCCCTGTTTCCATTTAGTATGACATCGATCCTAAAAATTAAGCCCTGTTTCCATGCAGTTGTAATATAACAATTAATTAATACAACCATTGGAGAGAGAGAGAGAGAGAGAGAGAGAGAGAGAGAGAGAGAGAGAGAGAGAGAGAGAGAGAGAGAGTACCCGCTGCAGCTGCACCAATAACATCGCGTTTGGAATCTCTAGTGTGTAGAACCACCCTGGTCTTGTAGTAACCATGGGAGGCATAGAAGTCTTGAAGAGCCATTGAGATGCAGCTCAACCCCATCTTCCCTACCCAGTTATCGATTTCTAAAACCACTCCCACATTTACTGGGATTGTTGTGTTCTGCGCCGTGGCCATCTCTCCGAAGAAAATTTTTAGAGAGAGAAAGAAGAAGATAGAGAAAATAATGAGTTCGGTTGGTTTTCGTCTCATTTTTGAACCTCTTAGCAGCTTTGAAATTGGCACAACTATTTATGCAAATGCCAGAAGATGCTTGTTTACATGGCAGATATGATTTCGGAATATGAAGCCTAGAAACACAGTAATTACTAATTAGATGGGACTTAACTGGATTATATTATGTTATATTATATTGCATTAGTATACACATTTACGTATAACTTGATAGATAGGTAGATAAAGAAAATGAAATATATATAATTTTTTAGTAACATTGGGTGCATGCATGAAATTTTCTTGCTCTCTCGATTAAATTAATTATGAGATACCAGATATGACAATCCAAGATGATCATATATGGAGTTAATGCTATACAAAACAAATAATGAGTCTATGATTAGAAATTACCAATCCAAAAAAGTAAAAATTATTATAAAATTTAGGAAGATTTATTAAAATCCTTTTTAATTATTGACAATTATAAGTTTATGGATTTGGTAAAGAAAAAGATAAAGGAAAAGAATTTTCATATTTACTTTCTAATTTGAAAGAGCACATCAAAAGAATACTTTAGGGGTACTGCTGACCATCAAATAAAAAAAAAAAATTACTCAAGTAAATGAGAGAATTGAAAAAAATTACATAGGATTTTGTATATGTATCTTGCCTCTTTTTGTAATAGGACAATTGTCATTCTTAATTGAGTAGAATAAGAAGTTATCAAACTAAGTTGGTAAACTTAACAGAGTGATTTTCAAATAGAACACTACCACAAAGTTGGTAAACTTAACAGAGTGATTTTCAAATAGAACACTACCACAAAATTTTGATAAGAAGCCAAGTGTGTGAGGTTTGAAGAGTTCAGTCGTATGAGTTATGTTGACCTTATTATTAAATGATCTTCTTCAGATTTAGAGTAAATGATTTCGATACTTTTAGAATCAAAAGATGAAAATCAGGTTGGACCACATTATAGAATAATGACAATCTGCACTGATAATTTAAATCTTTATCAAATGGCGGCATTGCCACACTTGAAGACATATCCTTCCATTTAGAAAATACTACTTTGATGTCAAAATGAATTTTGACAACCAACATCATTTTTATGTCAATAACTTTTGTTGAGAGTGTCCTCAATAACCGTACTGATATATGATTTAATCTTAACGACAGGCTTGATTTTAATCTTATATCTAATTAGAAATTAATTTTTTGGTTTGATTTATAAATTTTGTGATCAGGAAAAAAGGATAATAATAATAATAATAATAATAATAATAATTTTTAACTTTTAATTTTATTAAAGTTAAAAAAATAGAAAGAAGATCAATTTTTATGCTATGTCGGCTTTTAAATTGAATATTTCATACCTTAAAATTACCTAAATATGCAATATAATGCTTATAAACCTAAGTTCAGATGCTCATTTTTATTTTTAAAATACCCATATTATGTATATTTCATTTGCAAAAAAAAAAAAAAAAAAAATTATATGTACCCAAAAAAAAAAGAATGATAAAATAAATAAAAAAAAATGGAAAAGGAAGTGTTCATGAAGGCCAACCCAATCCCAAGCGAAGACAATTTTTTTTTCTTTTTTTGTTAAAAAAACATATTGGTAATACACAAAAGCATAAAATATCCATGCACTTACGGGTGTTGTTAGCACATCTCAGCGAGGCATATGACCTAATTGAAATGTTCCTCTATTATAGGAGTGGGGCCCATTGGGATCAGTCCAAACTCCAAAGTTGAAAGATATCGTCTGTACTTTTATATATTTCATTATAATCCTCGTTTACCTTCACCAAATCAGCGCATGATTGAAAGATGTTGATTCCATACATGAAAAATTCGTTGAATGAGCTAACCATATTTGAAAAGCATATATGTAATTTTTTTAATTTTTTTAATTTTTAAAAAAGTTTATTATATTTTTATATGTAGATAAAAAGTAAGACTTGAATTTATGACCTCTTTTAAAAAAAAAAATGATAAATAATTAACTGAACTAACTCCAATTAATAATATCTTGAAAAATAATTTTTTTATGAAACATTATTTGAACAATGAAGAATCCAAGAAAGGATAAGGGAGGACCATGACCTTCTCAAAATTTTAATATTATATTTTTTACTATTAATTTTATTTTAATATTTTAACAAAATTGGTCTTACTCCTCTTAGTTTTTAAATTATTTATATAAATTTTTTTAAATTTTAATATTTTTAATTTAACTTTTTTTAACTAAAAGTTTTGAATCCGCATTTGAAAAATAATATTTGATACATAAATTTAAGATAAAGAGTATCAAATGAATGCTACTCTATTAGTTCTTTGTCCTATTATATTCAATAATTTCAAATAATTATAAAAAGGTACAAAAGATTCGATTGAAAATAACCACGTCCCATTATATTTCTTTGTCCTCTATACTCTTAGGAGTTCTTTAGTTGTGTGGTTGAAATTTTGTATCCTCTAGTATTTGTCTGATTACTGAGGTCGGTATACTTTGATATCAGCATTAAATAGTCTGTCCACTGAATAAGACATCTTGATTTTGTCATGTCATGACCACCCTGTTGTTGGTTGGCCAAAATATTTATTTGTTCTTTTGTATTGCTCGTGAGCTCATTTTTCATGGGGTAATGGATAATATTTTTTAAAAAATTATTATTAATTCATGAGTTTTTTTTTTTTTTTTGAGAGACTTCGACTTTTTGTTTTGTTTTTGCCAAGGTTTTCAAAACCGGACCGGACGGTTCAACCGGTTGAACCGTCGACCGGTCCAAGGAACGGTCCGGTCGAACCCTAGAAACCGTTTCAACCTCAAAACCGAGCTTAAAAGGAAAAATCGTCCGAACCGGGCAGTTCAACCGGTGAACCGGTCGACCCGTCACTGGGTCACCGGTTCGGACTAGTTCGCCTCTACCTATATATATAAAAAAAAACCCTACGTAATGAGACAGGAACCTCATTTCTTTCCCTTTCCCATTTTCCCATTTTTGTGCAGCAAGAGAGAGAAAACAAACCCTAATCAATCAACTGCCAAATCACCCGCTGAGATGTCATCAACAGCTCGACCTGGGTACTCCTCAGTTCCACTATCGACCTCCGGCGACTTCTTCTCTCGCACCACCCAAATCCGCCAATCGATTCCCGCCACTCAACGGCCATGGCGAGAACTCCTGGACCTCTCCGCACTCAGCCTTCCATTCCCCTTCGACGAAGTTGGGTGGCTATATCTGTATCTCTATCGTGACGAGCCGTTGGTGATCTTTAATCGGACGGTCGATGATCGGGTGGTTTTGGTTTTCCTTAGTGTGCTCACCCTTGTCGCCCTATTTTTTACTCGTGTGTGGTTGAACATCGTGGTTTCGATGGTGATTGGGATTGGGGTTATTTGTTTGCACGCAGTACGGAAGTTTGCTTTCGGTTGTGGATAGTCCGCGAGGGGCTTATAACATCGTTTGACCTAGTGACCTTTGAACTCGATTGGGGATTTTTTCAGTGGTGGTGATGGTTATGGATTGTGGTTTTATTTTTTTTCTTGAAGTTTTGTATATTAAAAAAATTTATATTTTGTAAAAAAAATTTTATATAATTTTTAGTAATTTTTGTATAATTTTTTAAATTTAAAATATTAATAACATATATTATTAAATTTATTAATTACATAATTATGACATCACGGTTTGATTCTGGTTGACCCGACGGTTGAACCGGTAACCCGTAACCCGGACAATTTTTCGGTTCGATGAACGGTCCGGTTTTGAAAACATTGGTTTTTGCTTTTGTTGTTGTTAAAATTACATACATCCTTAACTTTTTGGTAATAATTCATTCCTTGTTAACAAGAGCACTAATAACTCTAACTATGATTGTTAACATTATTGTTAAGTTTTTTATATAAATACCTAATTTATCCTTTTAACAAATACAAAAATAATATTGTCCTACAAAATTAGACATCCCCCTCTTTCTAAAACTTAGCATTTCAACCTATTTTTTTTTAACTTACTCATATTTATTAAAGTTTTGAGTGGATATATAATCAAATGAATCAAATCAAAATATAATATATATACACATTAATCAAACAATGGAAACCCAACTGTTAAATTCATTTGATCTGAACCCATTTGTCTTCAAACGATAATGACTTAGAGAGAGATTTGGGCAAACTTTTGTTAGTGAGGTTGTTGCCCAGATATTTGTTGTAGAAAAGGAGAGGGGAGGAGTGAATAGGGTATTTAGTAAATATTGAAATTTTTTACGAATTTTCAAAATATATGCATGTAAGAAATGTACAAGTATGTAAAAGACTAGAGAGAGAAAAATAAAGAAACATAACAATTTTTATGAAGTTTGGAAAACTTCTTACGTAATTAACTCAAGTATTTCTATTTGAGTTTTTCCACTCTTTTAATCTTCTTGCATGTGGAGGTCAAACCTTTACAATGGTTTGGGCAAACTATTGTTAGTAGGGTTGTTGCCTAGATACTTACCCTAAAAGAGAAGGGGGTGAATAGGCTACTTAGTAAATATTAATGACTTTTACAACTTTTAAAAATACATGAATGCAAAAAAGGAACATGTAAAGGAGTAAAAAGAGAAAGAGAGAGCAGATATAACAATT
The DNA here is from genome assembly GCA_008638375.1 of Nyssa sinensis. Lineage (NCBI taxonomy): Eukaryota > Viridiplantae > Streptophyta > Magnoliopsida > Cornales > Nyssaceae > Nyssa > Nyssa sinensis. The sequence continues at coordinate 23,418,950 of CM018046.1, forward strand.
TTTACGAAGTTCAGAAAATTTTTTACGTCATTGACTGAAACATACTGATTTGAGTTTTTTCACTATCTTGATCTCCTTACAGGCGGAGGTCAAACCTTTACAATAATTTGAAAAAACTGTTGCTAGTAAGGTTGTTGCCCAAATATTTATCCTAAAAGGGATGATGAATAGAGTATTTAACAAATACTAAAAACTTTTACAAAATTTAAAAATGTATGTATGTATGAAAGAAACGCACAAGTATGTAAAAGAATAGAGAGAGAGAAAGAGAAAGCACACGCAAAATTTTTTTTGAACTTCGTAAAAATTGTTGTTAATGGGGTTGTTGACCAGATATTTACCTTAGAAGGAGAGGTGAAATTTCTATGATTTAATGGTGCTAATCATCTCATAAATTTATTTTATTTCATTTTTAAAATTGAAATTTCTCTGTTTCTTTGAAAAATAAAAAAATTTCATTATTTATCAGCGAAACAATTGGACTGAAATTTCATTGTTCGTAGTAGTTTTTTTTTCAAAATTTCATGTACAATATAGATATAATTTGATAGATCTTAATTTTTAGAGCTCAAATATATAAATTTTATTAAAAATAGATTTCTAATTTATAAGTTATATTAAATTTTAAAATTTGAAAAAACTTTCTTAAAAGATTTCTGCAATTCATGGTATATGCTTAGAGAAAAACACTAAATATGATGGGTATTTTAGTAACAAAAAGAGTGATGAAATTTTAGAGTTCAAAAGAATGAGTTTGAATCACATCCTAATTAACAACACATTTAAGAATCATAAACAGAATCTTCCTAAAATATAGATATCATAAAAAAAATTATAATTTCTTTTTTGTACACAAGACTTTCACATAATAGTACATATATTAAGCAAAAGAGACTTTATCATTGACACAACTATTATTATTGTTGCTAAAAAATATCATTATCAACTTTAATTATATATATATATATATATATATATATATATAGAAAATAAGATTATCACTATTATCACTCATCACAAATAGAAAATAAGATTATCACTATTATCACTCATCACAAATGTGTCATCCCCTCTAACTCATTTAAATGTGTGGACATAGAGAGAGAAAGCATGAAGTTTTCAAGCCCCCCCCCCCCAATTGAAAAGTCTACAAATTAATAGGTATTGTTCTTCTGGGTCTATGAATCCAACACTCTAGGTTGGCCAATCTTAACTAATACTTCCCAACTTTACCACGACAATATGTTTCATGTCGTACCTCCATGGTTTTGTCAGCTAGCATGTGAGTAGTGACCACAAAGTCTTCTCATTTACTAGTTGGATTGTTTCTGAAAATTAATGAGTTATGTCAACATTACAAATATTGACAATAACACCTAATTAAAGAGAGTCAAAATTAATAGTTGGACTCTGTTGGAAAAATGGGTTTGAGCATATTGAGCATATTAAATTAGCTATCTTTTGGCTAAAATTCAAGTGGGTCCCACAAATTAATTTTGGTGGATCCACATGGGAATGTGTTCTCCTCCATGAGGAAATGAAGATTATATATTGGGTTGCTCAAAACCATTAAGGAGTGAATGAGAAATTGCCTCCAAACATCACCACTTAAAAATGGTAACTAAAGATTAAAGCTTGTGCAAAAGCTTGTGTCCCACATAGGATGGGAACAAGACTTTTAAAGTGTATATGTACACCTACCTTGGAGTGGGGTTTGGGCCCCAAGGGGCACCCCAGTTTTGTGGAAGGGGGAGGACCTAAAACATGCTTGGTTCACCACACACGCGCGCGCCGCCGCAGCCTCCCCGCCCCCCACCGAACCTAGCCGGGCTCTGGTTCGGGTTCGGGTCTTGGGCTTGTTGTGTATATATCTTTTTATAGAAAATTTATTTAAATTTTCCAATACTGAAACGCTGTCATTTTGCGGCATGCGTATGGTTACCGTTAGGAGTCCAAAACGCTATCGTTTTGGAAACATCGTTTGACTGAAAAAGCGTCTTCTCCACGAACATAACTGTGTCTATTCGCCATGAACAGACACGACCCAAGCTTCATGCCTGTACCAAACAGTCATAAGCGAGTCTATAAATAGGACACGATCATAAGCATTCTGGATTGAATCCATTCATAACATATTCATTTGTGTCTTCTTATTTTGAGAGAGAGTTCTGCACAAGTTCTGGTTCGACAGACAACCATTGGTAGTGTTTGCCTTTGTGTTAGGAGATCATTTTATCTTGGGAGACAAGTTGCCAAGAACTCTTTAGCACCACTGAGAGGGCAATAATTTGTCTTAAGGAAATTGTGTCCAACACAAGACTTGATCACTTTTTGTATTCGGCAAATTTCCAATTCTACGATTTCGTATTCTGCAAACAGGTTCTAATTTTATTGTGTTTCAGTTTCAATTTTTTCATTTCAGTTCTGTTTAATTGTTCTAAAATTCAGAACTTAACATTTAATGTTTTACAGTTTTGAAGTTTCTGTTCTGTTTTACAGTTCTGAAGTTTCTGTTCTGTTTTACAGTTTCGAAGTTTCTGTTCTGTTTTACAGTTCTGAAGTTCTTATTCTGTTTTGCAGTTCTGACTGTTTTACAGTTCTAAAGTTTCTGTTCTGTTTTACAGTTTTGAAGTTCCTGTTCTGTTTTACAGTTCTGAAGTTTCTGTTCTGTTTTACAGTTCTGAAGTTCCTGTTCTATTTTACAGTTCTGACTATTTTACAGTTCTGAAGTTCCTGTCATGTTTTACAGTTCTGAAGTTCAGAACTCATATCTGTTATGTTTTACAGTTCTGAAGTTCAGAACTCATATCTGTTCTGTTTTACATATCTGTTATGTTTTACAGTTCTGAAGTTCAGAACTCATATCTGTTCTGTTTTACATATCTGTTCAGTTTTACAGTTCTGACGTCCAAAACTCATATTAGTTCTGTTTGACTATTCTAATTTTGTGCAGAAATATATTTACAGAATTTGCTTTTATTTACAGAATTTGATTCTGAAATTTATTTTTACTAAATTTGAATATCTTGAATGCAAACAGTAATGGCTACTTATTCTACCCCTCTTCCTACACCTACTGTGGTGCCTTCTCCAACGCCTGTTATGGCGCCAATGAGTGTGAGTCATGGAGAGAGGCCAGAGAAGTTTAATGGGACAGATTTCAAGAGGTGGCAACAAAAGATGCTGTTCTACTTGACTACTTTGAACTTGGCCTGTTTCCTTCGAGAGGATGCTCCCTCATTGAAGGAAAATGAAACTGATAGGCAAGTGGTTGCCGCTGTGGAAGCATGGAAGCATGCTGACTTCTTGTGCCGCAACTACATCCTAAATGGCTTGGACAACACATTGTATAATGTGTATTGTGCCTTCAATACTGTAAGAGAACTGTGGGAATCCTTGGACAAAAAGTACAAGACTGAGGATGCAGGGCTCAAGAAATTTGTTGTGGGAAAATTCCTAGACTACAAGATGGTTGACTCCAAGACTGTAATCAGCCAAGTTCAAGATCTACAAGCGATTCTGCATGACATACATGCAGAAGGGATGTCTCTGAGTGAATCTTTCCAAGTGGCTGCCATTATTGAAAAATTGCCACCCCTATGGAAAGAATTCAAGAATTACCTAAAGCACAAGCGAAAGGAAATGAGACTTGAAGACTTGATAGTGAGGCTGAGAATAGAGGAAGACAACCGTGCTTCTGAGAAGAAGGCAGGCAAGGCCATTATGGAATCCAAGACTAATGTTGTGGAACAAGGGTAGAGTTCTCACAATAACAAGAAGAGGAAGCATAATGGCAATGGTTCCAAGCAAGGTGCTAATAAAAAGTTCCAAGGTAAGTGCTATATGTGCAACAAGTAAGGGCACCGTGCTAAGGACTGTCGTAGTCGCAAGGACCAAGGAAATCCAACCAAGAAATGCCCTCAAGCCAATATGACTGAAGTGGATGGCCTTTCAGACAATGTCTCAGACATGAATCTCTCAGCCGTAGTCTCCGAGGTGAACTTCATTGGCAGCAATACCAAGGAATGGTGGGTGGACACAAGGGCCACTCGTCATGTTTGCTTAGACAAAAAGATGTTCTTATCATATCATAGCATAGATAATAGAGAACAACTCTTTATGGGCAACTCCTCTTCTTCCAAGGTTGAAGGCCAAGGGAAGGTGGTATTGAAGATGACATCGGGTAAGGAACTTATTCTCAATGATGTGCTGCATGTACCAGAGATTCGAAAGAATCTAGTGTCTGGATCATTGTTGAGTAAGAAGGGCTTCAAGTTGGTGTTTGTCTCAGACAAGTTTATCCTCACCAAAAATGGGATGTATGTGGGGAAGGGGTATATGAGCAATGGGCTCTTCAAGATGAATGTAATGACCATTGTACCTCCAACTAAAAATATTAATAATAAGAACTCATCTTCTGCTTATATGCTTGAGTCTTCAAATGTGTGGCATGGTAGACTAGGACATGTTAATTATGATACATTACGTAGATTAATTAATATGGAATGTTTGCCTAAATTTGAAATAGATCCAAATCATAAATGTGAGATTTGTGTGGAATCTAAACTTACAAGAACTTCTTTTCAATCAATTGAAAGAAGTAGTGAACCTCTAGAATTAATACATTAAGATATTTGTGATCTGAAATTTATACAAACTAGAGGTGGTAAGAAATATTTTCTTACATTTATTGATGATTGCACAAGATACTGTTATGTTTACTTATTAAAAAGTAAAGATGAGGCATTGGAAATGTTTAAACATTTCAAGAATGAGGTTGAGAACCAACTTGATAGAAAAATCAAGGTGATAAAAAGTGATAGAGGTGGTGAATATGAAGCACCTTTTGGTGAGTTTTGTTCACAATATGGTATAATACACCAAACTACTGCACCCTATTCACCTCAACAAAATGAGGTTGCTGAACGTAAGAACAGAACTTTAAAAGAAATGATGAATGCATTACTATTAAGTTCTGGACTACCTCAAAATTTATAGGGGGAAGCAATTCTTTCCGCAAATTATATTCTCAACCGAATACCTCAAAAGAAAACCAATAAATCCCCTTATGAGCTATGGAAAGGTCGAAGACCTACTTACAAATACTTAAAAGTGTGGGGGTGTTTGGCTAAAGTGGCGGTACCTATACCTAAAAAGGTTAAAATAGGACCAAAGACAGTTGATTGTGTTTTCATTGGGTATGCTCATAATAGTAGTGCATATAGCTTTCTGATTCATAAATCAGAAATTCCCGATATGCATGTCAATACTATTATCGAGTCAAGGAATGCATCTTTCTTTGAAAATGTATTTCCTTACAAATCCACACAGGAGTCGAACTCAAGTAAAAGAACTCATGATACTGCAATAAGCAGTAGTCGAGGCCAACAAGATGATGATGAACCTAGACGTAGCAAAAGAGCTAGAACATCAAAATCTTTTGGACCAGACTTTCTAACATATATGTTAGAAGATGAGCCTCAAAGCTTTAAAGAAGCAATGTCAAGGCCTGAAGCTCCATATTGGAAATAGGCTATAAACGATGAAGTAGAATCCATTCTGCAAAATCATACGTGGGAACTAGTGGATCTTCCACCAGGTTCTAAACCTCTCGGATATAAGTGGATATTCAAGAAGAAAATGAAAGCAGATGGATCTATTGATAAATACAAGGCTAGACTGGTTATCAAAGGTTACAAGCAAAAGGAAGGCTTGGACTACTTTGATACATATTCACCAGTTACGAGAATATCATCCATTCGAATGTTAATAGCTATTGCAGCTATACACAATCTTGAGATACATCAAATGGATGTAAAGACAGCTTTCTTAAATGGTGATTTGGATGAAGAAATATACATGGAACAACCCGAAGGGTTTATTGTTCCAGGTCAAGAAAAGAAAGTTTGTCGGCTTGTCAAATCTCTTTATGGATTAAAGCAAGCACCAAAATAGTGGCATGAGAAATTTGACAGTGTAATGATGTCAAATGGGTTCAAAATTAACGAGTGTGACAAATGTGTATATGTCAAGAACACCGAACATGGTTTTGTCATTATTTGTCTCTATGTTGATGATATGCTCATTATGGGTAGTAATAATGAAATCATTAAAACTACCAATAAAATGTTAAACAATAAGTTTGACATAAAGGACTTAGGTGTTGCCGATGTTATACTTGGGATAAAGATCTTTAGAACATCAGATGGACTGATATTATCTCAATCACATTACATTGAGAAAATTCTCAAGAAATTTAAACAAGATGATAGCAGTCCAGCAAGAACACCTGTATATGTAAATCTACATTTATCCAAGAATAATGGCAAAAGCATATCACAACTAGAATATGCACAAATAATTAGCAGCCTAATGTACGTCATGAATTGTACCCGTCCAGACATAGCTTACGCTATCAGCAAATTGAGTAGATACACAAGTAATCCAGGTCCAGACCATTGGAAGGCAATTGTTAGGGTTTTGAGGTATCTGAAATACACCCAAAACTTTGGATTATACTACTCAAAATATCCAGCAGTACTTGAAGGATACTATAACGCAAATTGGATATTCGACACCAAAGACTCGAAGTCCACAAGTGGCTATCTGTTTACACTTGGTGGTGGAGCGGTGTCTTAGAAATCTTCTAAGCAAACGTGCATTGCTAGATCCACGATGGAATCTGAGTTTATTGCACTAGATAAAGCTGGGGAAGAAGTAGAGTGGCTTCGTCATTTCCTAGAAGATATTCCAATGTGGCCAAAACCTATGCCTGCTGTTTGTATTCATTGTGATAGTTAATCAGCGATTGGTAGGGCACAGAGTCATATGTATAACGGTAAGTCTCGACATATTCGTCGAAGACATAATACCGTGAAACAACTTCTCTCAAATGGTATTATGACCATTGAATACATAAGGTCAAAAGATAACATTGTGGATCCGTTAACTAAAGGTTTGACCAGAGAGCAAGTAAGTAAATCATCGAGGGGAATGGGTTTAAAGCCTATACACTAAAGAGTCGCCATAATGGCAACCCAACCTAGTTGACTGGAGATCCCAAGATCTAGGTTCAAAGGGACAACCGAATTGTGTGTGACTCATTGAGATCACTATGGAGATCAAATCTCCTACTCATTCCTATGATCAGAATAGTGATGCCTACAGCGTTGAACAGGGTAAGCTAAGCTTTTAATGATTCTTATATCTTGTTAAAAACAAGTGGGGTATAGTAGAATACTCTTCATAAGAAGTCACCTATGTGAGTGCGAACTGGGCCGATTCTATGAGAATAATAATGGCTAAATTCTCTAGGAGTACTCATGAAACCAGGAATTGTTCAGGGCCAAAATGAACACAATCGTGAGAACCAACTGTGTTAGGAAAGATTCTGTGTGAATGCTATTGTCTTGGTTTACACAAACGATTGAACAGTTCGAGACATCATATTCACTGATCAATTAGTAACCCCGATAGCATTTCACAAGGGAAGGTTCAAGGCTACAAGCTACCTTCCTCTATGCAAAAAATTTTCAACTGAACTCTCTTTTAGTGTCTGCATGTCATTTGCATTACTTTCAGTCAATTTCATTCATGTGGGGGATTGTTGGAAAAATGGGTTTGAGCATATTGAGCATATTAAATTAGCTATCTTTTGGCTAAAATTCAAGTGGGTCCCACAAATTAATTTTGGTGGATCCACATGGGAATGTGTTCTCCTCCGTGAGGAGATGAAGATTATATATTGGGTTGCTCAAACCATTAAGGAGTGAATGAGAAATTGCCTCCAAACATCACCACTTAAAAATGGTAACTAAAGCTTAAAGCTTGTGCAAACGCTTGTGTCCCACATAGGATGGGAACAAGACTTTTAAAGTATATATATACACCTACCTTGGAGTGGGGTTTGGCCCCAAGGGGCACCCCAGTTTTGTGGAAGGGGGAGTGTCACGACCCGAAACCCACCCTATGCGGATCTCGTGTCGCGGGGTCGACCCGAAGGCCGTCCCTACTTTTTCCATTCCTGTATCATAGTACTAATATGCAATGTACTAAAAATCTTAAACAATGAACAGCGGAAGTCTTTCTCAATTACAGTAATCCAGCGGAAGTCTTTTAAATAGTTTAAACAGTGGAAGTCTATTAAATACATGACATAGTTCTACATAAGACAAAATGAGAACTAAATGTAACCAGCACCCGGGGGTGGTGAATACATGGGAGAACTAACATAGACTGATACCGTACTTCAAAATGTCCCCCTACGCTCTCAGACTCCTACTGGGGCCTCGCAGCGTCATCACCTGAAATGGGGGGTAAGTGGGGTGGAATGAGCTACAAAGCTCAGTAAGTAAATGCAAATCTCCAACACTGGTATCGATGATCAATGAATCCATGAATAAGATTATGATAGCCAATCATAAGAATAAGATGCTGTGATAGCCAATGAAACAATTGCCACGAGGGCCAATGAACAGTGATCACAATACACAATCAGGAGTATTGGGTATAATATCAATATGAAGGAATTCAATGATAATATAACAACAATGAAGTACTGCCACAATGAACCGATCACAATCAAACCAATCAATGCAAGTCTTTCGAGACTTGAAGAATCATAAGGAATAATATCATTCAACAATCAAGTTCTTTCAGCCATAAGAGATGCTTTTATTCTGTAACATGCCAGTGAATTTGCAAATGCAATGCCAGTGAAAATGCAATGAGATGCCAATGATCATGCCAGTCAATGGCCGGTGGAAAGCCTTCGAGGAATTCATTCCTGCCACCTGTCCATTCATGGACTTGACCCTTAGGTCTCCAGTCAATACAGAAGCATCGGATGGATGTTGTGACTGAGCACAAATCCGGTATTCATAACATATCATGATCATTCGTGATTCCATAGAAGTATAAAATGGAATATCATAGATTCAGTGAAAACATAACAGTACGCCTTTCAAGGCATGGTTCAACATGATAACAATGATACAACAGTCAATCGATGTCCACAAGATAGAACAATATCACATTGTGGATAGCAATAACATGAGGTGCTTTCAAAGCACAGTGAAACATGATAACAATTATACATCAGTCAGTCAAATGTCCACAAGATAGGAAATATCGAATTGTGGAACACAAGGATATCAATACATTCAAGAGTACGAGTTTGGCAGTATAAGAATAAACTTGGCTTGTGGAAACACCACATGTAAGAGAGAGTGATCCACTTACCTCTATCGTGATTTTAGATCAGGAATCCGTGAATAAACCCTTGCCTTTCGAGTTTCCTATATATCAGTGAATACGTTTCAGAATAAATGCTATTCATCAAATTTATGCCTTTCTATCATAAGTATTTCAAATACTAATTTAGACTTTACCATTGAGTCTAGAATGCCGAAGAAAATCGGTTTAGGCTTTCGCGGAATTCCATTTGGACTTTTGTACTAAAAGGGCAAAATAGTCATTTTGCACTTTTGCGGTATTTTATCCTTCGGGATTCCATCTCGTAAAACGGACCCCACCATTGGACTCAGAACGTCCGAGATAATAGGTTTTGACTATTCATTTGTATCGTTTGGACTTCGTTTGACCCAATTTTGAAATAGGGGCATTATTGTAAAATTAATATTTAATTAATTTTTTATGTTTGGGCAACAGTGTAATTTTTCAAAACATTTGGGGCCGGTTCACAATTACTAAAAGCTGCGGTCTGAACCAGTTGGTTCAGACCTAAAAACCCTAAACCGGTCTGCCCTTCCCCTGAACCAAACGGTTTAGTCCATTTAGATAACCGGATTCCAATATCCTGGTTCTAACCCTTATCCGTGGTTGGAATAAGCCCAAACCCAATTTCTATTTCCTATCCCCATAGCCAAACAAGCCCATTTCATTTAATTTTAAAACATAAAACGACATAGTATCATGCCCAGTTCATATCCGGTCGGGTACCGACCCGACCCAAACCCAGACCCGTTTCAGTTTCGACCCGACAGCCCCCACGACTTTCCGGTCGTCTTCCCCGAAGAGTCCGGTAGGGTTCCGGTGGTGAGCAGTCACCTTCTCCGGCGACGGCCACCGGAATCCGACCACTTTTCAACCACTTTTGAATGCCATTTTATTCCCCTTTCCTCAAGGACCTCAACCATACCCTTTATTTCCATTAAACCCCTTCCAATCCCCACGAATATAGGGAATAATAGCTCCGGCCGATTTTCCGGCCAGATCTTCATTTCCATTTTTGTGACTTCCAAGCCACGGTTTTTACCCCATTTTCATTCTAAATGTTTTCTACACCTTTTAGAAACATTTCTACAACTAAAAGCAAAGTTTTAAACATAAAATCAGTGAGACCCGATTATCCTCCCGAACCTGCAACTCGGATTTTCTCCACAGTTTCTTAGCCATTTAGCCTCATTCTTTTTGCATTTAGTTCCTTATTTCATGCTTCTTTAGACCCTATGATCAAAATGAATCAAATCATGCTATAACACTTTGAAGCAGAAATAGTGGCTCACCTTTAAATTCGGGTTCCCTTGGTGTTGAGCCCCTCTTCCTCGCGCCTCTACTCCAGATTTGTTCCCCTTCCTTCTCACTCCAAAACTCTCTTTTCCTTTTTGGTTTCCTTCTCCCGAGAGTGAGAGATCTCATGCATGAAATAAGCTTTTCATTTCTCTCTCTCTCTCTCTCTCTCTCTCTAGTCAGACCTCACCATGCCCTGTGACCTTCTTACACACTCCAACACCTAATTCTGTCGCCACCATTCCCTACTGAGTGTTATACACTCAACTCCTCACACACACACATTGAACCGTGCACACACACACACTTTTTGATACATATATATATATATATACATATAATCACCCACTCACACACACTTGCACGGCTGATAGCAGCCTTTGCCCACTTTTCTTTTCCTTTTTATTTTAATTTAAAATACACACATATATATATATACACATATATATATATATTATAATACATTATATAATATATATATACATGTATAACCCATAATTATACATATTTTATACGTACCTATACGCCCATACATATATGCATATACTTAAACTCTGGGCATGTATGCATACACTAATTTTCAGTATACTACGTGTTTGTGAAACATGGGCATGCATGGAATACGTGCGTGCACGCTTTACGATGCAATATCCTGGGGTGCTCGGGTGTTACCCAGCACCTGTTATACATTTCAATCATTTTCCATTTCCAGTCATTCATTTCCGTGAAATACCGTGATATACCTTTCTTACCGTTCAAGTTATATATTTCAACCGACCTCCCTCGGTATACGTGACGTATCCCGGGTCGGGATATTACATTCTTACCTCCTTAAAAATAAGTTTGTCCTCAAACTTAGCATATACTACTATGAAAATAAATGTGGGTACTTGGCGCGCATATCATTTTCTCGCTCCCAAGTAGCCTCTTCCATCCGGTGATTTCTCCACAAAACTTTGACTAATGGAATAGTCTTGTTCCGTAGTACCTGATCTCGACGGTCCAAAATCTGAACTGGATGTTCTATGTAACTCAGATTTTCTTGGACGTCTAACGGTTTGTGCTCGATCACTTGATCTGCACTCTGTATACACTTCCTTAGCATCGAGACATGAAACACATTGTGAACATGTGCTAACTCTGAAGGTAAGGCAAGCTTGTAGGCTACGGGTCCAACCCTCTTTGTGATCCTGAATGGCCCAATGTATCTGGGCCCAAGCTTTCCCCTCTTGCCAAACCTGACTACTCCTTTCATGGGTGATACTTTCAAGTACACAAAATCGTCTTTCGCAAACTCTAGGTCTCGTCGGTGAACATTCGCATAACTTTTCTGTCGACTTTGAGTTGCTAATAAACGCTGTCGGATCAGTTGTATCTTTTGTGTGGTCTGTTCCACTATCTCTGGCCCATAGAGTTTCCTTTCTCCCACCTCTGTCCAACACAGTGGTGATCGGCACTTCCTGCCGTACAATGCCTCATATGGCGCCATACCAATACTAGCTTGATAGCTATTATTATACGTGAACTCCACCAATGGCAACTGATCTTCCCAACTCCCTTCAAAGTCTATGACACAGAAACGCAGTAAGTCTTCTAAAGTTTGTATCGTCCTTTCCGACTGGCCGTCAGTCTCGGGGTGATACGCAGTGCTAAGACTTAGCTCCGTGCCCATAGCTTGTTGTAGTCCTTTCCAAAATCGTGATACGAACCGGGGGTCCCTATCAGAAACAATTGATACTGGAACTCCGTGAAGCCTAACAATCTCTTTGATGTATAGCTCGGCTAGTCGCTGAAGAGATTGTGTCGTCTTGGTTGCCAAGAAGTGAGCTGTCCTAGTTAATCTGTCTACGATGACCCAGATAGAGTCACTCCCCTTGACTGTCTTGGGCAATCCTGACACAAAGTCCATCATGATGTGTTCCCACTTCCACTCAGGAATGGGCAGTGATTGCAGAAGTCCCCCAGGCTTCTGATGTTCCACCTTAATTTGCTGGCACTTGACACATCGTGCTATGTACTCAACTATGTGACGTTTCATCCCAGACCACCAATAAGTATCCTTGACATTGTGATACATTTTGGTGCCCCTTGGATGTAAGGCAAATTTCGAACTGTGTGCCTCATCAAGAATCTCCTTCCTGATTTCGGGTACATCGGGTACGCAGATCCTACCTTGATAATACAATATTCCATCTTTCACTGTGTACTCGGAATCTATGTCTGTCTCCATTCCTTGAAGAAGCTTAGCCAGTTTCTCATCCTGAGCCTGTTGTCCCCTGATCTTGTCCACAATCGACAAACCGACTGTGACATTGGCACATAGTGCCTCGGAGCTGGGCAGAATTATCTCTATTTCCATGTCCTTCAAATCTCTCAGTATCTCCTTCTGTGTCGTCAACAGGCAAGCTAAACTTCCTGATGACTTTCTGCTAAGAGCGTCAGCTACCACATTTGCCTTTCCTGGGTGGTACTGTATGTTGACCTCATAGTCTTTCAATAACTCTAACCAACGGCGTTGTCTCATGTTGAGCTCCTTCTGTGTAAACAAATATTTGAGGCTCTTATGGTTGGTGAAGATTTCGCACGTGGTCCCGTATAAATAATGCCTCCATATCTTCAAGGCGAAGACAATGGTGGCCAGCTCGAGATCGTGTGTCGGGTAGTTCCCTTCATGGGGTCTCAACTGTCGTGAAGCATATGCTACCACTTTTCCGTTCTGCATTAACACACACCCCAAGCCTTTAAGTGAAACATCACTATAAATCACAAACTCTTCGGTTCCATTTGGTACTGTCAATATAGGAGCTGTAACCAACCGCTCCTTTAACTTTTGGAAACTCTTTTCTTGTTCCTCTGTCCAAACAAAAGGAACACCTTTCCGAGTCAGTTTAGTAATAGGCGTAGCTATCTTGGAGAAGTCCTTGACAAATCTCCTATAGTAGCCTGCTAACCCCATGAAACTTCGCACTTCTGTGACACTCGTAGCTTGAGGCCAATTTGTGATTGCCTCGATCTTCTGGGAATCAACAGAGATTCCTTCCTTACTGATCACGTGTCCCAAAAATGCTATACTAGGAAGCCAGAATTCGCATTTCTTCAACTTGGCGTATAACTTTTGCTCCCCTAACTTCTGTAGGACTCTCCTCAGATGTACCTCATGTTCTTCCTGGTTCTTAGAGTAAACCAAGATGTCGTCTATGAACACGACCACGAAGTCATCTAAGTACGGCTTGAACACACGGTTCATCATATCCATAAATGCAGCTGGGGCATTGGTCACCCCAAATGGCATAACGAGAAACTCGTAGTGTCCATACCGTGTCCTAAATGCTGTCTTCTGAATGTCAGTGGGTCTGACCTTCAACTGGTGATAACCGGACCTTAGGTCGATCTTCGAAAACACCTGGGCCCCTTTCAATTGGTCGAACAAATCATCTACTCTGGGTAGTGGATATCTGTTCTTGATGGTAACCTTGTTCAGCTCTCTATAGTCGATACACAACCTCATGGTTCCATCTTTTTTCTTTACGAACAATACAGGTGCACCCCATGGTGACGAGCTGGGTCGTATAAAACCCTTGTCCAATAATTCCTGTAACTGGAGCTTCAGCTCCTTCAGCTCTGCCGGTGCCATCCTATATGGAGCCTTGGATATCGGTGTAGTGCCTGGCAATACGTCGATGCAAAACTCGATTTCCCTATCTATGGGCATTCTTGGAAGATCATCCAAGAATACTCCGGGAAATTCCCTAGCAATAGGAATCTTCTCTAACTCAGGCTGCTGGGAATCAGTGTCTTGAACACTACATAAGAATCCGTGACATCCTTTGCGAAGTAGACGCCTTGCCTGGATAGAGGAAACGAAGTAGGGTGGGGAAGCCACTCCTGTCCCCTCAAAGTTAACTGTTGGAAACTGGGGATTCTATATCAGAACTTGTTTGGCCACACAGTCTATCGTGGCGTGATTGGCAGCCAGCCAATCCATTCCAAGGATAACGTCGAATCCACAAATTTCCAAGGGTATAAGGTTAGCCAATAAATGTGTATCCCCAATCTGTATCCCACAATTCCTATACATGGTATCCCCCAACAATGATTTCCTCGATGGTATAGAAACATTCAGTAAATACCCTAAGGGTTCCGTTACTAGGTTCAATCTAGCAGCATATGTAGGGGATACAAATGAATGTGTAGATCCAGTGTCAAATAAAACATGAGCAGGCTGTGAGCATACTAAAAGAGTACCTGCGACTACAGAGGTCGTAGCCTGCACGTCTCCTGGTAAAAGGGAGAAAACTCGTCCTGCCTGCTGCTGGACGTTCCCCTGTCCATTCTTTTGGGTTGGAGGTCTAGGTGGTGCTATTCCGGTTGTTGGTGCTTTAACCGGAGCAGTGCTGGGTGTGGCCTGATCCTTCTGAGGGCATTCTCTTGCATAATGTCCCTCCTGGCCACAGTAGAAGCAAGCGTTGCTGTCCTTGAGACATTGGCCCTTATGGATCTTATTGCAACGAGAGCACTTGGCTGCCCCCTTTTTGGTGTTGCCATTTTTCTTCTGACCGAACCCTGTCGCCTGTGATGCGGCTCCAGGTCTGGTAAATGTAGATCCATGTCCCGAAGCAGAAGGCCCTTGCCTCTTATTCTGGTTGCCTCCATGCTTCTGGTTTCCTTTCCTCTTGGCGAATTCCTCGCCACTCCTTTCTATGACTCGAGCTGTCTCCACTACATCATCATAGGTAGCCAGTCGATGGGGTACCAGTCTATCCTTGATAGCCCATCTCAATCCTTCCTCAAACTTGCGGGCTTTCAGATCCTCGGTATTGACAGCACTCGGAGCAAACCTGGCCAACTCAGTAAATTTGGCCTCGTATTGCTCCACTGTCATTGCTCCCTGTTGCAGTACCATAAATTCTGCAACTCTTCGGTTTCGCACCTCTTGGGAGAAGTACTTTTTGTTGAAGATATCGGTAAATCGTTGCCAGTTCATGCCTGGCTCTTTATCTTCCTCTATCATCCACCATTTATGTGCCACCCCTTTGAGCATATAAGTGGCATATGCCACCTTTTGGACTTCAGTACATATCAGGATTTTGAAGATCCTGTTCATTTCTAATAACCACTCCTCAGCTATAGTGGCCCCTCCCGTACCGTCGAATGTCGGGGGTTTCATTTTCTGAAACCGCTCATATAAGTATGCAGCGTCTCGCTCATTTCCTTGACGGTTTCCTACATTGTCGCCTGCGTTGATAGGCTGTTCCTATTCTACTGGCTGTGCGGGTTGGCTAGCACTAGCCTGAATCTGTGGTAAACTTTCAATGATAGTCCGCATCATTCTTTCCAATTGTTCTAAACGATCCATGGGTAACGGACCTTGCCTCGTGTTAACCATGACTGTGAATAGAACCAATGAAGATAACCAATCAATTAACCAATGAGATATCCAGTGAGATAACCAGTGAGATAACCAATGAGGTAACCAGTGAGATAACCAATGAGATGACCAGTCAATGTGTAAGACAATTGTCCATGATTGTAACATATAGGATGTCGGTCATATCTAATAGTCTTAACTCTAGTCCTATCTCCCATGACTCACTATCGAACCTAAAGCTCTGATACCAAGCTGTCACGACCCGAAACCCACCCTATGCGGATCTCGTGTCGCGGGGCCGACCCGAAGGCCGTCCCTACTTTTTCCATTCCTGTATCATAGTACTAATATGCAATGTACTAAAAATCTTAAACAATGAACAACGGAAGTCTTTATCAATTACAGTAATCCAACGGAAGTCTTTTAAATAGTTTAAACAGTGGAAGTCTATTAAATACATGACATAGTTCTACATAAGACAAAATGAGAACTAAACGTAACCAGCACCCGGGGGTGGTGAATACATGGGAGAACTAACATAGACTGATACCGTACTTCAAAATGTCCCCCTACGCTCTCAGACTCCTACTGGGGTCTCGCAGCGTCATCACCTGAAATGGGGGGTAAGTGGGGTGGAATGAGCTACAAAGCTCAGTAAGTAAATGCAAGTCTCCAACACTGGTATCGATGATCAATGAATCCATGAATAAGATTATGATAGCCAATCATAAGAATAAGATGTTGTGATAGCCAATGGAACAATTGCCACGAGGGCTAATGAATACAATTGCCACGAGGGCCAATGAACAGTGATCACAATACACAATCAGGAGTATTGGGTATAATATCAATATGAAGGAATTCAATGATAATATAACAACAATGAAGTACTGCCACAATGAACCGATCACAATCAAACCAATCAATGCAAGTCTTTCGAGACTTGAAGAATCATAAGGAATAATATCATTCAACAATCAAGTTCTTTCAGCCATAAGAGATGCTTTTATTCTGTAACATGCCAGTGAATTTGCAAATGCAATGCCAGTGAAAATGCAATGAGATGCCAATGATCATGCCAGTCAATGGCCGGTGGAAAGCCTTCGAGGAATTCATTCCTGCCACCTGTCCATTCATGGACTTAACCCTTAGGTCTCCAGTCAATACAGAAGCATCGGATGGATGTTGTGACTGAGCACAAATCCGGTATTCATAACATATCATGATCATTCGTGATTCCATAGAAGTATAAAATGGAATATCATAGATTCAGTGAAAACATAATAGTACGCCTTTCAAGGCATGGTTCAACATGATAACAATGATACAACAGTCAATCGATGTCCACAAGATAGAACAATATCACATTATGGATAGCAATAACATGAGGTGCTTTCAAAGCACAGTGAAACATGATAACAATTATACATCAGTCAGTCAAATGTCCACAAGATAGGAAATATCGAATTGTGGAACACAAGGATATCAATACATTCAAGAGTACGAGTTTGGCAGTATAAGAATAAACTTGGCTTGTGGAAACACCACATGTAAGAGAGAGTGATCCACTTACCTCTATCGTGATTTTAGATCAGGAATCCGTGAGTAAACCCTTGCCTTTCGAGTTTCCTATATATCAGTGAATACGTTTCAGAATAAATGCTATTCATCAAATTTATGCCTTTCTATCATAAGTATTTCAAATACTAATTTAGACTTTACCATTGAGTCCGGAATGCCGAAGAAAGTCGGTTTAGGCTTTCGCGGAATTCCATTTGGACTTTTGTACTAAAAGGGTAAAATAGTCATTTTACACTTTTGCAGTATTTTATTCTTCGGGGTTCCGTCTCGTAAAACGGACCCCATCATTGGACTCAGAACGTCCGAGATAATAGGTTTTGACTATTCATTTGTATCGTTTGGACTTCGTTTGACCCAATTTTGAAATAGGGGCATTATTGTAAAATTAATATTTAATTAATTTTTTACGTTTGGGCAACAGTGTAATTTTTCAAAACATTTGGGGCCGGTTCACAATTACTAAAAGATGCGGTCTGAACGAGTTGGTTCAGACCTAAAAACCCTAAACCGGTCTGCCCTTCCCCTGAACCAAACGGTTTAGTCCATTCAGATAACCGGATTCCAATATCCTGGTTCTAACCCTTATCCGTGGTTGGAATAAGCCCAAACCCAATTTCTATTTCCTATCCCCATAGCCAAACAAGCCCATTTCATTTAATTTTAAAACATAAAACGACATAGTATCATGCCCAGTTCATATCCGGTCGGGTACCGACCCGACCCAAACCCAGACCCGTTTCAGTTTCGACCCGACAGCCCCCACGACTTTCCGGTCGTCTTCCCCGAGAGTCCGGTAGGGTTCCGGTGGTGAGCAGTCACCTTCTCCGGCGACGGCCACCGGAATCCGACCACTTTTCAACCACTTTTGAATGCCATTTTATTCCCCTTTCCTCAAGGACCTCAACCATACCCTTTATTTCCATTAAACCCCTTCCAATCCCCACGAATATAGGGAATAATAGCTCCGGCAGGTTTTCCGGCCAGATCTTCATTTCCATTTTTGTGACTTCCAAGCCACGGTTTTTACCCCATTTTCATTCTAAATGTTTTCTGCACCTTTTAGAAACATTTCTACAACTAAAAGCAAAGTTTTAAACATAAAATCAGTGAGACCCGATTATCCTCCCGAACCTGCAACTCGGATTTTCTCCACGGTTTCTTAGCCATTTAGCCTCATTCTTTTTGCATTTAGTTCCTTATTTCATGCTTTTTAGACCCTATGATCAAAATGAATCAAATCATGTTATAACACTTTGAAGCAGAAACAGTGGCTCACCTTTAAATTCGGGTTCCCTTGGTGTTGAGCCCCTCTTCCTCGCGCCTCTACTCCAGATTTGTTCCCCTTCCTTCTCACTCCAAAACTCTCTTTTCCTTTTTGGTTTCCTTCTCCCGAGAGTGAGAGATCTCATGCATGAAATAAGCTTTTCATTTCTCTCTCTCTCTCTCTCTCTCTCTCTCTCTCTAGTCAGACCTCACCATGCCCTGTGACCTTCTTACACACTCCAACACCTAATTCTGTCACCACCATTCCCTATTGAGTGTTATACACTCAACTCCTCACACACACACATTGAACCGTGCACACACACACACTTTTTGATACATATATATATATATATATACATATAATCACCCACTCACACACACTTGCACGGCTGATAGCAGCCTTTGCCCACTTTTCTTTTCCTTTTTATTTTAATTTAAAATACACACATATATATACATATATATATATTATAATACATTATATAATATATATATACATGTATAACCCATAATTATACATATTTTATACGTACCTATACGCCCATACATATACGCATATACTTAAACTCTGGGCATGTATGCATACACTAATTTTTAGTATACTACATGTCTGTGAAACATGGGCATGCATGGAATACGTGTGTGCACGCTTTACGATGCAATGTCCTGGGGTGCTCGGGTGTTACCCAGCACCTGTTATACATTTCAATCATTTTCCATTTCCAATCATTCATTTCCGTGAAATACCATGATATACCTTTCTTACCGTTCAAGTTACATATTTCAACCGACCTACCTCGGTATACGTGACGTATCCCGGGTCGGGATATTACAGGGAGGACCTAGCACATGCTTGGTTCACCACACACGCGTGCGCCACCGCCGCCGCCCCGCCCCGCACCGAACCGGGCCGGGCTCGGGTTCGGGTCTTGGGCTTGCTGTGTATATATATCTTTTTAGAGAAAATTTATTTAAATTTTCCAATACTGAAACGCTGTCATTTTGCGGCATGTGTATGGTTACCGTTGGGAGTCCAAAACGCTGTCGTTTTGGAAACATCGTTTGACTGAAAAGGCGTCTTCTCCACGGACGCAATTGTGTCTGTTCGCCATGAACAGACACGACCCAAGCTTCATGCCTGTACCAAACAGTCATGAGCGAGTCTATAAATAGGACATGATCATAAGCATTCTGGATTGAATCCATTCATAACATATTCATTTATGTCTTCTTATTTTGAGAGAGAGTTCTGCACAAGTTCTGGTTCGACAGACAACCATTGGTAGTGCTTGCCTTTGTGTTGGGAGATCATTTTATCCTGGGAGACAAGTTGCCAATAACTCTTTACCACCACTGAGAGGGCAATAAATTGTCTTAAGGAAATTGCGTCCAACACAAGACTTGATCACTTTTTGTATTCGGCAAATTTCCAATTCTACGATTTCGTATTCTGCAAACAGGTTCTAATTTTATTGTGTTTCAGTTTTTGTTTTTTCATTTCAGTTCTGTTCTGACAGTAATACTGATATATATTTACAAACAGACTCTTGTTACTAAACTCAATGCTAAAGTATGGATTTGGTATGAATCAAATCGTGCAATTTTTCAATCTATCTAACTTGGTCTAATAACCTAAAATCAAGTTTTTTTCTTCTTTTAAAAAAATTCTTATATAAAATCGGTGTTGACTAATTGATTAGTTCTCGTTTAATAGTTAAAATCTCATGAATCAAAAAAATATCACTAAAAAGAGTTATATCAATTCTGGACGAAGATTGTATGAATCAAGGAAAACCATACAACGAAGTTGCAATAATTTTGAAAAGAAAATTCAACTTCATATCCTTGCTAATAATGGAAATTCTTGGCAGGATATTTGATGACAATTATACAGATTGTAATTAATAATTTAACCTTCTTGTCTTTTTTATGTACAAAACTGAATATATTTACATATAAAAACCCATGCCAGGATTCTACTGGGAATTCAATCAATCTTTACACCCATTTTGTTATTTTATGGCATCAAAGTCAAAAAAAAAAAAAAAAGAGGCTTAAATGCCATTTTTTTAATCTTTTATAGTTTGCAGGCTTTCTTTTCCATGACTTCATCCAACATATCAACGGATTCTATTCTGTTATCACAAGTCAATCTAACTGCTTCTTTTATTACTAGTATTATCAATCATTAGATCAACATCAAACTTTTGCAGGACAATTTCTTGCTTTGGAAAGCATAACTCACTCATTTTTCTCAAATGATAGGCGTTGTTCGGCTCTCTCACGCCACCTCCTCGATTTTGTCACACCACCTCCACTAATCAGTCTTAACATCGTATGGTTTCGAATCCAACATATGATTTATTGTTCTAATAGGATCAAATCATGTTGTCAACCCTTTTATCACCTCCTCTTAGAAAAGGTTTTCGCGCAAATATGGGTCTTACCACTTCTTATGGGGTATGGACTACCGTATCACTTATTTTCCTCATTCTCAGACTCGTATACTACAAATTCGGTATCAAACTCTCTAATTTGAAGTGTTTGGATATTGGAATGGGCTTCATCGAATTCATAGTCATTTCAATGTTCATAAAATTTGAATGAGAATTGTGATAATATTAATTGGTTTTGAATTTCAACTAAAGTAAATATATACGGCATTTTTAGTTATGTGATAGGTGTGAGAGGAATTTTAGTTATCTGTCAACTCTCCTACATCCTCTCTCTATTTTCTTGCTGAAATTTTTTCGAGATTACTATAACGAGACCTTTGGATTTGGATTATAGAAATACATAAGCGACTCGATTTTGTAGTCGTACTATTGACGAGAAAAATTTCTACATCAACGTACATGACAAAGAATGTCGTAACATAAGCTGATTCCTTTCGCTTCTGCGAACCTGAACTACAAGAGGTAACCGAGTTCAGTCCGATTGTTATTTCTTATATTTTTTTTCATTGGTATCAGAGTCATAGGCTTGTGTTCGCTGATATATGTGTTGTATGCATGGGTATTTATTTTTTAAAAAATAATGTATTTAACCTACACGACTGTTTTTTAAAAGATCATTATAAGAACACCTTTTGAATGATCCGTCACGATAGATATGTTCTTATAAATCTAGTATGTAGCCTTTAAAATTTCATGACAATCCGCCGTTGGATCTGTGTGAGATCTGAGTTTAAATTTCTAGTTTTTCAAGAAACCAAAAATTTAATAAGAATTTTTGAGTTTTAATACAATTTGTAAAACCTTGATTATTGTGCATGAAATTTATACCGAATTGTTCCTTGTCGTGAGAGCTTTTCAACGATATATGGAACACAATTTATTGTCAAAAAATGAGTGAGATATAAGGTCCTAAAGTTTGACAGTAGCCATGGTCAAACCTTATTTTTTGAGAAGATGAATTGCAGAGAAATGCAACCCCTACTCACGGTGGGGCGCATGGGAGCGTGTGAATGATCTTCCAGGGCCTATTTTTGACACCTCCAGAGAGTGGGCCTTACTCACTGAATTTGTTACCCCGTGATATATTTTTTTATAATTTTTTCACTTTTGAAAATTAGTTTAAATTAATTTTTATTATAAAAAAGTGTCAAAATGGGTTTAAATGCTTTTTAAAAAATTTCAAAGAGCTATATTTGATATTAAAATTATATATCAGTATTTAGTATACTGTTGGGGGTCTAAATTATTTTTTGGTGAATTTTTTACCTATTTTTATATTTGCAGGATTTTAAAAATTAGTTTTTTATCCCAAAAATTGGTTAAAAATTTCAAAATTTATTTTAAATGTGAAAAATTCTTGGAAAGGCTCTGAAAATTATAAACAATTATATTATGTGTAGATCATATTTTGAGAGTCATGTTTGGATCATTTATAAATTAATTATCATATGGATAATTGTTTATTACATTATTATTATGTAATATTGATCCTCATTAATTGTGAGATCTAAATACCACTCCCCATTATGGCCAGGTGTGGTAAAGACATCCATCAAAACACATTATATTTTTATGCATGTGGATGTATGTTGTGATTAAATGAGTTTATTTAATTGATATTCTGGTACACGTGTTGTTGTAATGTATGAAATGTAATATCCCGATTCGGGATATGGCACTTATACTGAGGTAGACCCGGAATATGACACGTATACCGAGACAAGTCGACTGAATAGTGTAATGTGAGTGGGTTGCTTAGTATACCTAGTGCCGAGCTATACCCGAACACTTTAGGACCCAACATCGTAATGCGTGCATGCATGCATTTCCATGCATAACCATATTTCACGAACATGTAGTGTACCTAAAATGAGTGTATGCACGCGCTATTATAAATGAATTTATATGCATGAGTATGGATATATCTTATGTATAAAAGTATGTGTTATGACATGGAAATTTTTTTTTTTTTATTTATTATTAATTGTTTTATTATTATCATTATCATTCTTGGTTATTAAAATTTTATTATTTTTATTATTATAAATTGTTAATGTGTATGGATTATATATATATATATATATATATGTGTGGCATATGTATATGTGTGTGGGATACAACATGTGTATGTATATGGGGATGTGTATATGTATAGAACAGTGCATGTGTGCACTGTGTGTGGGTGAAACCAGATGAGTGTGTGTGTGTGAGAGGTGTCGGCTGTGTGTGTGTGTGTCTAGTGTGTGTAATGAGTGTTATATGGGTATATATATATATATATATGTTGTCACGACCCGAAACCCACCCTCTGCGGATTTCGCATCGCGACCGCCACCCTCAGGCCCGAGGACCCTTGGGCGAAGGCTCGCATCTGCAGCGGTATCGGATAGATGTGTTTCATGTGGTTGCGGAAGCGTGAAAAACTTTTTCTTTTCTTTCTTATTTAAATTTTGCACATCCGTCCAATACTGCCGCTCTTCACATTTCGGTATACATGTATTATAATCATACATTCAGAGCATAACTAAAAACTTAAAAGACTTCATAATTAAAATCTTAATTCAACTGCCCCGTGGGACTTAATACACATCCTTAAAATGTCAGCTAATACAAAACATATTAATCAGAGTTCATGCGATTTTTCCCCATAAGAACTCCTCAAGCAAATCTTCCCAAAAGCTAGGTTCATCCTTATAGTCTTCAAAAATCGATCTGCCCTTAGTCACCTGAAAGGGGGGGCGGATAAAATCCGGGTAAGCTAATCAAAGCTTGTGAGTAATTCCTGCATTCGTCATGGGGTTTTCAACTGGTAGTGGTTTTAGCACATGAGGGTTTTTGAAATACTCACTACCAATTGCTCGTACATTTTAGAACACAGAATATATGCATTCTTAAAACAATAGCTTTGAACAATTTAAGTATTCAAGCTAAATACACATTTTCTTCAAATAGAGTATATGCAATTTAAAAGCATATAAACACGTGAAATAGATTAGGGATAATACCTACTTCTATTTTCAAAATCACTTGTCATCTTTTCTCTTTTATTAGGCGGAATCTGTTTCGAACCAGACTCCCATTTTACTGCCAATACTGTCGATGGAGATATCTCATTTGCCTGGGGGATTAGATCCTTCTACCGGGCATGTACTGTTGAATCCCGAAGGATTCAACCATCATATAGGGTGGTACTTAGTACCGTTTATCTTATAAAACATTTGTCACATGACTTCTTCAATAGATATTTTTCATGAACATTTAAAGCATGAAATGTATAAATTCTACAATAAAGCTTCGAATACACGTGATAATCAAATTCAGAATATTAAAGAGGTTTGCAATTGATTTAGACATGCTGATGTATTTTCAAGAAAAGAGCTGAATTTAAAACATTTAATAAGCATGCCGTAACAGAATATTTTAAAAGAACGGAATCATCTATAGACTGAATTTGATATTCAAAGGCTGCAATGACTTGTGCTTAAAACTTCTTCAAATATATGGAGTTAAATCTCCAGTTCAAATACAGGGTTACTCACCTCGGTCCTTTAGGGTTAGTGCTAAAGTGCGCTTTCCCACTTCCTCCGTAATTCCTAAGAACAATTCATAAACAATCTCATCAACTTCACATTTACTGCAATATCACTTATCGATGCTTCTTAACTTATGCTTCGATCGTATTTTATCCTAACCGATTTTCTAACATTCTATAAACTTCGCACGTACTTAATTCAACTTGTACTTTTAACCTACGACACAATTTAATGTGTTAGAAACTTAATTTATTTCAACTTATACTCTTCTGGTAGTTCCATTAACTTTAAATTAAATTTATTTACTTGTCAAGTTAACGCGTCGTGTCTTCTCGTACTTTATTTCCCGTACTTGCCTTAGTTTAATACTTCGGCAATATCTCAGTTTATAGTCATCTGACAGATGCTATTCATCAAATTTTACGTCTTTTTATTTAGACACTTCTTTTGGCCGAATGGACTTTACCATTGAATCCGGAGCGTCGAAGAAAGTCAGTTTAGGCTTTCTTAGAATTAAATTCGGACTTTTATATATAAAAGGGCAGAATGGTCATTTATCGTTTTACGTGTCACATTTTTCGTACTTCGTTTCGTAATTTGGACTCCATTATTGGGTCCGGGGTGTCAAAGAAAGTCAGTTTAGACCTTCTCCGGTTCATTTTGGCTTTAAGGGTACCAGGGGTAATTTGGTCATTTTACCCCTTTGCAGGTCTCCAATTTTTCGGGACCTCATCTCATGTCGTGGACCTCGCCATTGGACTCAGAAGGTCCGAGATAGTAAAAGTACATTAACAATTTGTTAATTCTGGGCAAGGGGTATTTTGGTCATTTACCCTTTCATGCGTCTTCATTTTTCGGGACCCAGTCTCGAAAAATGGACCCTACCATCAGTCTTAGAATGTTTGAAATAGTAAAATTTCACTATTTATTTATTAAATTTGGACTTCGTTTGACTTGTTTAGGGAGAAGGGCATTTTGGTCATTTTTTGACATAATTAAGGGTCTCAAATTTTTTTGGGACTCCATCTCATGTCAAGGACCTCACCAATGGACTCAGAAGGTCCGAGATAGTAAGAATATACTAATAACTTGTTGATTTTGGTCAAGGGGTATTTTAGTCATTTACCTCTTTACGTGTCTTTATTTTTTTTCGGGCCCCGTCTCGTAAAACGGACCCTACCATTAGTCTCAGAATATTTGAAATAGTAAAAATTCACTATTCATACGTCTGATTTGGACTTTATTTGCCCTATTAATGACCCAAGGGCATAATAGAAATTTTCTTTTATTTATTAAATAATTAAATTAATTATTTAATTATTTTTCCAGGGCTTAATTGCATAATTTTTCCAAAAATTGGGCCACAATGTAAATCCGTAGAATTTCTGGGGTCAAACCGTAATTAAGAAAAGGTTTGGTTTATTTGGTTTTAATTAAATAAAAAAAACCAGTGGGTTCAGTCATATTTAAAGTGAACCGGTCCGGTTTTAATTGAACCAATCCGGTTTGGTTGGTTTGAAACGTAATGCTGACGTCATGATGACGTCAGCCCTAACTATTTTAAAATTTAAAATTTTAAATCTCCAAACGTCACCGTTTAGATAAACCCATAACCGGATTTGACCCGAACCCGTAACCGACCCGTAGACCGACCCGACCCGAACAGTGTCGTCTTCCCCATCGAAGCCGACACTGTTCATACGAAACCCTAATTTTTCCAGTTTCTTTCTCTTCAATTTCGTGGATTTTTATTCACGGTTTTCTTACTGTTTTCAACCCGATCCACTCCTAGAACATTGTAGAAGAGTTTGGCAATCTTTTTGGGGTTCAAAACTGCTTCATGAGTTCGACTTTGGGTTTGATAAGCCGAACCTGTAACTAGCTCATTCTTGCTTATTTCTTGATCATTTCCTATGAGGTTTGGCTCGTTTTAATCCCATTTTCATTGGGTTTCGTATTTCATTACCAAGGGCAGGTTTAATGCCATGGTTTTGAGATTTACTTTGGGAACCCGAACCTGTAAGTGGGTTTTTGGAAGGCTTTCTTTGGGATTTTTGATCTTATACGTATGTCTTTGGGATGCTGGTGAGATCTACTTGAAGTTTGGATAAGCCAGACTTAGTTTGGTTGTGATGAAAATCAGACCTGCTTTAGCAAGGTCATCAATGGCGGTTTTCATGGATTCACTGTTTTTTGGTCATTTTTTGAAGCTTAAAATCATGCTTGACAAACTCATAAACATATATCTATCTTCATATGTGCATGTATAATTCAAAAACAGTGCCTAATACATCAAAATTCTAGAGAGAGAAAATGATAGTTTTTGCATTTTCTTACCCTTTTTCCACTGTTTAGTCCTTCTTCTTGTTCTGATTTCTCTCTCTATTCTCTTCAGTTCCTTCCTCTCTCTCTTTCCTTTCCTTTTGCTTGGACGAATGGTGTTGCAAATGAGGTATGTATCAAAAATGTGTTTAAGTGTATATGTATATTTCTCTCACTTCCATACCCCATCACAATCAGCCCATACCTCCCTTACTTTTCTGATTTTGGCCATACCTTCTCCCATTCCTCTACACCTACTTGGATATATAATATACCTATTTAGTACATCATCCCCTTACCTCCATGTCTCCATGTATATATATATATATATATATCTATATACATGTATTATATACTATGGACACAATATATATATATATATTATATTTATTTTATTTTATTTTATTCTATATCCAAATATTACACGTATAATTATATATATCTAATTATACACATATGAATACTTACACATGCTTGGTCACATAATACACTTTTATGTGTGTATTTTGTATTTATTTTAATTAATAATCAATTCCATAAACTTAATTAATTAATTATTTTAAATTAATTAATTGTTTTCCTTAAGTGTAGACATCTTTACACTTATTTTCATAACCTCGAAATGCGTGCCCTATGACCCGGTATTTTTGGATCGGGGTATTACATTCTTCCCTCCTTAAAAGAGTTTTGTCCCCAAAACTCGAATATTCTTTATTTCGAGAGTTCTAGTCTCCTTATGTCATATCTATTATCTTCGTATATCGTAATACATAAGATTATCTTCATTTACTTAATGATTCAGGAGATGAACTTTGATTCATCACTTTCAGATATAATATATGTTGACTCGTATCACTACTTGCTTCTAATTTACTAACGTACAATTTCTAATTCTTCATGTCATCTATTAGATTCATGTCTTCCAATGGTTTAAGGATTTCTTCGATCAGGTTGGATAAACTGACACTGTGTGTTTTTCAGCTACCTTAGTTACATGATAAGGCGGCCGTTCCTTACCGGTAACAGAGGTCCTGACAGCGCACCAGTGATTATCAAAATCCTCCCTTTCTCTTTCATCCTTTTCTAATTATTGTTATTCACCTTCTTAGTTCATGTTTTACTTCTATTCTTCAGACTCTATTTTTCTACTTTACTGCGGTCCCCATACCCCGCCTTCCTATCGTATCACGTATTTCAGAACACTTACTTCATGTTACTACGGGTCCCATACCCCGCCTTTATATTACGTACTTCACACACCTATTTCACACACTGCGAGTCCTATACCTCGTTTTCATATCGTGTCACGTACTTCACATATCTACTTCATTCATATACTGCGAGTCCCATACCTCGCCTTCATGTCATGTCACGTACTTCACATATCTACTTCATATACTGCGAGTCCCATACCTCGCCTTCATATCATGTCACGTACTTCACATATCTATTTCATGTACTACGGGTCCCATACCCCGCCTTCCTATCACGTTGCTTCAGAACACTAACTTCATGTACTGCGGGTCCCATACCCCGCCTTCATACTACGTATTCCTCATATCTACTTCCCACAACGCGAGTCCCATACCTCGCCTTCATATCGTATCGTGTACTTCGTATATCCTAGGTAGTCTAAAACCCTACCTAACTTATGGTTTGATCCTAATTCTCCTAATGTCACTAAGTTTGTTCAAGTAAACCTAGTGCTCTGATACCACTCTGTCACGACCCGAAACCCACCCTCTGCGGATTTCGCATCGCGACCGCCACCCTCAGGCCCGAGGACCCTTGGGCGAAGGCTCGCATCTGCAGCGGTATCGGATAGATGTGTTTCATGTGGTTGCGGAAGCGTGAAAAACTTTTTCTTTTCTTTCTTATTTAAATTTTGCACATCCGTCCAATACTGCCGCTCTTCACATTTCGGTATACATGTATTATAATCATACATTCAGAGCATAACTAAAAACTTAAAAGACTTCATAATTAAAATCTTAATTCAACTGCCCCGTGGGACTTAATACACATCCTTAAAATGTCAGCTAATACAAAACATATTAATCAGAGTTCATGCGATTTTTCCCCATAAGAACTCCTCAAGCAAATCTTCCCAAAAGCTAGGTTCATCCTTATAGTCTTCAAAAATCGATCTGCCCTTAGTCACCTGAAAGGGGGGGCGGATAAAATCCGGGTAAGCTAATCAAAGCTTGTGAGTAATTCCTGCATTCGTCATGGGGTTTTCAACTGGTAGTGGTTTTAGCACATGAGGGTTTTTGAAATACTCACTACCAATTGCTCGTACATTTTAGAACACAGAATATATGCATTCTTAAAACAATAGCTTTGAACAATTTAAGTATTCAAGCTAAATACACATTTTCTTCAAATAGAGTATATGCAATTTAAAAGCATATAAACACGTGAAATAGAATAGGGATAATACCTACTTCTATTTTCAAAATCACTTGTCATCTTTTCTCTTTTATTAGGCGGAATCTGTTTCGAACCAGACTCCCATTTTACTGCCAATACTGTCGATGGAGATATCTCATTTGCCTGGGGGATTAGATCCTTCTACCGGGCATGTACTGTTGAATCCCGAAGGATTCAACCATCATATAGGGTGGTACTTAGTACCGTTTATCTTATAAAACATTTGTCACATGACTTCTTCAATAGATATTTTTCATGAACATTTAAAGCATGAAATGTATAAATTCTACAATAAAGCTTCGAATACACGTGATAATCAAATTCAGAATATTAAAGAGGTTTGCAATTGATTTAGACATGCTGATGTATTTTCAAGAAAAGAGCTGAATTTAAAACATTTAATAAGCATGCCGTAACAGAATATTTTAAAAGAACGGAATCATCTATAGACTGAATTTGATATTCAAAGGCTACAATGACTTGTGCTTAAAACTTCTTCAAATATATGGAGTTAAATCTCCAGTTCAAATACAGGGTTACTCACCTCGGTCCTTTAGGGTTAGTGCTAAAGTGCGCTTTCCCACTTCCTCCGTAATTCCTAAGAACAATTCATAAACAATCTCATCAACTTCACATTTACTGCAATATCACTTATCGATGCTTCTTAACTTATGCTTCGATCGTATTTTATCCTAACCGATTTTCTAACATTCTATAAACTTCGCACGTACTTAATTCAACTTGTACTTTTAACCTACGACACAATTTAATGTGTTAGAAACTTAATTTATTTCAACTTATACTCTTCTGGTAGTTCCATTAACTTTAAATTAAATTTATTTACTTGTCAAGTTAACGCGTCGTGTCTTCTCGTACTTTATTTCCCGTACTTGCCTTAGTTTAATACTTCGGCAATATCTCAGTTTATAGTCATCTGACAGATGCTATTCATCAAATTTTACGTCTTTTTATTTAGACACTTCTTTTGGCCGAATGGACTTTACCATTGAATCCGGAGCGTCGAAGAAAGTCAGTTTAGGCTTTCTTAGAATTAAATTCGGACTTTTATATATAAAAGGGCAGAATGGTCATTTACCGTTTTACGTGTCACATTTTTCGTACTTCGTTTCGTAATTTGGACTCCATTATTGGGTCCGGGGTGTCAAAGAAAGTCAGTTTAGACCTTCTCCGGTTCATTTTGGCTTTAAGGGTACCAGGGGTAATTTGGTCATTTTACCCCTTTGCAGGTCTCCAATTTTTCGGGACCTCATCTCATGTCGTGGACCTCGCCATTGGACTCAGAGGGTCCGAGATAGTAAAAGTACATTAACAATTTGTTAATTCTGGGCAAGGGGTATTTTGGTCATTTACCCTTTCATGCGTCTTCATTTTTCGGGACCCAGTCTCGAAAAATGGACCCTACCATCAGTCTTAGAATGTTTGAAATAGTAAAATTTCACTATTTATTTATTAAATTTGGACTTCGTTTGACTTGTTTAGGGAGAAGGGCATTTTGGTCATTTTTTGACATAATTAAGGGTCTCAAATTTTTTTGGGACTCCATCTCATGTCGAGGACCTCACCAATGGACTCAGAAGGTCCGAGATAGTAAGAATATACTAATAACTTGTTGATTTTGGTCAAGGGGTATTTTAGTCATTTACCTCTTTACGTGTCTTTATTTTTTTTCGGGCCCCGTCTCGTAAAACGGACCCTACCATTAGTCTCAGAATATTTGAAATAGTAAAAATTCACTATTCATACGTCTGATTTGGACTTTATTTGCCCTATTAATGACCCAAGGGCATAATAGAAATTTTCTTTTATTTATTAAATAATTAAATTAATTATTTAATTATTTTTCCAGGGCTTAATTGCATAATTTTTCCAAAAATTGGGCCACAATGTAAATCCGTAGAATTTCTGGGGTCAAACCGTAATTAAGAAAAGGTTTGGTTTATTTGGTTTTAATTAAATAAAAAAAACCAGTGGGTTCAGTCATATTTAAAGTGAACCGGTCCGGTTTTAATTGAACCAATCCGGTTTGGTTGGTTTGAAACGTAATGCTGACGTCATGATGACGTCAGCCCTAACTATTTTAAAATTTAAAATTTTAAATCTCCAAACGTCACCGTTTAGATAAACCCATAACCGGATTTGACCCGAACCCGTAACCGACCCGTAGACCGACCCGACCCGAACAGTGTCGTCTTCCCCATCGAAGCCGACACTGTTCATACGAAACCCTAATTTTTCCAGTTTCTTTCTCTTCAATTTCGTGGATTTTTATTTACGGTTTTCTTACTGTTTTCAACCCGATCCACTCCTAGAACATTGTAGAAGAGTTTGGCAATCTTTTTGGGGTTCAAAACTGCTTCATGAGTTCGACTTTGGGTTTGATAAGCCGAACCTGTAACTAGCTCATTCTTGCTTATTTCTTGATCATTTCCTATGAGGTTTGGCTCGTTTTAATCCCATTTTCATTGGGTTTCGTATTTCATTACCAAGGGCAGGTTTAATGCCATGGTTTTGAGATTTACTTTGGGAACCCGAACCTGTAAGTGGGTTTTTGGAAGGCTTTCTTTGGGATTTTTGATCTTATACGTATGTCTTTGGGATGCTGGTGAGATCTACTTGAAGTTTGGATAAGCCAGACTTAGTTTGGTTGTGATGAAAATCAGACCTGCTTTAGCAAGGTCATCAATGGCGGTTTTCATGGATTCACTGTTTTTTGGTCATTTTTTGAAGCTTAAAATCATGCTTGACAAACTCATAAACATATATCTATCTTCATATGTGCATGTATAATTCAAAAACAGTGCCTAATACATCAAAATTCTAGAGAGAGAAAATGATAGTTTTTGCATTTTCTTACCCTTTTTCCACTGTTTAGTCCTTCTTCTTGTTCTGATTTCTCTCTCTATTCTCTTCAGTTCCTTCCTCTCTCTCTTTCCTTTCCTTTTGCTTGGACGAATGGTGTTGTAAATGAGGTATGTATCAAAAATGTGTTTAAGTGTATATGTATATTTCTCTCACTTCCATACCCCATCACAATCAGCCCATACCTCCCTTACTTTTCTGATTTTGGCCATACCTTCTCCCATTCCTCTACACCTACTTGGATATATAATATACCTATTTAGTACATCATCCCCTTACCTCCATGTCTCCATGTATATATATATATATATATATATATATATATATATATATCTATATACATGTATTATATACTATGGACACAATATATATATATATTATATTTATTTTATTTTATTTTATTCTATATCCAAATATTACACGTATAATTATATATATCTAATTATACACATATGAATACTTACACATGCTTGGTCACATAATACACTTTTATGTGTGTATTTTGTATTTATTTTAATTAATAATCAATTCCATAA
Organism: Nyssa sinensis; assembly: GCA_008638375.1. Taxonomy (NCBI): domain Eukaryota; kingdom Viridiplantae; phylum Streptophyta; class Magnoliopsida; order Cornales; family Nyssaceae; genus Nyssa; species Nyssa sinensis. Next base: position 23,451,852 of record CM018046.1, read on the forward strand.
ACTTAATTAATTAATTATTTTAAATTAATTAATTGTTTTCCTTAAGTGTAGACATCTTTACACTTATTTTCATAACCTCGAAATGCGTGCCCTATGACCCGGTATTTTTGGATCGGGGTATTACATATGTATAGGTGTATAGGGCAGCTTTGCATTAAATGCAAAGCTGCATGGGGGGAAGAATAGCAGGGTGGCTGATGCAGGGTGAGGGAAGTCAAGGAAAGGGGCTAGAGAGAGAGAGGCGTGTGAGAGTGGATTTGTGTGTATATTTTGGTCTCGGTTGGGAGAAGAGAAGGAAAGAAAAGTTGAAGAGAGAGAGAGAGAAAGAGAGGACTGTGAAGGTGGAGAGGAAGCTCGAGAGGTGACCCAAGAGGAGAAAGGAAGAGAAGAGAGAGACTGCAACAGGGAGAAATCTGAAAAATAGGTAAGTGGGTTTGTTTCTGTTTTAAGTTTTAAAGCATGGTTTGTTGAGTTTAAATCATAGGGTTTTATAAAGCATGAAATCAGGAATTTAATGCAAGAAAAATCAGTGAAAATAGTGTAGAGTTGAGGGAGAAATCAACAGTTGCAGGTATGGAATAATAATCAGGTCCATCTATATTTTATGTAAGACACCTTGTTTAAATGGTCCTAAAATAACCCTAGGAGGTGCAGAAACTATTTAGGATTGAAATGGGGGTTAAACCGTGACCGAGGAGTCACGAAAATGAAGGGAGAGGAGTCGGCCGGAGGTTTGACCGAGGGGTTGACCCTCTATTTCGTGAAAATCTAAAAGGTTGAATCCAAAACCGATCCTAGATATGGAATCCTTGGGAGAAAACGGAGGGAATCACATTTTTAAAACTTGAAAATCTCGCTGGAGACTAGTCGTCGGCGCCGGAGAAGGCGCCGGAACCCTACCGGAGGCTCACCGGAAATTCGGGGAAGAAAGGCACTGTGCGGGCCGGGTTTCGGGTCCGGGTCGGGTCCGATTCGGGCGGGGCTGAACCGCCCCTACCACGTGTCGCTCCCATGTTTTAAATTAAAAACCAATTAGGGCTGTTTGGTTACAAGGTTAAGAAATTAGAAATTTAAATTGAAACAGGAACAGGGATATCCTATCCCTGTTCTGGTGTGATCCCTGTTTGGTTATCCGAATATGGGATAAGGGTTTTAAAAAATTACAGGATTGCCCCTAGACTTTCTAGAAATTAAACTTTGACCCAGGACTTTCGAAATTTACAAAATGACCCCCCAACTGTTGGTTATTACACTTTGACCCACCTGATTAAATTATTAATAAAATATTAATTAAATTAATTAATTAATTAATTAATTTAATTATTTAAATATGCTAAAATAATCCGGAGTCCAAATGGGACAAGTCATTAGTGTATTTTGACTATCTCGATCATTCTGAGACCAATGGTAAGGTCCATTTTATGAGACGGGGTCCCAAAAAACAAAAGACCCGTAGTAACCTTAAAAATTACCAAAATGCCCCTGAATTGAAATACGGTCAACCGAACTCTGAATTAAGTAAACAAATAGTGAAAATTTATTATCTCGAGCATTACGGACTCAACCGTGGAGTCCGATTTGTGAAAAGAGGTCACGAAATGTGAGGACCCGTGAAAAGTGCAAAATGACTGTTTTGCCCTTTGGAGCCCAGATGTCAGAATTGAGTTCTACGAGAACCTAAACTTATTTTCTTCGACGTCCTAGACTCAATGGCAGAGTTTAAATTAGCAGAATAGAAACCTATGAATTAAAGACATAAAATTTGATGAATAGAATAAATTCAAATGACAATAGACTGAGTTGTAATTTATGCTTTTAGGGACACTGACAGGACAGGAGAGGGCGATCTGATCTCCTGCATTTTCATTGACCAGCTCGGTTACATATCGTACACGTTCTTCTAGGGTTGAGACTACCCGACAGGTATGGTGTTTTGCTAATGTTAGAAATGAAGTTAAGTTAGGAATGTTCTGTGAATGACTGGAATGACTTATGTGCTTATGTGGAATGTGCTTACTTGATGATTTAGAGTTGGTTGTTCACATGCTTACATGTTACTTGTACTTTATGAAAATTTAGTGAATGATGAATTTGAATCATGACATCTGTTTAAGTTGATTTTATGAGATATGCTCGCATGTGGAATCAGCTGGTGATTTATGCATTATTGTCTCGAGCATGCTATATTGTGGAAATCATGTTTCATTGAGATTGCATTGGCATATTGGCATATGATGAATTCCTTGAGAACATAGTGTGGGTTGAGCACGTGGTGCTATGCATTATGAGGGTGTAGATCCTGTAGTGAAAAACCCAAAATTGGCCATTGCATTGGTACTCCGTAGCCATCGGGGAGTACCCGTAAACGAGACATGGGTGTGGCATAGAGTTGTGCATGGGTGTGTCACGCATACCATTCATATATTACTGCGATGCTTTGAATGTCATTTAGATATAAATGTACACTTTGCACATGCCACGCCTTAGCTTTATTTCTTGCATTAGCACTTCATCATACCAGCAGTTGAGCTGACCCATTCGTGGGCAACATTTTTCAGATGAGGACCCTCCAGCTACTTGAGACTCCATGATACTCTGATAGGGTGGAGCACATGATATATTTTTGGTCCATGGGACTTGTATATTGTAATGTAAGGGCTTAAGCCCGAATGACCTATGAACGATGTATTTCATGTTATTTTATGTATTGATGGGAATGGATGCATGTTTAGTGGATTTATTTACATTTTTTCTTTTATTTATTTTATTTTTTGTCTCGTCAGTCGCGCCTCGGGTTTGCAGAAATTCGGGGCGTGACAGTATGTATTTATATGTGTATAAATAATACATATGGTATAATGTATAGTATGTATATATGTATAAATATTGTATAGTGTATATTTATTAAATAGAAAATGAAAAAGGGAAGGGGGACTGCACATGCAAAGGTGGCAGTGTGTGTGTGCATCACTGTGTGTCGGTTGGTGTCACGCCCCGAATTCTAGCGAACCCGAGGCACGACTGACGAGACAAAAAGGAAATAAAATAATAAAGAAATAAATACAATTAAGAATAATCACATACATTCCATACACTGTTCTGATACATTATATAGGGTCTGGTCCATTTGTTCACGACATACAAAATAAGAAATAGTCTCGGGCTTATGCCCTTATACAACATTACATACGCCCCTCGGGCCAAACATAATCCACAATCAGATCATCTTTACATATCGCCAGCTGGAGCGTCATCTGAAATGTTTGTTCCACGAATGGGTCAGCTCAACTGCTGGTACAATATAATGCTAACGCAAGAAACAAAATTAAGGGCGTGGCATGTGCAAGTGTACAGTTATTTCTATATGGCATTCAATATCATCATGGCAGTATATGAACAGTATGCAGTATATAAACAGGATGCATGACACACCCATGCAACTCTATGCCCACCCATGTCTCGCTTCACGGATCTTCCCCGATGGCATGCACGTACCATATATGTCTCGCTTCACGGTCCGAAATCCGTCGGGCCTGCGAGTACCTAATGGCCGATTTTGGGTTTTTCACCACAGGATCTGCACCCTCATAATGCAAAGCACCAAGTGCTTAACTCACGCCATGTCCAAGGAATCACACTATGCCAATATGCTCTGATTCATTCATGCCACAATGTAATCTCAATGATGCATCTCATTCATACATGAAGCATGCTTTCAATCACATAATTCATAGTCTCAACAATTCTCAAAGAATATAATCCACACACACTATACTAACACATGCGATATACACATAATCATTATTCACATTATCACCCAACTTACAGCAAGATAGCATGTAGCACATAAGCATGTGAACAATCAAGCAAACATGTGAAGCATCAAGTCAGCAGAACAAGTACTCCTAAACTCAACTCTATTTCTTACTTAGCACAATATATCGTACTTGATAATCGACCTCAACTCGGGAAAGTGTACTCGTAGTATAGTAGGATCACTGTGAGAATACCGAAGGTCAGATTACCTTCTCCTTGCCTTTTCGTGTTCCTAAAATCATAACATGTGACTCAGTTCATTTGTTTCCTAAATGATGTTATTCAACAAATTTCATGTCTTTATTTCATAAGTTGTTATTTTGCTAAATTAAACTCTACTATTGAGTCCAGGACGTCAAAGAAAATAAGTTTAGATTTTCGTAGAACTCAATTCGGACATCTGGGTTTAAAATGGCAAAATAGTCATTTTGCACTTTTCACGGGTCCTTACATTTCAAGACCTCTTTTCACAAATCAGACTCCACGGTTGAGTCCGGAATGCTCGAGATAATAAAGTTTCACTATTTGTTTACTTAATTTGGAGTTCGTTTATCTGTGTTTCAATTCAAGGGTATTTTGGTAATTTTAAAGGTTACTACGGGTTTTTTATTTTTTGGGACCCTGTCTCATAAAACAGACCTCACCATTGGTCTCAGAATGGTCAAGATAGTCAAAATACACTAATGACTTGTCCCATTTGGACTCCGGATTATTTTAGAATATTTAAATAATTAAATTAATTTAATTAACTAATTAATTAATTAATTTAATTAATATTTTATTTTGGTGGGTCAAATTATAATAATTAACAGTTGGGGGGTCAGTTTGTAAATTCTGAAAGTTCTGGGTCAAAGTTTAATTTCTAAAAAGTCCAAGGTTAGATTTGTAATTTGTCCAATTTACTATTCTCAATTCGATCACCCAAACAGGGATTAGTCCAGAACAGGGATAGGACCTGTTTAGATTTTCAATTTTCAATTTCTTACACCCGTAGCCAAACAGCCCCTTTCCACCTTTTAATTTAAAACAACAGGGCGACACGTGGCAGGGGCGGATCGCCCAAGCCCGACCCGGACCCGGACCCGAACACCCCCCTTCTTCCCCGTTTTTTCAGCGAGACACCAGTAGGGTTCCGGCGCCTTCTCCGGTGCCGGCGACATTTTTTCGGTGACTTTTTCATGGTTTCTGAATGTGGTTCTCTTCGGTTTTTCTCGAGGGTTTCATATATATGCTCGGTTTTGGATTTAAATCATCGGATTACCACGAATAGGGGTTCAAAGATCTCGGTCAACTCTCCGGCCGACCCTTCGTTTTCGTTTTCGTGACTGTTTGGTCATGGTTCAACCTCCATTTTTATTCTCATGGTTTTCTGCACTATAGAGGAGCAATCTCTCATTCCCAAAACCAAGTTTTAAACCAATATTTTTCCAACCACCCGATTATCCAACCCACCTGCAACTCACCTTTTCTATCTCATTTCCTAACCATTTTAAGTGATTTCTTTTGCAAACTAATCCACATTTCATACACTATAAGAATCGGGAATCAAATCTATATAACATGCTAAGAAACAAAAAAAATCATAATGGAGTCACTCACGGTTTTCTGGGTTTCTCTCTCTAGCTGTGCACCTCTTTCACCTTCTGGTTCTAAGCTTGAATCAAGCTCCAAAATCTCTTCTCCCTTCCAGAACTCTCTCTCTCCCTTGCTCTCTGTTTTTCTTTCCTTTCTCTCCTCCCAACCGAGACCAAGATATAAACTCACACATCAACTTCCTCACGTCTCCTACTGCCAGCCCCTTTTCTTGACCCTTCTTCTCTGTTCAGCCTCCCTCTTTTCTCTATAAGGCAGCTTTGCATTAAATGCAAAGCTACCTTATATATATATATACCTATATATATATATCACTCATTACACACACTCTAGACACACACACTTACACGACACCACACACGGTCTGTCACTAACACACACACACCAGACCTGTTGCACACACACACAGTGCACACATGCACTATTATATATACATATACATATACATATATACATGTAATATCCCACACATATACATACCATATATATATATATATAACCCATGCATCCATAATAATATACACATTACATTCATTTCACATTTTTAATAATAATAATAATATTAATAATAACAATAACAATTAATAATAATAATAATAATAACCAACAAAATTTTATATAAAAAAAATAAATTTTGAGGTTATTACAGTTGGTGTAGTAGGTGTGTGTGAATTTAATATATACATATAGTAAACAAAAGCTTCCAAGCCATTAATGTAAACTAAAATGAGGAAAAGAGAAATTTATGAGATGGGATAGGGCGTCGAAATTGGGGACTGAAATTGGGGTGAGTCATAAAGAGAGAGAGAGAGAGAGAGAGAGAGAGAGAGAATGGAGGAAAGAGAGAGGTCGATTGCTTTTTCTTTAAAACCAAAACATGCAAAGCGCATTTGTTCTGTTACGAAAGAAACCGAAAGAAGAGAAACTGAGGTGAATAGAGGAAGAATCAGAAGTAGAACAAAGAGAGAAATCTTTGTAAACAGGTAAAATTCCAACTTTTCATATTTTTCTCTCTCTAAGATATCTTATATATATGTAAGAAAAATCGGCTGTTTCATGTGTATATGATGTTTAGACTATATTTAGACTTGTTCAGGAATAATTTTAGGCTATGAAAACACCTAAAAACACCAAACCCAGAAGAGGCAGCCATTGAAGACCTTGCTTGAAGCAGGTCTGAACCGACCTCCCCCAAACCCAATTTGGCTTATCAGGACTTCAAGTAAACCTAACAAGCATCCCAAAAACACTTGACCGCGATCGCAAAGCCTAAGAATTGACCCCCAAAAATTGAGTTACAGGTACGGGTTTCAAAACCCAACCTCACAACTTGCCCTTAAACCCACTTTTGGGAATGGAAAATGAAACTATAAAGAAAATGATTCAAAATAGAACAAACCCCAACAGTTTTAGCTCAGAAATGAGCATGAACAGTCGACTTACAAGTCGGATTACCAAAGCTTGGACCAAGCATCTAAGCTATATTCGAAGCTCAAAAACGATGCAAAAACATGCTATGAGGTTTTAGGAAACTTTTAGGGAAGAAAGCAGAAGAAATGGGCTATTAAAATGTTATGAAATCCAACTGGAAGAAATTAGGGTTTGAGAGGAACAGTGTCGACCCTCGTGGGGAAGATGACACTGTTCGGGTCAAAAAATGGGTCGAATTTGGGTCTGGGTTATAACCGGATCCGATGGGTTACGGGTTTAATGAAACGGCGATGTATGGAGGTGTTATATTTTAACTTTTTAAACCATTAGGGCTGACGTCATCATGACGTCGGCATTACATGATTAAACCGACCGAACTGGTTGGTTCAGTTAAAACCGGACCGGTTCACTTAGAATGAAACTGAACCCACTGGTTCAGAACGGAATTTTGTGAAATTCCACTTTGACCCCAGAAGTTTTAGAAAATTTCACTGTGGCCCAAACAGAAAAAATTAATAAAATATAAATTTTTACAATAATACCCCTAATTCAAATATAGGTTAAACGAAGTCCAAACGAGGTAAATGAATAGTGAATTTTTATTATTTCGAGCATTCCGGACTCAACCGTGGAGTCTGATTTATGAAAAGATGTCTCAAAAAGTGAGAATCCGTAAAAGTATAAAATGACCATTTTACCCTTTTAGTAAAGATGCCCAAATTAAACATATGAATAGTGTAATTTAACTATCTCGGACATTCTAAGACCAATGGTGAGGTATGTTTAGCAAGACGAGGTCCCAAAAAATAAAAATACCCGTAGAAGTGCAAAATGACCATTTTGCCCTTTTTAGTACAGAAGTCCGAATTGAATTCCACGAAAGCCTAAATCGACTTTGTTCGACGTTTCGGGTTCAATAATAGAGTCTATTTAAGTAAAAGAGAAACCAATAGTAAAGAAGCATAAAATTTGATGAATAGCGTAACTTATGAAAAAGTAAACTGAGATATACTATCTATTGATGAATAGGGATTTCAAAGAGGAAGGAACAGTGACTTGGTTTTATTGTGAAAGAACAGGAACAGTTTAAGAGGTAAGTAATCTCTAATCTCTGTACATGTTACATTCCCAGCCATGTCAATAGTCTTTCTTATATTATCAATTGTACTCCATACATATCAGAACGTTTATCAAGTTCACATTGATATTGCTTTATCTTGTGGAAAGTATTTATTGACTGTTGTATATCTTGATCATGATTTCTGTACGCTCTGTACATAGGCCTCAAGGGGCAAGATCTCAGTAGCCCAGTTTATATTGGCCTGCTAAGGCAACATTTTCTTTTCGCTACTGAGATATTGTTATTGCATTTATTGTTCATTGGATTTAGCATGATCTTGATATATTATATTATAGCCGGATTTGTGCTCAGTCACAAACTCCATCTGATGCTTACTAGACCTACGGGTCGAGAAAACGGAATAAAAAGTAGTATTTAAAATGGCAGCTAAAGTGGGATCTGCGAGGCGAGTACTGAACTGACGGGTTAGTGCTTGGCTGAGAGATCGAGGAAAAGGGGAATAAAATGAATTAAGGGGTATGCCGGGCCCCAAGTTAAAGTGCATCTACATTGTTGTTATTAGTATCTCTTATTAATTATCATAGCTTGATCATGTTATACCATTATGAATGATCATGAGATTTCACAGCTTTTATTTGAGTGCATATGATTATACTTGAGACAGCTCATGACTGTAGCTTGTATGATTATATTATCAGACAGATTTCATTGCTTTATCATTTGAGTTTCTATCATTTGATATTGAGTTTTACATTCATTGACTGGCTAGCACATCTGCATTTATCCTAGTTCTTTTATGGATAATGCTTTCTATATTCATGTACACATAGCAGAGCAAAGGAGAATTACTTATTGAGCTTTAGTTAGCTCACCCCAAACTTACCACCCCTTTTAGGAAATAAAGCTGTAGAAAAGCAGTAGCAGTCAACTAGATAGCAGTGGACATTACTTTTGAAGTTGTAATGTAATACTTAGTACAGACAGTCTTATAGCTCTCCCATGTTATCCACGTCTTGGGGATGAACAGTTGTATTAAGAAATTTTGTATTCCGCATTTTGTAAACATTAAATATATCACATGCAGCTTTTATTTATTTTCTTCCACATTTTAGTTGTTGCATGTTAGTAGCACTGCTTGTGTTGCAAGTTGAGACCCTTGGTTTGACAAGCAGCGTCGGATCGGGTGCGCGACACGAGATCTGCATAGGGTGGGGTCTCGGGTAGTGACATGAAATAACAAGGTTAATTTTGTGATATATGAGATATTGGTGTGGCATCCCCATTTATTTTATTAATTTTAGTAGATTGATGTAATAAGTTCATTCTACAATGTAATAAATTTTAGAAAGAGTTGTATTTATTTATGAAACCTTGTAAGGGAATGTGTTTTCGCTGCAAACTCATATGTCCATAAATTACATTTACATGATGTACTAGAATGCCAATTGGGCTCAAATAGAGTCCATGCACTTTAGAATATGCGCATTGATTATTATTATTATTATTATTATTATGTGAATGAATTAAATTTATTTTAATTCGAATATCATTGTGTGGATGAATTAAATTTGTTTTAATTCAAAATTATTTTGCTCGAAATTATTTAAACATATGCTTCTCTTTACATAAATGGGAGATGATTATGAACCTAGCTTAATTTTCGATCTCATAGTGTATAATAAAATAATATTTTTAATTGAATTTCTGGTAGCAGAATAATATGATGAATGTATGCTTAAATGTCACCTTGCGCATTATGATAGTTGTGAAATAACCTAAATGAATGTAAATGCCGACTTGATCAACATAAATGTTTAGAATGACCACATCACACATATAGCATATGTGTAGACATTGACCAATAGAAAACATAGTCTAATACCTTGAGATATGGAAGCCTGTCATAATTAATTAACTTGTTAAATGCGCTTTATTATGTAGAGCAACATATAAATAAATCTCATTGAAAAATTATTTAGATTAGTTTCATGACAATTATAGACTTGCTTTTGATGAGTGGCAAACTCTCGCCATATAATAACATGGCTTGCATTTAATTTTTTTTAAAAAAATGACCTACATGACGCTACTTATTTAAATAAAAATATTTTTTAAAATAGTGCGTCATCTTGAGACAAAAGGTTGAGCACCAAGAGACAAACTCCTAAACTAACCTTATTGCCTAGGGTGGACCAAACAAGGCTTTTGGGACTTTGTTTATAGAGAAGGAAAAGTTGCTAACTAAGGTAGACCTTAGAAACTTGCGTCAAAAGTAGGCAAGAAAGTCCAGTGTCATAGGAGCATGCATGACAAATAATGAGATATAGAATGAGCTGCTATTTAAAAATAATAAGGATCATTTTGCTCGTAGTTGTACTGAGTCAAAGTTGATCATTTTATTCAAAATAGAGAAAATATTAAGTAAAAGGCATAAAATGGCGCGTAAAAAGCGTGACTTTACAATGCTCATAATTTTTTGTACATTATGCACAAGTGGTAGCATAAGAATTAATCGTCACAAGAGTGAACTTATTAATTCTTTTGAGCAACATATAGCCTTATGATAAAATAATTGGATATTGGTGTTTGACTAGATGTTTGGTCTACCTTCAATCCAATTGGTTTTTGTCTTTTTCTCATCTTTAAATTTTAGTCTTTGGGACTGAATAAAACTATTTATTTTTTGTGAAATAATAGTTTAATGTAGATTGATTAGTTTGATTTACCCTATGTTAGAAGTAGCTTCATTATATGAGTATGATAGTGGCTTTGTCTCATTGGATTATTTGAGAATTTTAGACTTATCTCTTTATGGCTTTTCACGATGTTATTTTTTGAACAATAACATAGGCACATTGAACTAGATTGGATGGCTAGATTAGCTTGAGAAGACCTATTGGGGTTACTCGCAAAAATCAGTCTATCAGTGTGTAAACCCTATTTGATTGGAAATACCTGTAAGAAACCTTATTTGTAAAGTAGATTAGCTCCTTATCCACTAGAGTTGGTCCTAATAGCATATACGAAGTCATGATGTTATGAAAATTGGGTACATAGTTGGGAACAGCATAAAATCTGGTACCAACTATGTATTGTATCATTTGGCGATGATTTTTAGTTTCTAAAACTGATCCTATGCGTTGAGAGTTAAACTGTCCCTTCTAAACATTCAAATTTTCCTATAAATCACACAGTTAAGATTAACTGATTATGTTGTTTTTCATCTCAATCCTTGACTGTAACATAAAATATTTGCTTTATTACAAATTGCTTGCAACTACCTGTAAGGATTCATTTTGCTGGTTTGACAAACAGCTTAATTTCTTAGCATTGGTCATGTTTTATCTTCACCTCAATATGGACACACAAATTATTATCTGAAGTTACACAATCGAATCATTCATAATAAGTTGTCATATTTAAACAGTAGTCTTTATGTCAGTCCTAAAAAATTCACAGGTTCATGCAGAAACAAAAAATAGTAGTAGTAGTAATAGTTATTGTTATTATAAATCATATGTACTTTTTATACTTTTATCTCATATAATAGTGTGCACATGTATCACTACAAAAAAACTTACTTTTCACGACGCACATTATTAGCGACGCACACCATGCGTCGCAAAAAGTGTCTTTTAGCGACGCACACTGGGGTGTTGCGAATAATAGGAAAAAAGTAATAAAAAAATTGTTTTTCGCGCGAAAAAATAGGCGAGAACCAATTAGCGACACACAATAGGCCATTAGCGACGCACAAGTGCGTCGCTAAAAGTTGTTGCATTTAATAATGCACAGTTGGGCGTCGCTAATAGTATGCGTAAATGAAACGTCGTCGTAAGGCTTAACGTTAGCGACGCACAAATAGTTATTAAACACACACACTGTGCGCTACTTATCACGACCCAAAATCCACCCCTTGCGGATCTCGAGTCGCGACGGCCGCTCTTCGGCCCGAGGGCCTCAGGATAAGGCTCGCATACGCAGCGGTATCGAATAGATGTGCGTCATGTGGTTGCGGAAGCGTGAAAAACTTTTTCTTTTCTTTTCTCTTCTCATTTTAAAATTTGCACATCCGTCCGATACTGCCACTCTTCACAATGGTACACATGATCATACATTCAGAGCATAACTAAAACTTAAAAAAAACTTTATAAACAATACATGTTTAACTGTCCCGTGAGGCTTATACATAACAGAGTACCAATTTTCTACTACAAGATTTCATACTTAAAGTTCGTAGTGCTAGACATAAGAGCTACTTGAACATGACTTCCCAAAATGGCGGATTCATCATCAACGTCCTCAAAATCATTCTGCCATCAGTTACCTGAAAGGGGGGTCCGAATAAAAATTCGGGTAAGCTAATCTAGGCTTGTGAGTAATTCCTGTATTCGCCATGGGGTTTTCAATTGGCAGTGGGTTTAGCACATGAGAGTTTATAAAATACTCACTACCAATTGCTCATACATTTTGAACACAGAATATATGCATTCTTAAAACAGATAGCTTTGAAACATTTAAAGTATTCGAGCTACACATACATTTCACAAGTAGAGTATATGCATTTCAAAAAGCATATAAACATGCATAATAAAAATGGAGGTAAAAACCTACTTCCATTTTCAAAAGCGTTTGTCATCTTTTCTCTTTATTTAGGTGGAATCTGTTTCAAACCAGACTCTCGTTTTACTAGCAATGCTGCCGATCTCATTTGCCTGGGGGATTAGATCCTGCTACTGGGCATTTCACATGACAGGTCAATTGAGTGCCGAAGAAACCCAAAATCCTGACTATGTGGTCTTTGACAGGTCAATTGAGTTCTGAAGAAACCTAAAATCCTACCTGTGTGCCTATGCACCATTATCTTGTAAAACATTTATCACATGACTTCTTCAATAGATACTTTTCATGAGTATTTAAAACATGAAATATACAACTTCTGCAATAGAACTTCAAATACTTGGAATAATTAAATTCAGAATATTTAAAGAGATTTTTCATTTCACCCGAACATGTTAAACATTTTCAAGAAAAGAACTGAATAAATATAAAAACATTTAACCAGCATGTCGTAACAGAATATTTCAAAACAGGAATCGTATGAAAAACTGAATTTGATATTCAAATGCTTCACATAACTTGAACTTAAAACCTCTTCAAATATATGGAGTTAAATCTCCATTTCAAACACAGGGTTACTCACCTCAGTCTTTTAGGGTTAGTGCTAAAAATGCGCTTTCCCACTTCCTCTATAGTTCCTAAGAACAATTCATAAACAATCTCATTAACTTCACATTCACTGCAATATCACCTATCGATGCTTCCTAACTTATGCTTAGATCGTATTTAATCCTAACCGATTTACGAATATTCCATAAATTTCATATATACTTAATTCGACTCGTACTCTTAGCCTACGACACAATTTAATGTGTTAGAAATTTATTTCAATTTATACTCTTCTGATAGCTCCATTAACTTTAAATTAAATTTAATTACTTCCCATGTCTACGTGTCGTGTCTTTCTGTATTTCATTTCAATATACGTGCCTTAGTTTTGTACTTCGGTAGTGTTTTAGATTTATAATCACCTAACTGATGCTATTCATCAAATTTTATGTCTTTTTATTTTAGACACTTCTTTTGGGTGAATAGACTCTACCATTGAGTCCGGAACGTCGAAGAAAGTAAATTTAAACTTTCTCGGCTTTTAATTCGGCTTCGGTCATGTTAGGGGCAATTTGGTAATTTATGCCTTAACATGTCTAGATTTTTCGAAGTCCAGTCTCCTGAAACAGACCCCACCATTAGGTTCAAAATGTCCAAAATAGTCAAAATACACTATTCGTTTATTTTATTTGGACTTCGTTTGACTATTTATGATGTAGGGGCATTTTGGTCATTTTTGTATTTTCATGGGTCTTTAATTTTGCAGGACCTCGTCTCATGTCGTAAACCTCACCATTGGACTCAGGAGGTTCGAGATAGTAAGAATACATATATAACTTGTTAATTTTGGACATCGGGCATTTCGTGACTATTTAATTTAATTAAATTAAATTTATCAAGTATGATATATATATATATATATATATATTTTGTTTGCAAATATGACCGGATGAAATGGGTGGCACGTTGGCCAGCGTGTCACCTCCCTCCCAATAGATACTGCCTTCGAGTCTTGTTAGGTGCAAAATGCACCCTTTTTTTATTTTTGATTTTATTATATATATATATATTATGTATATATATATATATATATATCTTGTCCCCTTTATGACACACACGAGCGCGTGGCCAAGTGGAAGGGAGGGAAATTTTGGCGTGTGAGGCGAGGGTTCGAGTCTTAGGGCTTACGCCTTTCATATTTTTTCCTGATTTTCCCAATCCAAACAGCGTACGAGGGCATTAAACACTTGTAGGTTACCTAAATCGCGTTTAGGGTATTTTATTCAGTCCTTAATTGTGTAACCAAACAAGCCGAATTAAGGTTTTAAAAACCCTTAAGCTTAAACGGCGCAGTTTTATTAATGAGGTGGCAGTCCCAGATGCTACCACGTGTCTGAGTCGACACATCAACTTTAAAACGAGTTGTGAGTCAACTCGGTCGTCTTCCCCACGGCCACCCCAGGTTGCCCTACTTTTCTGGTTTTCTTCTTCTTCAATTCCGTGCGTTTTGGCTCCATAAATCCTTACTGTTTTCAAATAGAAATGTTTCCCTAACACTAAGTATCATTTTGGCATTCATTTTAGGGATTAAACAAGCCTAACGGGTTCGAGCAGAGGGTTGATAACCCAACCTGCAACTCATCTGTATATGCTCATTTCTGAACCAAAATCGATGAGATTTGTTTTTTTCGTGATCCCCTGATCATAAGGTTTCAGTTTTCATTCATAAAAGTGGTTTTAATTTCACGTTTTTGAGATTGGTCTTGGGAACCCGTACCTGCTACTCCAGTTTTTAGGGCTCATTTGTGAGCCATTTCTCTTGGTTTTTGTTGCAGTGTAAACCTCACATCACCTAGGTCAAGTCTAAGCAATCCAAACTCGATTTAGTTTGGGCCGAATCAGACCCAGTTTGAAGGTGGTCATCCATGGAGGTTTTATGTACAGTTGGATATTTTTGGTGTGTTCAGTATTTATTCTTCATGTATTGCTCAAGTCTATTCACTTTAAACATCATTTATGTATGAATAACACTAAGACAGTTTACTTATATGCATGCATTTTTAGAGAGAGAAAAATATAAGATTTTGTGGGTTTACCTCAAACGGCACCTTCCCCTCTCATTCTCCTTATGAATTTCCTCTCTTCTTCTTCACAGAACTCTCTCCCCCTCTTTGTATGACTAGATCCTCGTGTGTGTGAGTGTATACAATATGTACATATGTGTATAGGTGCACAAATGATCATTGCCCTTTCTGATTTTCCCACCAACTGGTTTACCCATTGCTTGTTGCAGCACCCATAATGAGTGCTTCTTTACTCTACTGTTTTGGCAGGCCATCAAGTGGCTGTGCATGAGTGTGTGTGTGTGTGTTTTTGTTTATATATACATATATATATATATATATTAATTAATTATTTTCTTAAGTGTAGATATCTTTACACTAACTTTTCATAACTTCGTAATGCGTGCCATAATCTTATACTCGTACTAAGGGTCGGTGGTCAATGTAAAAACACATAATTATCACAGGACCGACAAATTGGTGATTGCAACAAAAGTGATGTACAACCGTCCTGAGTTTTTCAGGACTATTACGAAAAGTTCGTGCATCGGGGTTGAAACCGACCTCGCAGCTTAAGGTTTCGATCATCAATTTATAAACAACGGCTTAACAGTTCCTAATTCAGATCAGGGTGTTACAGCTAATAAGTCCTTATATCTCAAAGCCCCAATTCGATCGCTCTCTCTCTCTCTCTCTCTCTCTCTCTCTCTCTCTCTCAGACGCTCTTTCTTTTTCTCTCTCTCATGCGCGATTGCTCTCTCTGCCATTAACGATCTCAGAGCTTTCTCTCTCTCTCAGACACAATTTGGAGAAACGAAGTAAGCAGCAAACTTCCTTCAAGGTGATCAATTTACCGTCTAAACAACAACCCTCCGTGGTTTGCTCGATCAAAACACTAGATTCTTAAGAGGTATTTACGATATTAGTTGATTTTTATATATTTATATACATGTATGTGTGTGTGTATATATATATATATAAGAATATTGTGATTTATTGTGATTTATATTATGTAATAATATAATGAGTTTGGGTGTCTTTACTGATGATGAACAGTAAACATGCCCACATGTTCAAATCTTTTTTATGTTTTATTTTAATTTCCTTTGACAATGAATCCGCGGCTGTAATCGTAGTTTGATAATGAAAAAGAGAAGTAGATTTTATAAGAATATTACAAAAGCTATTCATGAGCTGCAAATCTTCTAACACTAATTAAATAACTCTCTTTCAAATACATACTGATCTATCTTCTGACATAGATTGAAGAGTAAATTTATTAAATATGTGCAAATTTATGTTTAGTGGTAAGACAGAAAGACATAGAGATGAAGATGTAACTGGAGTTTGGGCATGTAAAACTAATGACATTGTCATGACTTAATGTTGTTGAAAACTGATTGAGTATGAATTAAATAAATTTTATAAATTGATTTTTGTAAATGATAAGAAAATATTATTTTAAATTAAAAAATAGATTTATTTATAAAAATATACTTATAAATAAATATTCTGTTAGTTGGTAAAAGGAGCAAAGAAATAAGGTAGACATCTGCTCATTATGCGTCGCAAAAAGTCACCTATTTATACCACTACGACCCCTGGTTTCTTCTAGTATCCTTCCGAATGTGTATGGAGAATTTAGAATATACGCTTAGTCTTCTTGAAACCTACTAAACCCTATGGAGAATTTAGAATCGGTAGTTCAAAAATTCTTGGTAGCTTCATATCTAATATAGATTGATTGAGGATTGTGTCTACCTGTTAACAGTGATGAGAGCATCCTCTAATCACGTCAATTTTTAATAGTGTGTTTATTCCTGTATTCTAGTGGGTTTGGAACTTTGTTTCTTTACATATTCCTAGAGGAGAGGCTTTTAGCTCTTTAGAAGTTTAGATGCAAAAGATGTGCCTATTAAGCTTCCTTTTTAACATATTTTAGGGTTCTAAGTGAATGGTTTTGAAAATTAAAATAAATATTGAACCCCAAAATTATCAATGTTGTCATTATATTTTAGGAAACTGAATCATATCCGCATCCCGAATGATGAAAAAAAACTCCAAATGTCTGCTAAGATAAGAATGTACTTTCTATATCCTTAAAAGTCCTCCGAAGACCAATTGAGCAACCAGCTAGTCATGACTTTCAAAAGTGTTTAACCTTTCCCCGTCAGAATTTGTTGTATTTCAAACAAAGAGCATAATAAGTTTTAGGGGTCCTAGCTGCCCTACAATGCAAAAGCAAATGATTACAAGTGTCCTCAACCATGCAACACCAGTTCGGAAGAACACAAGACCTCCTCAAAAAAGTTAATAGCCTTGTTGTTTTAGTGTTTTGTAGGATTTTGGTCAAAAAAATCCTTAAAATCTAGACACATGAGTGTATTTGGACCTTTTTCATATATGTGTTCATTCAACATGTATTTTTCCATGGCTGTATTTTTTCCCCTCTTGTTTTTCATGTATGTGTTCATTGAACTGCAACTTGAACCCTAATCCCTTACTCCTGAGTTCCTCTAAACAATAATTTTTATTTTTTTTTTTGTTTTAGCTGCCAAGTAACAAGAGTTCTTGAGTCCGATAGATTGAGAGATCAACTAGATACACCTGACCTATTAAGTTAGTTAGTGGTTTTAAGTAGCAATTGATTTGCTTTTGTTGGTTAAGTTGTTGTTGTCAGGTGTCAAGTAAATAATTCTTGATGAATGAGCTTAATTAATAGATAAAAATTGAAAGTTAGGTGCTTTTACTTGTTATCAACCAAGATCAATATGTTTTGTATTGGCATTTTTAATGCTATTGTTAATATTTTTTAAAGCAAAACTCTATCTGACAATCAGAGTTTGCCCTTACATTAATGAATTTTTTAATTGCATTCATGTAAGCCTAGCCCCGTTTGGGAGTCATTTTCATCACATGTGAATCTTGTCGCGAAATTTATTCACGATTGGGCTCTTGTGTATGAAAATCAATTCTTGAATTGTCCAGAGAGGACAGTTCGGGAATGCATAAATCTGCATTGCAATGAATAGCGCATATGCTTGAATATTTCACTATGATAAAATTTCAGTACGGTCTCCTAT
Organism: Nyssa sinensis; assembly: GCA_008638375.1. Lineage (NCBI taxonomy): Eukaryota > Viridiplantae > Streptophyta > Magnoliopsida > Cornales > Nyssaceae > Nyssa > Nyssa sinensis. The sequence continues at coordinate 23,470,088 of CM018046.1, forward strand.
TGTTCTCTGGGTATATATTTAGGCGTGCTAACGTCTATCTCGTATACTTGGAGAACCGTAGGGAGATGCTGCCAAAATTTTGTCCGAGTGGAATCAAGCATTTGATTTGCTGCTGATTGCACTGTAGATTGTGCATTCACGAATGGGATAGGACCACCTTACCCTTTAGAGAGAAGTTGGAGGTATTAGGATTTATGTTTCATATTTGTAACGATTATCATTTTTGACTTGTATTAAGTAGACAAAAATGGATAAGAGTTGGATGGACTTGAGGGGCAGGCATTTGCCAAGGTATATGAAGGGGATCAAAGATTTTATTGAGTTTACTCGTGCATCTGCAGATGGGAAAAATAGGATAAGATGTCCATCTAGGAGGTGCAATAATAGGGATTATATGCACATTGATGAGGCCAAAGAGCACCTACTTGAACACGGGATGAACAAGAGGTATACGTGTTGGAAATTTCACAGGGAACGCCGTGACATACGAGTGGTATTTGATGATGAAGAAGAAGACGACGATGATGACTTTGGTGATAATGTTGGGGTTGGTTACGAAGGCTTGCCACAAATACTGGCAGACTTGCAGGGGGTTACAATTGGGGCAAGTAGTCACAGGAGTGACACGGGACCATCGACCGTGTTTGAGTCGTTGTTGAAGGAAGCAAGGCAGCCATTATATCCAGGTTGTGATAAGTTTTCGAAACTGGACTTTCTCGTGAAACTCCTTCATATTAAGACCATCAACCATTGGAGTAACAAATCAGTTAATATGGCCATTGAATTGATTAAAGCAGCGCTTCCTATTGGGGAGACCCTTCCGAAATCATATTACGAGGCAAAAAGAATATTAAGAGATTTGGGCCTAGGGTATATTCCCATATATGCTTGCAAAAATGATTGCATGTTATTTTGGAAGGAGACTGAACAATGTAAGGAGTGTACGGTGTGCCACAAACCTAGGTACAAGCTGAATGAAGGAAAAAGCAAGATAATTCCGCACAAGGTGCTGAGATATTTTTCTTTAAAACCAAGGCTACAAAGGTTGTACATGTCTTAATATCTAAATGGTGTCATCCTCAAGGACTACCGACATAGGCTCCACATGCACTACGAGGTGGAGGTGGCAGCCGGTAGAGAGCCTCACGACAGACCCTACAGAGGGGTGGCGGTGGAACATTGGATGTTACTATGCGACCGGTTCGCTAGTGACGAATTCCAGGTAAAAATTGGCAAAATTACTTTTGTTGTATGATGAATCATTGTCATTTATACTAACCTTCTTTGTTTTGGCCAAGTGTAGGAACTTAGTAAGAAAAATAGCGAGAGCAGAAGCAAGCAAAAGGTGACCCACTGTGGTGGATCACGTTCTTTTGTTAGGTATAGGCATGAGATAGTAAGTTAATAAATGTATCAATTTCTCATTGTATAATGTATTCATGAAATCAATCTTCACAAGCTACTATTTATTTGCTACAGCGAGACCAGGAGACTGGTGCACCACCCAGCCCCATTGAGTTGCGTCACAGGACGTACTACAATCCCGAGAAGGGTTGGACTAGGCCTGAAGCTCAACGACTTTATGTAAGTTGGAAAAGATTTATGTACCACTATTACGAATTTAATATTAATATAAAATGTTTAAAAGTAGTAACAAATATTTATGTTTTTTTAGGAGGAGATGGTCGAGGTGCGTGTTCGGCCGACCCTTGAGGGTGAGCAACCGCCGACCGATGACCAGATACGAGAGACTGTTCTGGGCAAGAGGCGCGGAGATGTGCATGGCTTAGATAGTGGGATGGAGCCAACAATATCGTCCTCTACCGTCGAGAGCGAAGCTAGGTTTCACGCAGCCACCCAAAGAGCTGAGGCAGCCACCCAGAGAGCTGAGGCAGCTGAGAGAATGAATGCAGAGATGAGGGTTGAGATGATAGAGCTCAAGGAGTGGCAGACCCAGATAGAGGCTTTTATGAAGACAATATTCAGCCAGTAGGGAGGCTCTGATCAGCCTTAGTAAGTTTTTAAAATTACTTACTTTGGTACATTTATTATTTAGAGAAAATGTTATGTAAAACCCCAAAAAAGATTTCAGCCTAATGGCTTACAAACCGCATGACACTTCACATATGAAAATAGACTTGCACGAACTTATTTAATTTTATAGGGATGCAAGTTTCAGCTTCAAAAGGCCCATTTTGGGGTTTTGACAGACCAAAATGCTGGATATCAGCCTAACTATACCGAAACCCCATCACACACCTCACAAATGATAAAATAAACTTGCACGAACTTAAGGCACTCTGTTTGGATTCCCGGTTTGAAACTTAGGCAAGTTTCAACTTCAAAAGGCTCATTTGGGGTTTTGACAGACTAAAATTTTGGACATCAGCCCAAATACACCAAAACTCCATCACACACATCAAAAATGATAAAATAAACATGCACGAACTTATGGCACTCAGTTCAGATGCCCAATTTGAAACTTATGCAATTTTCTGCTCCAAAAAGGCCCATTTTGGGGATTTGACAGACCAAAATCCCGGATATCGGCCTACCAACCCTGAAACCCCATCACACAGCTCCCAAATGATAAAATAAACTTGCATGAACTTACGACACTCGGTTCGGATGCCCGGTTTGAAACTTATGCAAGTTTCAGCTCAAAAAAAGCCCATTTTGGGGATTTGATAGACCAAAACCCCGGATATCGGCCTACCAAACCCAAAACCTCATCACACATCTCCTAAATGATAAAATAAACTTGTACGAACTTACGGCAATTGGTTCGGATGCCCGGTTTGAAACTTATGCAAGTTTCAGCTCCAAAAAGGCCCATTTTTGGGTTTTGACAGACCAAAACCCCGGATATCGGCCTAACCACCCCGAAACCCCATCACAGAGTTCCTAAATGATAAAATAGACTTGCATGAACTTACGGCACTCGGTTCGGATGCCCGATTTGAAACTTATGTAAGTTTCATCTCCAAAAAGGCCCATTTTGGGGTTTTGACAAACCAAAATGTCAGATATTGGCCTAACTATACCGAAACCACATCACACACCTCAAAAATGATAAAATAAACTTGCACGAACATACGACACTCGGTTTGGATGCCCGGTTTGAAACTTATACAAGTTTCAGCTCCAAAAAGGTCCATTTTGGGCTTTTGACAGACCAAAATGCCGGATATCGGCCTAACTACACCAAAACCCCTTCACACTCCTCAAAAATGATAAAATAGACTTACGCTACTTTATGCCATTTTTACTATTTATGCATGCAAAAAAAAAAAAAAAACTATTCACATTTTATGTTCATATATATTTAATAATTGTTCTAATATATATCATTTGATCTTTATTTCAGATTGATCGGGATTATTGCCACGCTGTCTTTATGTTTTGCATCGGAACTTGTTATTTTTATTTATTTATTTTTTTTCTTTTCATGGACATCTGTAGTTACATTTTTGGAGACAATTTTTAATTTTTCTATTTATTGTTAAATTGTACTTTTACAAATGTACATAATTAGTTTAATATATGTATATATATGAATGTATTTTTTTTTTAATATATTCATTTCAGAATGCTTGGATTTTATTGTATATCAGGATGGATGATTGATATAGGTTTAAACAAGAATAAATTAACAAATAAAACAAAGGAAATATGGTCTTAAAAAAAAAAAAAAAAACTTTTAGCGACGCACATTGAGCGTCGCTAAAAACAACCACTAGCGACTTACAGTGTATGCGTCGCTAAAAGTTATATTAGCGACGCACACTGTGTGCGTCGCTGAAAGCTCTATTAGCGACGCACACTGAGCGTCGCTATAAACAACCATTAGCGATGTACAGTGTATGCGTCGCTAAAAGTTATATTAGCGATGCACACTGCACCATTGTATAGTATTTGCGACACAATTACCTAATTATTAGCGACGCACCTTGTGCGTTGCTAATAGTTACCTTCAACGACGCACAACGGGTGCGTTTGTCGCAAATACTATTAGCGACGTGAGTATTTGTGAAGCCTTTAGCGATGCACGTCTTGGAGTCGCAAAAGACCTTTGGCGAAGCAAAAAGCCACGCGTGCGTCGCTAATAGTGCCATTTCTTGTAGTGTATGTTCCATGTTTACACTTACAGAACAAGTTGTGAATGCAGATGACAGCGAATGCATTGGCAGAGAGTGAAGATGAGTGCTTTGCAAATGGTATGGATTCATTTGTCTCAAAGCCTGTTAATTTTCCAAAGTTAAAACAGTTTCTTGAACAGTATCTATCGTGAAATCTCCTGTAAAGTTTTCTTATGTATAAAAGATGAATGTGTGTTAGGAAATTTTTGTCATCAATACATCATGGTGTTCTTGCAATTAGTGTCTCCGTCTAAATGTCTATATTAATATCATTACTATCTATTTTTCCTCCAAGAACTTTTTTCGCCGTTTGTTCTCCTAAAGGTCAGATAAATATCTACATGTTGTTAAGGGTATGAAAGATCAGACAGAGAAGTTATCTCGAGAAAATGCTGCAATGAGAGGTAAGTGGATGTTGTACAAATCTTATAAGTACATAAATAAGAAACAATATTACAAAGTTGCGGCTGTAATTCATCCTATATAGTACCCGGATCTCATTCCTTTAATAGAAAAAAGAAAGAAAGAGAAAGTAAAATAATTTACAAAAAATAATAATAAAAATTAAATTTTGATGCTTTAATACCATTTTTTCATTGGAGGCATTCAGAGATTACATGGAAAAAAAATAAGTAACTGGAGATGTCATCACAGCTCAAAATGCAAAAATTCACTTATATAAAATAAGGGCAAAAACAAAAAAATTAAGCTTTTTTTAAATGCTTGTGAGAAAAAGTAGTCTCATTTCAGTGCAATGTGAAAAGAGATTGACTCATTCAATTTTCATGTGACTTCTAAATATATATCCACAAAAAAATTTTGATATTTCCCCCAAAAAAATTTATTAACTAAATCACATCCCATCAATTTTTGTATTGCATTATACTGAATCTATGTAAACTGTGCACTTATTCCATAGATTTTACAAAATGACATCATTTGCATATCTTATCAGTTATCACCCTTTTAGGTATATATAATTCTATCCTTTTGCAATCACTTGTCATATGTTATATTATGAATGTAAAGTTTCAAATATTATGGAAAAGTATATTCCAGTTTTTCATTTCCATGGGACATTTGAATGCCTCCATACTTATTCGCAATCTTTTGGGTAAGTCTGCAATTAATGCATATTAGTTCGATTCCCATAACCCATATTGGGGCGCGCACACAATTTTTAGTCACAAAATTTTGTAGTAATGGAGAGGAAGACACTTGTATTGGGCCAATTAAATAAGTAATTAGTATGTAGATACATAATTCACATTTTCTTTATAGTGGGATATCATCACTGTACAATTTTTCTGATGGAAAAGTTGTTCATTTCCAAATAATAACTTGCCCCAAGTATGATTTACATAGAATTCAATTTGAAATTCAGGTGCATATATTCTCAGGCACCAGTCTTATTTGTTCTGTTAAATGAATTTATCATTGTATATATAGTGAACAGTGAGATTCTATGCAACTCAACTCTTGAGTCCTAATTATTCTACTGGCACATATATATGACAACAAACAATCAAGTGAAGGCTCAATGGACCGAGAGGACTATCATTTTGTTTGCTAAAATTGCTTCAATGGCAGGATTGAATAGAAGTCTAGAAAGATAGATTTATGGAGGGAATTTGTGTTTGGAGACGGATCTGATTATTAAGGGTAGGTTAACAAATGTACTTTCATCTTCTCACATACTGTTTTTTAGGTATTCTTGCCATAAAGTTTGCCTATTGCTAATCCTCGTTCTTGTCTATTATTTGCACTTCTGATATTCGGCATCATACTAATTTTTGTATAGCCAGTTGATAATAGCTTTATTGCCAAGATATAGAGACATGAAAAAACAGCAAACAAATTGATCTACTGCTCTTTCTTTGTTAAACTTGACTAGTATTTCCTGGCATCCAATTATAGAAGGGAGTTTTCACTTCTCAATTGTGTTATCATCTAATTATAATTGATAGATTTTTGTTACTCTTGGCTTTGTGATCATCTTATTTTCCAACTCCTGTTTTTTATGCATTGATTGTGCTTGAAACAAACTCTAGGTTTAGAATCTAAAACTGATAAAACAATTGTTAAAACAAAATCGTATGAAGAGATAACAACAAATTATATATTATTTTTGAGTGAAGAAAAAAGTATATGAAGATACCTTTAAATTTAATAAAGTATTATCCCTTAAAAAGTATATGGCTGCAGGTAACAGGTTAGTCATCTTTGTTAAGGATCATATCAACTGCATGTGTTGTCAAAGGCCAATGCAACTTGGTTTTTGGCAAATCATCTGTGATAAAAATGGATATATTGGGATCTCTGAAAATTATTTTACCCAGGGATATATCACAGTATACATTGGTTGATGGATATTGGTTGCAAATCATAGAATTTTTGAATGGGAATCTGGACATTAATTATATATTTATTTACAAAAATCATGTGTAAGCTTAATTTTCAACATTGCCTACTCAGTCTTAAAGTGAACTTGTAGTTCGAGGAGGCTCTACCACTGCAAGATTTTTCGCTAACTAGACAATGTTTTTTTAGCACATTTGGAACTTGCTCATTCTAGCTCTGCAAAAGGGTGTTTGTTGGCTTGTTACTGGATTCTTTAAATGCTACATTCTTGAAGCTCCATTTGGTTTGCAAATTAATTAGGGAGCCGAAAAGGAAATTCATTTTCCTCGTAATTTCTACTTTCATGAAATTAAAAATTCTACAAAAAAAAAAAAAAAAAAAAGAGGAGGGGGGGGGGGCGCTGGGAATCCAAAAAGAGAAATGGAAAATGATTAGTTAAAATTAAAATCTGTTCCTTTTCATCATATTTTCGTTTCCCTTCAGTTTTCTATGGTAATCAAACAAAACAAACATAATTTCCTTCACTGTCTTTTCTTTTCATCACTAAGCACTTAATCTGCTTGCTCTCCTACTATTGCCATATCTTTTTTTCTCTAGTTTTCCTCCAAGAAAACTAAAATAAAGTTATGGAAAAGTGCAATTTTGAGAAATATATTATTCGGAAAATGTAATGAGTTGGCCAAGAAGAGCTTCATTTACATCAGAATTAGAAGCTAGTTCTATATCAATATACAATTAAAGAAGGCAGTGCCATCAAGTGGAAGCTATGAGTAAAACAAGATATTAAGGATTTTCATCTACAAATTCTAAAGCACCTGGTCCATCTTGATTTGGATTAGAAAGCTCAATGGGTGGCACTATCTCTTGAGGGGTTTGTCCATTTGGAGGCGGCGAAAGGGTAGCTTGCTGATCTCGAAAGAAGTTGGCATCTGAGTGGTTTGAAAAGCTTGATGGACTTGAAGGGCCATTAGTATTTGGAGAGGCATGGAGTGCAAAGCTTGATGTACTTGGTGGTGGGCAATTAGTAATATTGGGGGAAGGCTCCACTGCATGCATACTTGTACCTCGCCATTCACTTTTCTTAAAACTATGAGAGGAGAGGTCTTTTTGGTCGAAGTGTCTTGCCATCACTACAAATTTTCTCCATATTGAAACATTTGGATCAAAGCGGCTTAAGACATGCCTGTGCTCATAAAGGAATAAAGCTGTAGATATGAGGAGAGCTGAAAATGAAGCAACTCCAGCAATGAGGAAGAGGCCCCAAAAACTCCCTACACCAAGACTATTGGAAGAAACCAAGCTGCTAGGATCTGGACAAGTGATTTGTTTCCCAAACCAGGCTCTCCCAATATTTACCATTGTATCCCCCTCGGTCACATTTAAGACTGCTCTCGAAACATCAAGTCCCAGAGGGGAGCCTTTTGGAAAGACCTGCAACATACAAAATATAATAAAATCTTCAAGTACATGAGAGAAATTAAGAGAGAGAGAGGTTACAATTACATACAAAGCCAAACCCATCAGTCTTGTATGTTGGTTCAACCATGGTATATTTTGAGCAGTATCTTCCAAGAAAAAGCTTTATGTAGGGGATTTCGTCAAAAGCAGCAACATTACCACCATTTCCACTCCCTTTAGAGAGAAGTTCATCACATTCTTCTGGAGAGTTATAGGGCACAAGTTTGTGTTCATCGAACTTCTTCCGTTTTAAAAGTCCTTGAACAAAAGAACCGTCTTGGTAGCCCACATATTCCCCTTTATTTACAAGTTCATTTACATCAGTAACAGTTGGTTGGAGCTGTTGAACTGTTAACATGGATGTTAAACTTGCAGTATAGCTTTGAGGTAGTATGAGGACCACAAATACCCATATAATCACCACAAACCTCGCCAAGTTGCTCACAAATTTCTCCCTTATCAAAAGTCAAAACAAACAAGTGGTGAATCAACAATGTGAATTATATATATATGATCCTTGAAATTAACGTTTCTTTTTCCAGTTAAATAAAAACAAATTCCCTAAAAATATCCTCAAATTTACTCTCTGGTCATGATGTAAATGAAAGCGGGCCAGGGGAGAGAAAATTACTGTGTGCAAAAACCATAGTTGAGAAGGAAAACCAGAAGATCAAGCCCAATTGATGTGAAGGAGGCCCCCTGAAATCTTCATTTATTCTTTGTTCAAGGTCCCAAATAACAAAGCCAATGAAAACAAATGAACAAAAGCTTGTCACCCATAGCTCCCAAGTCAATGGCTTCAAGAACACCCATGCACTTTTACTCTTATTGTCTTTGATTGGTGCAATCATCGATACACCAGACGCCGTGTATGGAAAAGTAAAGTCCACGTACTGTGTCGTGTTTGCAAGAATAGTAATATCTCCTACCACTGCATTGAAATTCTGTTCATCACAGAATTGAAATTAACAACATTTTTAACAATTAGTGAATGAATTCAAAATGCATTTGTTTTTGTCAAATTGAAGGCAAGTGTTTGTAAATTAGTGTTCAAACACACACACCACACAGTGAATGTAAAGAGAATGAGTTTACCCCAAGAAACACTTGATACACCAAGTCGTCGTAAGTACCGGCAATTTTGGCATGATCATCAGCAGTTGCAAATGGAATGTATTCATAAAGAACAACATATGGTAATGCAGCCATTACAGCATCAAAGACATCTATGCAGTACCCTGCAACTGTTGTCGTGTTAGTGTCTGAATTCCATGTTGTCTTTACAAATTCACTAAAACCATCCTTAACTGGAACTCCTATTCTCAGCTTCTTCCCATTTGTCGGAATCATCCAACCCTTGGGTGGAGATGTAGTATCACCTGGCCATATAATAGCTCCCAGATTGGCCTTTGAATTGGTGGAATTCAATTCTCTTACAATTCCATATGCTGCTGTTCAGAATCCAATCCCTCTTCCCCCATTACCAATTACATTAACTATCTGATAAGTTGATGATTGTAGCTGCCCGTCAATTATATGGAAATCTCCACTGAGGCCTCTAAAGGTAGTACTCAATAGTGATTGGAGAAGCTTTGGACCACTTTGAGATATTCCAAAACTTTCTAGGTCGGTTGAATTTCCAGGGATATTTGTCTTTCCATAGCCGCCGATGCTTGTAGCCCCTAGTTTCTCGATTGCCATGGCAAGTGCAGTGGCAGCATCATATGCCCACAATCCAAAAATGTTTAGTTCAGCATTAAGCTCAGTTGGATTATCTTGTTGGAACTTCCTTTTCCATCTAACTCTAAAATTTTCATGTTCTTTTGTTCTGGGAACATGAGGTTTGACACCCAATACCCCTTGCATTGAATCAATGATGGAGGCATCCAATGAACTCAAAACATCGGTTATTCCGTAAGTTATGATCCAACGTAGCCTTCACTCATCATTCCAGCCTCTTTTGCTTTGGTGAAAAGCTTTGAGCTTAGAGAAGGTAACATATGAACAATGAAAACTCTAGTTTGCATAGTCATCAACTTGTAAAGCTCGGTGGCAATTTGATCATCTGTTGCGGATGGAGAAAGGATACTCCGGTAGGGAATTCGAGTGTCAATCTCTTGCAAGGCATCACTCAAGAATGGTAAAATCCCCTCTCCCAACTCATTGTCAACATAGATGGGTACAACTTCTCTCCATCCATAAGCTTGAATAATTGCACTTATGGCTTTTACTTGAGATGAATCATTATGGGTAGCTCGAATGAAATATGGACTCCGAATTGATGAGAGAGAAGGGCTTGTTGCAGAAAATGAAATAATGGGTACTTGAGCTTTGCCTCCAAGATTTATTACAAAGTCAGCCTGCGTGGATGTTGCTGGCCCTATGATGGCTTCAACTTGGACATTTTTCAATAGGTCTAGGGCTGAATTAAGAAATCAAATTTGAGACTTTGTTTAGTTCATGAATTTCATTAAAAACAAAAAAATATAGTAAATGAAATCATTTTTTCTATTTTGATTAACAAGAATAACATAGGGGAAATACGAGGTAGAAATAAAGGCAAAATTCCTAATTTTACTTTCCATTTTCATTTTATTTTTATTTTACTTGATTTTCAATCATTTTCGACAATAAATAGGACATAAAATAAAAGAGAGAAAAATATTTTCTTTTCTTCTCCACTTTCTTTACTAAATCTATAAAGTAAACAGAGTCAATGTAATTCGAGAAAGAAATGAGATACTACTAACATTATCTTTAGTTAAATGAAATAAAAATAATCCATTTGATCATTTGATTAATGCAAGAAACTTAGTGAATATAGATAGGGGTGCATATGGATCGGATTGGAGTTGAATCAAAATTGACCAAGCTTAATCAATTTTAAAAATTTAGATCTAGAACCGAATTGTGAACTTGTTGGAACCAATCCGAAAAAACTTGGATTGGATTGGGTTGTAACTTTTCTTTTTTGTGATACAATGTATACATATACATCAAGATCATATATATATATATATATATATATATATATATATAGGGTTTTTAACACTTTTGTACTTTGTGGTTTACTCAAAATTTCATTCAAGGCCCTAGATTTTAAAAATGTATAATTAAAACTCAATTTAAAAATTGGTTTTAATGAAGGTAAAAAGTGAACTAAATACATATCTTTCTTCTTTTTTTTTAGTTATATACTCTTTTCTGTAACTAACTTTTTATTTTATTAATTTTAAAGTATTATTATTTTTCTAAAGAATAAATAATTTTTTATACATTATTAAAAATATGTATAATAATTTTTATTTTTAAAAATTAGACAAATTTTACCCTTTATCCATTCACCTTATCTTAATTGATTTAGGGCTTTGTTAAAGAAGAGAGAGGGATACTAACGGCGAAGTTGTCGACACTACTCCCGCAGAAAGGACCACCATCTCCATACCACAACACCACCGCAACAACGAGCACCAATCGAACCACCATTGTAACCAACCAACCCCTAGTCGCCGCCATACTTCTCCCAGAGCATTGCAAAATCGACTGGACCTTCTCCAGCGAAAGCAGCCACTTAATGCCCCTTTTCAGCTTCCCCAAAATTTCCTACCTAATTCACATCGGAAACCTCCCCATTGATTCTCTCCCCAAGAGATATATGATCGGTTGATACGTAGCAATTCCACGTATTTCGAAGAAGTTCGCCATATTTCAAAGCCATTGTCAACGATGCCCTAGCCTTAGCGTCATTGATTATTGAATACCACCACCTTAGGTTTTAATAGTCACCCACTGAACATTGGATTGAATATATTCTGTGATAATTTAGTCAATCACGGTGTGAATCCGATAAAAAAACAACATGATGAGATCTTTCGTTATCCTAGTTAAACTTGCACTTTGTTTGAAAATTATTGGAAGTGAAAGAAAAGTCAAGTTATATGAAAGTGTGGAGCGAAGTGCATCATCAGTGATTCTTGATCAGAGTTGCATAAGAAAATGACGAAGCAATCGGAGGCGTTGGTTCACTACCAGATGATTGCTCTGAACTAAACAATCAATATCACAAGGTACGTAATTCAAAGACCTTTGGTTCGGACAGGACCTATGCTTTGAAAAGAAGGCACGACATTGAGGGAGTTGATTTAAAAGTTGCTGGAAAAGGATGCAAAACAGAGGATCTCACCATAGGTGTTGTTTGGTATATACCGAGAAGAAAAATTTCACACCATGAAATTTCAATGTGTTTTAACAAAAATTAAAATTTTTGCTGAAACACGGTAAAATTTTGTTGTATATATCCTTCTTTGATGAGTTTTCACTATTTTTGGTGTTGTTGTTTTGCTTGGAATTTTGTGTTCTGAAACATAGTGTAGTTTTGAGTGCTAGTAAATTGCCTTATGAATTTCTTTTTCTTTTTAGGAGTGAAATTTCTCTGATTTAATGGTGATAATCATCTCATAAAATTATTTTATTTTATTTTATTTTTAAAATTGAAATTTCTCTATTTCTTTGAAAAATAGTAAAATTTTATTATTTCTCAACGAAACAATTGGACTGAATTACATTGTTCGTTATAATTTTTTCTTCAAAATTTCATTTGCAATATAAATATAGCTTGAGAGATCTTAATTTTTAGAATCTAAATATATAAATTTTATTAAAAATAGATTTATAATTTGTAAGTCTTATTAAATTTTGAAATTTGAAAAAACTTTCTTAAAAGACTTCTGCAATTCATGGTATTTGCTTGGAGAAAAACACTGAATATGATGGGTACTTTAGTAACAAAAAGATTGATGGAATTTTGGAGTGAAAAAGAATGGGTTTGAATCACATCCTAATTAACAACACATTTGAGAATCATTGACCAAAACCTCTTAAAATATAGATATTATAAAAAAATTATAATTTCTTTTTTGTACACAAGGCTTTTGCATAATAGTGTATATATTAAGCAAAAGAGATTTTATCATTGACACGACTATTATTATTGTTGCCAAAAAAATATCATCAACTTTAATTAAATATAAATATATATATATATATATAGAAAATAAGATTATCACTATTATCACTCATCAGAAATGTCTAATCCCCACTAACTCATTAAAATGTGTGGACATAGAGAGAAAGGGTGAAGTTTTCATGTCCCCCACCTTGAAAAGTCTACAAATCTAAAAGTATTGTTCTTCCAGGTCTATGAAAGTCGAGTGCTATAATGGCATGCATGACAGATAATGAGATATAAAATGAGCTGTTATTTAAGAATAATAGGGATCATTTTGCTCATAATTATACTGAGTCAAAGTTGACCATTTTATTCAAACTAAAGAAGATATTAAGTAAAAGACATAAAATGGCGTGCAAAAAGTGCAACTTTACAATACTCATAGTGTTTTATACATTATGCGCAAGTGGTAGCATAAGAATTAATCGTCACAAAGGTGAACTGATTAATTCTTTTGAGCAACATATGGTCTTATGATAAAATAATTGGATATTTGTGTTTGATTAGACGTTTAGTCCACTTCTAATCCAATTGATTTTTGTCTTTTTTCATTTTTAAATTTTAGTCTTTGAGACTGAATGAAACTATTTATTCTTTATGAAATAAAAGTTCAATGTAGATTGATTAATTTGATCTACCCTGTAGCACCCCGACCTGACTAAATATTGATTAACTTGCTAATTACTAATTGGTACCGACTTACAGAATGATTAAGGGAATTAATCATAATCTCGACGGTCGCGATAGACTGATAAAATAATTAATATGTCTGGAGAAGAGGGTGCAACACCCGAATCCAAATTACTGATTAATTCGGTGAAATAATGCCTTTTTAACACTAACGGAACTCGAATTAGCTAACTACGGAAATCCGAAATAAATAATAAATGATACGGAACCTCTGACACTAAAGATAACTGAAATACAAACTCTCGGAACAAACTGCATCGAAAAAGGAGCTACGGAATGAAAGTTATGTAGGAAACATTCAAACAGAATTAATGCGCAGCCAAACAGGGCCTTAGCCCAAAATATGTAAAATGGCCAAAAGTGAGGCCAAGGGGAATTGAACCCTTGACCTATAGAGGGAAAGGAATTTTACCCAAAAATTTAGCAGGTGAGCTGCCATCACTTTGTGTCTATATATGCAACCTAATTGTATATAACACTGAATTACCCCAAGCTGCCACCCAAACTAAGCAATGGCAAACCATGCAAACCCCACATGATTGACTGAATCATCTCCCATCAGCCCACATCATCCCCCATGATCTTACTGACTCTCTGATGTGTATATACATCTATATATAGAGATATATACGTATAGGAGTGTATATATTATACATAATATTTGTGATTGACTTTGATCACAAATAGGTCTTGTGTATAAAATGAGAATACTGTGAGTGAGGCTTGTTTGTGTGTGCTCGGTAGAGAAAGGGGCAGACCTGTCTCTGGGGTGAGAGCCATGGTGTGCATGTGTGTACATGGCCATGTGAGGGATAATACTGATCCATGGAGGTGCATGAAAGAGGAGAAAGGACTGAAGGTGCACGACTAACTGAGGCGCACTTGGAGTGCCAAAAATCAGGAACTGAGCCATGGGTGGAGGATCTGATTTAAGGTAAATACCAAAAAAAATGCTTTGGTTTTCTGTTTAAATTTTAGTGCTGTTTCTGATAAGTTTTGGTCCATATAACTATACATATAGACTACTAAGAGGCCTAGGACTGTTCTGAATTAATTGGGAAGGTCGAATAAGGCATGAAACCCACTGACCGTAGGAACTGCCATTAATGACCACCTCAAAAACTGAGTCTGATTCGACCCAAGATAAACTGAACTCGGTTGGTCAAGACCTAATCTAGAGGTCACAAGGATTCCAAAAATACTGACCCAAGACCCAAAACCGCATGGGAAGACCCTCAAACCTGAACTTGCAGGTCACGGGTCTATGACCCATTTTTATCAACAAGGCTTTAAAATTTGTTTGAAACACGTGAAATGAACCGCCATGACCTAGGGATCACAAAGAACCAAACCTTATGAGATTTGGTTGAGAGATGGGGGCATACGAACGAACTGAAACCCCTCACGATAATCGGGCTGAACAGAGCTCAATCCTTAGATTCGACGCTCTAAACTCATGCCAAAGTATCGGTTTAACTCCCAGAAATGTTTTGGGATGAAAATTAGTTGAAAAATCTGCCTGAAACTTCACAAATTGAAGAAAAACCAAAACTGTAAACTAGGGCTACAATAGCAGAGGCGATGGGGAAGACGGAGTTGACTCGGCCAAGTTGACCGAGTCAGGCTGAGTTGGCCAGTTGACTCATACACGTGTCGAGCAACGAACTGGCCACCTCATAAATAAAACTGTGTCGTTTTGGCTAAACTGATTTGTTTTAAATTAAAATCGGCCTGTTTGGTTATGGGCTTTAAAAATTGAAATTGGGAAATTGGAATAAGCTATCCAAGGATAAGGGGCCAATTGGGGGATAACCAGGATATTGAATTCTGGTTTTTTGAAGGACAGTGAACCGGTTGGTTCACAATATTTTTGGACCGGTTCAATTATTGAACCCTAGAACCCTTTGGTCTGAACCCCTAATTTATAAAATTCTGTTTTGACCCCATATGTTTTCTGATATTACGGTTTAACCCCCAACAGTTCTGAATATTATACAGTGGCCCAAATTTTGGAAAAATTGTGCAATTAAGCCCCTAGAAAAATAATTAAATAATTAATTAATTATTTTATTAAATAGGTAAAATTATAATTTTACCCTTGGACATTAAATACGCCAAACGGAGTCCAAATAAATTAAATGAATAGTGTATTTTCACTATTTCAAGCATTCCGGACTCAATGGTGGAGTCCGATTTTGGAAATACAGTCCCAAAAAATACAGACACTTAAATGGTAAATGACTAAACTGCCCCTAGAGATACTTAGGGCCGATCAAACATAAAAGATAGTCTAATTTAACTATGTTGGACACTCTGGACCCAATAGTGAGGTCCATTTTATGAACTGAGGTCCCGAAAAGTTTGGTTATACAACATGTAAAATGACCAAAATATCCCTGAGCACGGTAAGTACAAAGTAGAGGTCGAATAAAGGTCAATCTGACCTAATAAATTATCATAAGCATAATTATGAAAATCGAAGGACTAAATAAGACTCCAGAACAATCAACGTGTAAAACGAGAAATGACCAATGTGTCCCGATGATAAAAAACAGATACCAAATGAAGTCCAAAAGACTCAAAAATTTATATATACGATAGGTGGACTATTCTGAGGACCATGATAGGGTCCGAGGTAAGAATGTCAAAATTACCATTTTACCCCTAAGGGCAAGTAAGTGCTTAATTGACAACGACTGCAGTCAAAATGACTTAAAATATTATTCAAACAGCTTCTAAGTCTGTTTAAGGAATTTAATAACATAAGTTGAAAACTCAGTGAGTGGGTAATAGGCCAATGAACTTAATTAGGCCATCTGATAGACCCCTAGAATGATGAATAAGACATGAATGAATGAATTCTGACCTGTTTATAATTAATGATGATTATTCAGGCTATGCAAGGATATGCCTAAAGTATCTAGAGATTAATAGAGTATTTGTAAATGGAGGATTCAATACTAAGAAACAGAGGTAAGTAAAACCTGGACTTTGTTATGTGGTCTTTCCTTAGCCATGTGACATTTCTTTCTTCATGCGGCCACCTTGTACTCCATTATCTGATATGTCTTGATCTCCACAATTGATATTGTTCTATTTTGTGGACTTGATGAGTGATTGCATGTCGATACCTTGATATAATTTATACGTAATTCTTTGATGCTTGAATACTGAACCGTACATGTTATATGATAAAAAAAAAGTACTACTCCACAACTTGTGAAATTATCTATGCATGACCTAATCCTTCTGTGGTAGTACTTGACTCGTTACACACTTCAGCCCTTAGGGGCAAGATGCCGACAGTCTACACGTGGTTGTGAGCGTCACATCGCACGACCGGGCTACCCGTGGGTGTGAGCGTCACTACGCACGATTGACACGTAGTCATGCAAGGCATGATGTACGACTTGAGTCCTGGAGGACACGAAAAGTTGATAGCGCTGTGCTGTAAGCACGAAAGGGTATGCCGGGCCTTGACAGATAGCATCTAACAGACAATTCCTTTTATCTCTCATATGATATGCTTTTGGTTTCAATGTGTTAAATACCTTTGGGCATTGTTGACATCGTATTCCTTGGATTCTTGATATGCTTGAGAGCTTTTCCTTGGAATACCCCTTGTTGTACTATTTGACATGATGACATGCCTACGTAGACGTTTTCTGATTTTGGCAGCACATTATTTGGCTATTCCTTGTTGTGGTTTTGTGTACTTGCCTTGGGATATGCCCATAGGACCTGAGGGTCATTTCTATCGATTTATACATTGGTGACTGGCTATTGTAACCTCTATCATGTCTTCCGTTTTGACATGCATTGATTGGTATTTGTTCACTGTCTACTTTCTTGAACTAATCTTGACCCATAACAGAGGAAAGGACTTTACTTACTGAGCTTTGTTAGCTCACCCCTTATTATAACCATTTTTCAGGTAGCTTATGACGGATGATATGCAGTGAGATAGCTAGTGGAACTAGTGAAGCACAAATGATTCAAATAATTCACACTAACGATATGAACTTCAAGTCAAGTCGACTACGTGCTCTGTAAGGTTAAGTTCATAATTTGTATTAGAATATTATATCGTTAGTGATGAGGTTAGCATAGTATGTCGGATCACTATGATTAAGTGGTACTTGGAGACATTCAGATTATTGATCATTGGAGACGAGTTGATTAACTGAACTGTATTGGTGTAACTTCCGCTTTAAGTAATTCAGTGATATAGAATAGATGCATTAGAGCATGTATATTGATACTTTAGAGATAATTGGTGATTCATTTTAGACGTGCTCTGATGTGTTTGGATGAATTGCATTTCAAATTAAAAAGGTTTTAATTTTCGCTGTTTTGACCCTACATGTAGAATGCAATTCATTGTAAAGTTCAGAAGTTGCCTTTGGTTGGTCGCATTGTCAGTGGGAAAAACTGGCAAGGTGGCCAACTGGCATCACATCCTCAGGATCCGCGTATGGTGGGTTTCAGGTCGTGACATACCCCATGTTAGAAGTAACTTCATTATATGAATACGATAGTGGCGCGCTTTGTCTCATTGGATTATTTGATAATTTTGGACTTATCTCTTTATGGCTTTCCACGATGTTATTTTTTGAACAATAAGATAGACACATTGAACTAGATTGAATGGCTAGATTAGCTTGAGAAGACCCATTGCGATTACTCAAAAAAATCAGTCTATCAGTGTGTAAACCCTATTTGATTGGAAAGACCTGTAAGAAACCTTATTTGTAAGGCAGACCGGCTCCTTATCCACTAGAGTCAGTCCTAATAGCATATGCGAAGTCATGATGTTATGAAAATTGGGCATATAGTAGAACCTATTATTTTCTTATTGTGTTACTCGCAGTATGATTGCTCACCTAACTCAAGCATTAGTTTCTTTGAGCATTGCTATAAGCATTAGTTGCTTTAAGCATTTGTCAAGAGGTTGAGTGTCAAAAATGAAGAATTCTGAAATTCTTCACACTAATTGTAAGCAAGAGTACTTGTCTGATTACTTCAAGACAATGATGTGAGAAAAATAAGGAAATTGAATTTTGTTAAATAGGGTTAAGTAGATGATGGCGCAAATATGTTTTGTGTGGCTGTGTGGCTCATATCCTTAACTAAGTGCCCTAATAGTCAATTCCTTTAAGATTGAAAATGGTAAAAAGCCTAATTTGGAGGTTTATCATCTTTTGGGGTTTATGTGATTTGTTTACATTATTTATTAATTTTGGGAAAACTTGACCCTAAGTTTTAAAAATATTAGCTTTTTAAAATATTCTTTTTAAAAGTTTAAAGGACCATTGGGTTTTTAATTGAACATCCCAAGTTAAGGAATGACTAAATTGAGTTACGCAATGAGAAAACTTTAAAGGATTTTTAACTTTGTGGGTTAACGGAATCTATGGAATTCACACCATCTCTCGGGGAGGGAGGAAAATTGTTATCTCATTCTAGAATCGCCGATGATATTTTGGATAGTGGGAGTGTACTATTAGTTGGAATTGTACCAATTCTTCCAGGTCTTGTTAGAAGTGGGTACAAAAGAGAGAGGTTTGAACTCTTTGTCGAAAGACATATAAAACATACCCTCTGACTTCGGGTATTTCATGTCCATATTGCTCCTTATCAGTAGGAAGTCTACCTCGACATTGTTTAAGTGTCCTAAAACTATAACCCCAGAAATGCCTCCAGCTGTTTATATTCAAATCAGTGGTGCAGATATTAAACCAATGAAAAAATTCCCTAATGAAAGGGTGGAAGGGAAACCTAACCCTTATCTCAAACCACTCAAGGTAAACACGTATCTCGCTTTGCTCAGTACGGGAGGGGGCGATCTATGGGTCCAGGTACCTTACAGGACACATTTGTAGGGAAGTTAAAAGCAAGTCTCAGAGCATCTATCATGCCTTGAGTCGTGATACTTTGTCCCTTCTTTCTTTTGTAGGGTCTACCTGAGGTTTCCCCCACAATATTTCTAGGTTCTGTGAAGGCCTCTACTATCCTAACTTTAGAACCAAGATTTGGGTCAGTGACAATCCTATTTTCTACATTCTTTGCTGGGCTACTAGCTATAAGGTTAGCTTATGTTTAGTTGTATATCTCCAAGGACTCTTTTGTTTCATAGCCTGTGCTTGACTAAGCATCAAAGGCTAACATGGTTGAGATAAGAAAATGAAGAGGAACAAAAGAAGATATGAAGAACTTGGAAAAAGATTTGAAACTGAACCTAACTGCAAAGTTGATCAGAGTCGATCTTCTTAGAAGCCAGAGTTCGTCTTACTCGAAGTTTTCTTTAGCGATATGATAGAAAGGCAGAAAATGATGAAAAGAGGGGCATCAGTGTGCTCCCCTCACCTTTTTATACAGATCTAATAGGTGTCACGTGGGAGGTACTCGATTCCGAACTGTTATGGCAGTTAGAGCAATAATGGCCTTGTAATTCCAATTGGCGGCTGACGCAATGAATATCGCATCACCGGTTGTCTCATCAAAATATGAAGTGACGCATTTATACCTATTACACGTGTAACACCTCAAAAATCCTAACCTTAGTTCTGCACGGGTACCACAAAACTGAGGATCGGGGAGAGTAGTTGATATAACATAAAATAACAAACATATTCAAAGCATGACACGTGTTTATCCAGATCAAACATGTATGGGGGGTTCAGAGGTATGTGGTTTAGAATATATCACCACCTTCCATATCCTACCGACCTCAGAATAAGGAAACATAGTTCAATATGGCAACTACTATCTTCGGATATCTTCAAATCCTTATTTTTATGGCTCTTAATCCTACTGAACTTAGGAGATCTACAATTTACAAATAAGACTATATGGTACACTTTGAAGATATATTTAATTCTTCTTTTCAATTATAGCTTTATTTTTTTTTACTAACTTTATCATCGGAGCGATTACCATCGAAACCTTCTCGGTAACCCTCTGATCCTGAGTTCTTGACAAGTAACGAAAGACGGAGGCCCTTCTGATCACAAAGGAGCAGCATCAACATATATTTTTTTCCATCATTCTCTCAGTTGTTAATGGTAAGATTTTTTATTACAAGCTTATGTATAAGATTGTCCTCATGAAACAATGAATTCTAGGATCCATTTGACTTCAATTCATCTCAGTCATCTTCAAAAACATCAAGAAGTACACAATATAATCCGGTAATTGTCTATGGCTTTACCTATTAGCGTAGCAAATTTTTTTGTGGACAAGAAGTTGTGTAACTTTTTCTTGTATTCACTGTTTCAAAAAAGTTATAATATAAGAAACACTAACTTCACACAATGTTTATTCAAGCAATGGTACAGAAAGTTGAAAGAAAATTAACAGATGACAGTTCTAAAATCATTTGACTTGCGTATTATTTTCTCGAAATTTCAATTTTTTGATGAAGACTTTCCTCATTGATGATAAGTCTCTTCATGATCTTTTTCTTGGAGATTGCAGGCCTAATGGCCAATAACTTTATTTCTCTTAATTCGTACGGTTTTGGAATAAATATGTGTGTGTGTATATATATATATATATGTATGTACATAAAGTTTGGATAAATATGATGTGTTTAGGCCACGCGGTTTGGTCTACCGTCTGCGTAGCCATGACAAGAAGCTGAGACGAGTCCTGAATTACTATTGATATTGTCGGTTGGAGAAGAAGGAGGGACCTGTAATTACAAAATACTCTCCAAACAGTACCTTGAGTGCCATCAAATTTCTAGTAAAAAATTAAGCCCAGTTTCCATTTAGTATTACATCGATCCTAAAATTCAAATGATATTCGCTGTGTCATTGTATGTAGTTTAATCCTTCACTCTAATGGATGATGCAGTTGTACTATAACAATTAATTAAAACAACCATTGGAGAGAGAGAGAGAGAGAGAGAGAGAGAGAGTACCCGCTGCAGCTGCACCAATAACATCACCTTTGGAATCTCTAGTGTGTAGAACCAGCCTGGTCTTGTAGTAACCATGGGAGGCATAGAAGTCTTGAAGGGCCATTGAGATGCAGCTCAACCCCATCTTCCCTACCCATTTATCGATGTCTAAAACCACTCCCACATTTACTGGGATTGTTGTGTTCTGCGCCGTGGCCATCTCTCCGAAGAATATTTTTAGAGAGAGAAAGAAGAAGATAGAGAAAATAATGACTTCGGTTGGTTTTCGTCTCATTTTTGAACATCTTAGCAGCTTTCAAATTGGCACAACTATTTATGCAAATGCCAGAAGATGCTTGTTTATGAGGCAGAAATGATTTCGGAATTTGAAGCCTAGAAACACAGTAATTACTAATTAGGTGGGACTTAACTGGATTATATTATGTTATATTATATTATATTAATATACACATATACGTTTAACTTGATAGATAGGTAGATAAAGAAAATGAAATATCTATAGTTTTTCAGTAACATTGGGTGCATGCATGAAATTTTCTTGCTCTCTGGATTAAATTAATTATGAGATACCAGATATGACAATCCAAGATGATCATATATGGAGCTAATGTTATACAAAACAAATAATGAGTTTATAATTAGGACTTTCCCATCCAAAAAAGTAAAAGTTATTATAAAATTTAGGAAGATTTATTAAAATCCTTTTTAATTATTGACAATTACAAGTTTATGGATTTGGTAAAGAAAAAGATAAAGGAAAATAATTTTCATATTTACTTTCTAATTTGAAAGAGCACATCAAAAGAATACATTAGGGGTACTGATAGAGTATTGATGACGGCTATTCAGACCATCAAATAAAAAAAAATTTACTTAAGTAAATGAGAGAATTGAAAAAAATTACTTAGGATTTTGTATATGTATCTTGCCTCTTTTTATAATAGGATAATTGTCATTCTTAATTGAGTAGAATAAAGAAGTTATCAAACTAAGTTGGTAAACTTAACATAGTGATTTTCAAATAGAACACTACCACAAAATTTTGATAAGATGCCAAGTGTGTGAGGTTTGAAGAGTTCAGTCGTATGAGTTATGTTGACCTTATTATTAAATGACCTTCTTCAGGTTTAGAGTAAATGATCTCGACACTTTTGGAATCAAAAGATGAAAATCAAGTTAGACCACACTTGAAGACATATCCTTCCATTTAGAAACTACTACTTTGATGTCAAAATGAATTTTGACAACCAACATCATTTTTATGTCAATAGCTTTTGTTGATAGTTGATGCTGCACTTTTCGACTCGCAATAAGTGTGGGCTCCGTGACCTGTAGAACACTCAGAAGGACGATTAGAGGACCACCGGATTGGCTCCAGCGGTAGCCACTCCGATGCTTAAGTAAGTAAACGGAATTGAAAGACTGTATTGAAAGTCAAAGAATGAGCATAAAAATAAAGCGTACCTTTAGGGTTTAATTTATAGATCGTGGCCTTCCTAAGTTGATTAGGATTCGATGCCATGAATATAGGGATATGATCATCAGAGATTGTAGTTACCTTGTGCAGTATTGTGTTGTAGAGAGAGATTATAATCATAGATAGTAGCTTCCTTGTTGAAGACTGTTTCCGTGTTGAAGACTGTTTCCTTATTCCCTGCTTGGCAGTTGTTAAGGAAACCATAAGGTCGGAACCATATGAAATACTGAGTGAATATTGTCTAGAGCATAAGGTTTGGAAGATATATATATGAGAATGCCCCGAAGGCTGTGGCTGTTCTGTATGATCGAGATTATCAGCTTCGTAAGCACACGTGTCTCAAGGTGATTGGTGTGTCTGTTTGTGGTATATCAGCTACTCCCCCCCGAGCCCTAGTTAGAAGCTAGGGCTTAACTAGGGTTATGGGCTTCGTGAAGCGTCACACGTTTTGTTTCTCCATTTCTCCAGACGTCGGTTTAATGGGTCATTTATTGCGCAGCCGATACTTGAGAAGCCATCATTATTTTCAACCGTTGTGTCGACTCGTCTTAGGAGACTCATATTTCGAATGTGTATATAAAGAGAGGGAAAGGTCTTTTATACCTTTCTTTTGCACTTGCTTCTACAGTACCAGAGGCTGCCACCGCCATTTGGCATATTTTGAAGTTTGAAGGATATCCAGTGTTCATAGTCTTTCTTGATCTCAGGTTTAATTTTAGTCCTTTTCTACATTCCTTCTCATTTGCTTCATTTCTTTCTTTTGTTCGCCATGTCTAGCCTTGAGTCACCCTCTAGTTCGGGCAGTCCTTCTGGGATCGTTCCTTAACTGCAGTTAGTGAATCTTTCTTCTGTAGATGATGATGAGAATAGACTGGTAGAGCCCCCCTCTAGTCCGGGGGTTAGGATTGTTGATGCATTTGATGAGCCCCCGAATAGGGCTGGTGAGACCTCTGGTCGATCCGGTTACAGAGAGGAGGGTGAGAGTGCAATCACCGAGAAAATGTTGACAGAGTTGTGGGAGAAATTCAATCTTCCCTCAAACTTTACTTTCAGGGTCCTAGACTCTCGAGATTGCCCAAGCGATGTTAGAGAGGGGGAAATCTGTGCCTACCTGGCTTGGTTTGAAATGGGATTGACACTCCCTCTTCCTGAACTTTAACAGTTGGAGACATTTGTTGAGCTTCATTGTGTTGGGGCATATAAATAATGTCAATGTGTCCCTTGACTTGATCCGTAGTAATATGGATCTAAAACTTCAGAAGGCGGAAGGCCTTTATTATATGTCTTTTGATAATGGGTTCAGACCACTTACTTCTGTGCCCTCTTCCAACAAGACTTGGAAGAAGTGGTATTTCTTCATAAAAGGAGGATGGGAATTCAAGGACTTCGAAGGCCAACCTTCAACATTCCCTCGAACCACTGGGCGAAAGAGTGAGGTCCAATTTTCTCGTGGCTGTGTTGATTTCATTTTGTACACCAATTGCTGAACTGATCAATTTCTATGTTTTTCGTGCAGTTAAGAGCGTGTGGAGAAGACCGAAATTCTCTCCTGCGATTCAGAAGCAATACAAGAAGCTCTTAAAGCCCAGCAACCGAAACCATTCCTCTATTGTCAATCCTGATAAATTGATGGCTGCCAGAGGAAGTGTTGAGGAGCTTGCAAAGAATATGATGGCACGGTGGGAGACCGAGCCATCTTCATCTGTAGCAGTGAGGAGGCTTCTTCCCTAGTGGACCCTCCTATCCAGACGAAAAGGAGGAGGATACTTTCGATCTCTCTTGACCCCACTGAGGGGGAGAGAGAGGCGCCTGCCCCCATTTCTATGGTCCCCCTAGCCCCGTTCAAGCAAGCGGGCAAGGGGGCGTCATCCTTGGTGGCCCCTGATGCTGTAGGGGCCAAAAAGATTCTGGAGGATTTTTGGGCCAAAGGCTCAAGCAAAATTAGGCCCTAGAAGTCGGAGAAGCTTCTTGCTGACCTAGCTTCTCTTCAGGTCAAGGTGAGTTCTTTGGGTTTTTATCTCCTTTCCCTTTTTTCCAAGTGTTTTGGTTGGTACTGAACTGTGTGCTTTGTACCCTGTAGGCTCTGCACACCCTTTCTGCCTTGACGGAGGTCTCTCCTCCTTCAGAGGAGGTTGATCAACTCAAGACCGAGCTGGACGATCTCAGGCTTCAGCTTGGTACTACTCGGTCGGAGGCTCACGACTCTGCAGAGAAGCTGAAGGAGTCTCAGAATTCTCTGATCGTGATGAAGTCAGAGAAGGACCTTGCTGTTCAGCGGGCAAAGAGGCTGCAGAAGGAGTTGGACGGCATGCGGTATGAGTATAACCAGAAGCTTGACGATGCAGTGGAGCAGGCCAAGGTGGATAATGAGGTGGAGATGAGGATGAAACTGGAAGGAATGGCCAACACCCTGATCATGTTTGGCTTTAACAACTTCCGAGATAGGTTCCTTGCCAAGTTTCCCGACTTCGACATATCCTCGATTGTGCCTCCAGGGGTTACCCCTCCCGAGGTTGCAGTTCCGAGCAGGTGGTCGAGGTTCTTCTTGCCAACTCCACTAAAGTTGTCATCCCAAGTGAGACGGTTGATCCTGCTCCTGCCGATCCCCTTCCAGCCGTTGAGCCTGCCTCTGCCGATCAGGCTTAAAATATGCTTAGTTTAGGTTTTTTGTTGTTTTTGTTGTTTTTTTTTTTTTTTTTTTGAACTTCAGTGTAACAGACTTCTTCAATGAAACAATTTTTCTTTCCTAAATGTCTTCTCTTGTGCTCGGTTGACCCATGTAGTATTTCCTTTGAATTTGTTGTTGATGTGAGAAATTGATGCAAGTAAGGCTGCTCTGGATCCCTCCAGATCAGCTTTCAAGAATTGGTAGTTATCTTTCGAACTGTAATTGTGATAAGATAATGACTATAGACTAGCTTTGATTGCTTCTTCTTCTTTGGATAAGAGAGGAAGGTAATTTCAATCTGACATGTAGGGATCTGACGCTGATCTTGTGCCACATATACACTGAGAGTAAATTTTAGAGAATTCTGCGGCAGTTTGCTCTGAACTCAAGTTTTGTAGTAGAAACGGTGTCTTGTGTCTGTTGCTCTGATGATTGAGACTTTTGCCTTCTAAATCATTCATGTAATATCCCGACCCGAGATACCAGGTCATATGACACGTATTACGAGATTAAAGAAAATTAGTGTAAAAACATTTACACTCAAAGAGAATAATTAATTAAATAAATAATCAATTAATTATTTATGTGAAATAATTAGTTTTAATTATAATTAAATAATTTAAACACACATTAGACTACATGGAAGGTGTAATGTGTATATGTATATGTAAGCCAAGCATTTATGCATGTATGTACATAGATACATTAAATATATATATGTGTAGGTATATACCCATGTGAATGAATAAATATATTTATCTATGTGTATATATAATATGTTAATATATGTGTGCATGGAACCGTGAGGGTGTGTGAGTGTGTGAGACATTATATATATATATATATATATATATATATACATGGAGGGGACAAGGAGGTATGGTGGGAAGTGAGAGAAAGTAAGGTACCTATGTACAATATATGTATAATATATGTTGTTAGGTGAAGAGGAATGGAAGAAGGCATGGCCAAATCAGAAAGTGAGGCTGATTGAGATAGGGTAAGGGGGTGAAAAGAAAGGAGTTGGTGATGGCCCTTGATATGAATACATATCCATATATGCATATATTATATACACACAAAAAGAAAGAAAAAGAGAGAGAGAGAGAGAGAGAGAGAGAGAGAGAGAGAATTCAGAAGAGGAGAAAAGAGATCTTGGAGGAAGGGGGAAGAAGAGGGAGTCACTGTTAGAGGTACAACATCAAAAACTTAACATTTCTCTCTCTAAAGATTTTCCTATGCATGAACTGTATTAGCTTCTGATTTATGTATATATGATGTTTAAGATGTGTCTAGACTTAACCAAGCATGAAATTAGACCTCAAAAACCCCAAGAAAATAGAAACCCACGTAAAGCAGCCATTGGAGGACCTTGCTCAAGCAGGTTTGAACCAATGGTAACCAAATCAGGTTTTGATCATCAAGACCTCAACTAGACTCCACAAACATACCAAAAACCTATAACCACGATCAAAACTCAAAAGAATCGAAGCTCAAATATCGAGTTATAGGTTCGGGTTCCAAAAACAAATCTCAAAAATATGAGATTAAATATACTTTTATGAATGAAAAGTGAAGCCCCATGAAGAGGGGATCACAACAGAACAAGTCTCATGAAATTTGGCTCAAAAATGAGCATTTACGACCGAGGTGTAGGTTTGATTATCAAACCTTTACCCAAACGATTGAGCTTGGTTCAAGCTCTCAAACGGATGCCAAATCCTTCCTAGAGTTCCCAGAAACATTTTAGAATGAGAAGCAGAGAGAATGGATCTCTCAAAACTCACGAAATTAAAGAAAAAGAAACACAGAAAAATAGGGTTACAACGATGAAGTTGGGGAAGACGATCTACAATGACGGGTCAGGTCTTGGGCCGGGCATCGGGTTGGGCCCCGACCCAACCGAGAAACGGTTAAAACCCTTTAACCGAAACTACGACGTTTAAGTTGGGAATTTAAAATTTTAAATTTTAGGACTGACGTCATGATGACATCAGCATTATGTGTTGAACCGGCCCAAACTGGTTGGTTCGATGAAAATCCAAACCGGTTCACTTAAATCCCAACTGAACCAACTAGTTCAAACCGAAACTTATGGAAATTAGATTTTGACCCCAACTGTTTTACTGATTTATATTGTGGCCCAATTTTTGGAAAATTTATGCAATTAAGCCCCTGAAAAAATAATTAAATAATTAATTTAATTATTTAATAAATAAAGCAAAATTATTATTTTGCCCCTGAGTCATATATAAAGCAAATGAAGTCCAAATTAAACATATGAATAGTGTATCCTTACTATTTTGGATATTCTGAGACTAATGGTAGGGTCCGTTTTATGAGATGGGGCCTGAAAAATAAAGACACGTAAAGGGGTAAATGACCAAAATACCCCTTGACCAAAATTAACAAGTTATTAGTGTATTCTTACTATCTCGGACCTTCTGAGTCCAATGGTGAGGTCCACGACACGAGATGAGGTCCCAAACATAAAGACACGTAAGGGGGTAAAATGACCAAATTACCCCTAGTACCTCAAAAGCCAAATTAAAACCAGAGAAAGTCTAAGTTGACTTTCTTTGATATTCTGGACTCAAAAGTGGAGTCCAAATTATAAAACGAAGTACAGAAAAATATGACACGCAAATGGGTAAATGACCATTTTGCCCTTTTACATACAAAAGTCCAAATTAAATTCTTGGAAAGCCTAAACCGACTTTCTTCGACGCTCTGGACTCAATAATAGAGTCTATTCGACCAAAAGAAATGTCTAAAATAAAAAGACATAAAATTTGATGAATAGCATCTGTCAAATGACTATGGACTGAAATATTGCCAAAGAACTAAACTGAGGCAAGTACGAGAAATGAAATACGAAAAGACACGACACGTAAACATGTCAAATTAATAACTTTAATTCAAAGTTAATGGAGCTACCAGAAGAGTATAAATTGAAATAAATTAAATTTCTAACACATTAAATTGTGTCATAGATTAAGAGTACAAGTTACGAGTTAAGTTAAGTACATATGAATTTATGAAATCGTTTTAGGATCTAATACGATTTAAGCATAAGTTAAGGAACATTGAGATGATTTTACAATAAATGTGAAGTTGATGAGATATTTATGAATTGTTCTTAGGAACTACAAGGAAAGTGGGAAAGCGTATTATTAGCACTAACCCTAAAGGACCAAGGTGAGTAACCCTGCATTCGAATTGGAGATTTAACTCCACGGATTTCAAAGAAGTTTTGAGCTCAAGTCATGAAAAGTATTTGAATATCGAATTCAGTTTCATACGCCTTCTGTTTTAAATTATTCTATTCAGATAACAGATTTACTTACAGTTTCTTTTAAATATGCCTTAGCATGTTTGAGTTTTTTTAAATTGCAAAATCTCTGAGATATATTCTGAATTCGTATATTCTGAGAATTGAAAGTTCTATTATAAAGTTATATACTTTATGTTTGAATACTTTTAAATAGTATTTATGAGACGAAGTCATGAGATAAAAGTAGTTTCTTGAAATACAAGATAACTGTGCATAAGCATGAGACAGGGTATTGGGGTTCACAAGGGACTCCATTACCCTGTGGAGCCGATAAGCTTTTAGGTTCTACGGAATTCAATTGATTGTCAAATGTCTGGTAGCAGGATCTAATCCCACAGGCAAAGAGATATCTCGACAAGAGTAAAGAGGGAGTCTGGTTCAAAACAGATTCCAAGAGCAAAAGTGAAAAGAAAAGATATTGAAAATGAAAGCAGATTTTAACCCTCATTTTCACATTTACATGTTTGAGTTTATATATACTCTATTTAAAGAAGAACATAATTTTAGCTTGAACACTTTACACGTTTCAAAGTTATGAGTTTTATGGAATACATATAATTGTATTCAAAGTTACAAGTTTTATATGAAAAGCATATGTTAGCTTGAATACTTTACATGTTTCAAAGCTATGAGTTTATGAATGCATATATTCTGTGTTTAAAAGATACTAACAATTGACAGTGATTGATTTATAAACCTTTATGAGCTAAAACCACTGTTGATTGAAAACCCCATGACGAATGTTGGAATTGCTCACAAGCTTAGATTAGCTTACCCGGACTTTGTTCGGATCCCCCTTTCAGGTGACTGACAGCAGTCGAGTTTTGAAGACGGTGAATCTGCCGGCTTATGGAGATATAAGTAGATGGTTCCTTTTGGAGTTATGTAGAGTTTATTAGCACTTATGTTTAAGATACAGTACGAAAATATGTATAAACCCTACGGGGTAATTAATGTTGATGGTTGTATGATTTAAGTCTTTAAAATTTTAGTTATGCTTTGAATGTGTAACCATGTATGCTATGTATGAGCGGCAGTATCAGACGGATGTGCGTAAATTTAAATAAGAAAAAAAAAAGAAAAAGTTTTTCATGGTTCCGCAAAACGTATGTCGCACATCTATCCGATACCGCTGTTTATGTGAGCCTTTGCCCAAGGGTCCTCGGGCCTGAGGGTGGCGGTGGCGATGCGAGATCCGTACAGGGTGGGTTTCGGGTCGTGACAATTCAGACCTGGACTGATATATATCCGAACTGAAGGCTTTTTGTCATACGCGTGGTCCGTCAAGGATCAATGGAATGGCAAAGACTGTGAGGTCTGTATGTTAGACCGAAGGCCTTTGTATAAAGGTGGATCGGACCTTGTTTGTTTTGATCAATTCAGTATGCTTGGGAAGCCTTGTATCTTGTCGCCTAAGTATCCGAAAGGAAGATTCTATACTTCATCCATTTATATAGCTGTCTTTTGGGTTTTCGAGACCAACCCTTTATTTAACCGTTGCGACGATTCGTCTGGGTGAATTTTGGGCTTCGAAGGTCTATACATATGAAGGAGGAGCGTAAGGTTGCCCCCCATCTTTTACTTGTGTTCCTATACTGTTACCTGTCGGAGAGAATTTGAATGCTTTTTAGAGGTTTACCGTTTGCCCGGAGATGATTGACGATTTTCAATCCGAGTTGGGAATGATTAAACTGTGGCTGAGAGTTAACCTTCCCTTTGATTCAGTCTCCAAGGAAGGATTAGAGGAGGCTAAGATCTCCTTGTCCATCTTAGCATCTGGTCGAGATTTCTCCGATGGGAGGTAGACCCTCCTTGATTCAACCGAGCTTGGAGCATTGGTGATGAAGACAAAGGTGGGATGCCTCCTTCCCTTTGTGTCTTGGCAGAGACCCTTGCTTAAATCGGCTGGGGTGTGACAACTGCTCTGAGGGAGATGAATGGAGGTCCTCTGAGACCCAGAGCCCTTATCATCCGTTGGTCTTGAGATCAATGACAGTGATGATGAAATGGCCTGGGTGCTTCTTGATACAGATTGGGGTTCAAGATTCCTTCCTTTCAAATGGAGCCGGCGGCGGTAATGGAAGTTTGGATCCTGGATCCCTTTCTCATTCGAAGAAGAAAGCCATGATGTCGTATAGTGTTTGCCTTTGTTGTAGCTTTTTGTGTACTTGTTCTGTTTCTAGTCTTCTTGTACTGATGTAAATTTTCTAAATCATCAATAAAATTGAGTTCCTTCTTCTCAGATCTGATGTTCTTTGTGTTTGAATGTGCCCTTCTGGAGTTAAAACTCCTTTTCGTGCACTTCTGATGTCTAACTATTCTAAGAATAGATCAAAGAAACTTTGTAGAAGTCTTAAATTAAAGTACTTCAAACCTGCTCGGTACTGTAGCACTTGTTGCTTGTTGATAGATAAGCCAAATAATCAGCTCTGAGACATTCAAAATTTTAGTTTGGAGATGTTCGGAACTTCTGTCTTTGGATGGACTGGATCATAGAATCTGTGTATTAAAGATGGACCAGGCTAGGAAGACCTGTGCATTATAGATGGACCAAGTCCTAAGACTTGTGCATTATAGATGGACCGAGCACTGAAGCTCATGCATTATTAATAGACCAAGTACGAAGACTTGTACATTATAGATGGACCGAGCAGTGAAGCTCGTGCATTATAGATGAACCAAGTACGAAGACTTGTACATTATGGACCAGGCTCTAGAGGCCTGTGCATTATAGATGGACCAAGTACGAAGACTTGTACATTATGGACCAGGCTCTGGAGGCCTGTGCATTATAGATAGACCAAGTACGAAGACTTGTACATTATGGATCAGGCTCTAGAGGCCTGTGCATTATTGATGGACCAAGTACGAAGACTTGTACATTATGGACCAGGCTCTAGAAGCCTGTGCATTGAAAGATGAACATTCCATGGAAGTAAAAGAAAGAAACATCTCTATTGATAATACTTCCGTAAATGTTCCACATTCCATGGCCTAGGAATAGACTTCCCAGTCATGTCCTCTAGCCAGTAGGTGGTAGGCCTAACAACCTTTGTTACTTTGTAGGGCCCTTCCCAGTTTGGTGACAGTTTTCCCATAGTGGGATCCTTGGTGTTTTGAAAGTGTCACGACCCAAAACCCACCCTCTGCGGATCTCGCATAGCGACCGCCGCCCCAAGGCCCGAAGGCCTCGGGACAAGGCTCACGTCTGCAGCGGTATCGAATAAATGTGCTTCATGTGGTTGCGAAAGCGTGAAAAAACTTTTTCTTTTCTCATTTTAAAATTTGCACATCCGACCAATACTACCGCTATTCACAATGGTACACATGAATATAAAATCAGAGCATGATTAAAATTTAAAGACTTCATACAAATCCATGTCTAGTTGTCCCTCGGGACTTAATTACATAACATCAATTATTTTCTGCCCAAAATAACTAACTAAATTTTATAATGTCTCCCAAAAAGAAAACTACTCTTCCTGCCCTTAGTTGTTCATGCCCTTCCTCAAAATGGGCAAGACTCTAATCATCATTCCGATCAGCCAGGACTGCTATCGGTCACCTGAAAGGGGGGCGGATAAAATCCGGGTAAGCTAATCAAAGCTTGTGAGTAATTCCTGCATTCGTCATGGGGTTTTCAATTGGTAGTGGTTTGGCACATTAGAGTTTATGAAATACGCACCACCAATTGTTCGTACATTTTAGAATACAGAGTATACGCATTCTTTAAACAGATAGCTTTGAACATTTAAAGTATTCAAGCTGAAATACATTTATTCAAATAGAGCATATGCATTTTAAAAGCATATATAAACATGTGAAATAGAATAGGGGTAAAACCTACTTCTATTTTCAAAATCACTTTGTCATCTTTTCTCTTTAATTAGGTGGAATCTGTTTCAAACTAAGCTCCCATTTTACTGCAATGCTACAATGGAGATATCTCATTTGCCTAGGGGATTAGATCCTTCTACCGGGCATTTCTTCGTGTCATAGTTGAATCCCGAAGGATTTCAACGTCACATGTGGTGGTACTTAGTACCGTTTATCTTGTAAAACATTTATCACATGACTTCTTCAATGGATACGTTCATGAATATTTAAAACATGAAATGTATAACTTCTACAATAGAGCTTCAAATACATGTGATAATCACATTCAGAATTTTTAAAGAGATTTGCATTTGATTTAGACATGCTAAATATTTTCAAGAAAAGTGCTGAATATAAAACATTCATCAAGCATGTCGTAACAGAATATTTTAAAAGAACGGAATCATATAAAGACTGAATTTGATATTCAAAGGCTATAATTACTTGAACTTAAAACTTCTTCAAATATATGGAGTTAAATCTCCAGTTCAAATACAGGGTTACTCACCTCGTATGTCTAGGTTGGCTCTATAAAGGCGCCTTCCCTTTACCCTTCTCCTTCCTTAGCCTATCAAGATTTATGAAGATCTCATAAATTCCATATGTGCTTAATCAACCTCATAACTCATTAATTGTAGACTGTGAAAAGCCTAATTCTTATACTGGTCTGACTTATAGC
Source organism: Nyssa sinensis (assembly GCA_008638375.1). Classification (NCBI taxonomy): domain Eukaryota; kingdom Viridiplantae; phylum Streptophyta; class Magnoliopsida; order Cornales; family Nyssaceae; genus Nyssa; species Nyssa sinensis. Next base: position 23,503,702 of record CM018046.1, read on the forward strand.
TGTATTATAGATCTAGCAATTATGTACTTAATGATAATAATATTACCTGCGACGCATTTCGGCTAAGGTTTCAGCGTTCTCTCTTTCCTCTTCCCTTTTCTTCTTTTCTTCTTTCTTTTTCTTAGCCTCGGCCACCATTGCCTTGGTGGGTGATTTATGAATGAATGGTCTCACCGAGATGACCTCCGTTGCCTTGGCTATCTTGATGAACCTAGCAATCACTCTCTGCTGATGTAACAGTTCTTGCATGAAGGCCTGTTGTTTTGGATCTTTAGCCCTTTGGGCCTTGGTCATGATCGTGAACTTCGGTCGTTGTTCTTCCATAATTATCACCTAAGATCAATTTATGAGTTAGAAATTTTATTCTAAGGTTGATGTGTTGTCGTGTCTTTTCGTAATTCATGTCCTCATTTACGTCGTGGATTATATCTTTGGCATTACTTTAATTTATAGTCATCTGATAGATGCTATTCATCAAATTTTATGTCTTTATATTTTAGACATTTCTTTTGGTCTAATAGACTCTGCCATTGAGTCTGGAGTGTCGAAGAAAGTCAGTTTAGGTTTTCCACGATTTTTAATTCGGACTTTTATATGTAAAAGGACAAAATGGACATTTATCGTTTTACGTGTCATATTTTTTTCGTATTTCGTTTCATAATTTGGACTCCATTATTGAGTCCGGGATGTCAAAGAAAGTCAATTTAGACCTTCCTTGGTTTTAATTTGGCTTTTGGGGTATTAGGGGTAATTTGGTCATTTTACCCCTTTACGTGTCTTAGTGTTCGGGCCCCATCTCGTAAAACGGATCCTACCATTAGTCTCAGAATATCCAAAATAGTAAGGATACACTATTCATTTGTTTAATTTGTACTTCATTTGCCTCATTTATGACCTAGGGGCAAAATAGTAATTTAACTTTATTTATTAAATAAAGTTATTAATTATTTAATTATTTTCCAGGGGTCAAATTGAATAAGTTTTCCCTCAGTTGAGCCCCAGTAGAATTTCTTAGAAAGTTTGGGGTCAATCCGTAAATAAGGAAAGATTTGGTTTATTATATTTTAAATAATATAGTGAACCAGTGGGTTCGGTCCAACCCTAAGTGAACCGGTCCGGTTCACTTATAAACCAACCGGTTTCACACGTAAGGTTGACGTCAGGATGATGTCAGCCCTAATGTTTATATTTAAAAAGTAAAACGTTGTCGTTTCAATAAACCTAGCCCGTTGGACCCGGTTTGACCCGGACCCGTAACCGAATCCGACCCGACCCGAACAGTGTCGTCTTCCCCACGAGGGTCGACACTGTTCATCCAAAACCCTAAATTTTTACAGTTCACTTTCGTGACATTTTACAACTCCATTTCTTCTGCTTTCTTTTCTAAAATATCCTTAATACTTTATAGCACACTTTTACATTGATTTGGAGGTTCGAATGTAGCTCAAAAGCTTGGTTTAAGCCACAATAACCGAACTTGTAAGTCGTCGGTTCATGCTCTTTTTTCATCATTTTTCGCAAGGTCGGGCTTATTTTGATCCCCTCTTCATGAGGATTTAATTCCTATTCATAGATGTTGATTTAAAGGAGAGTTTAAGGGTCTGGGTTGTAAACCCGTAACCTACAAGTCAATGGTTGGGGGCCTTATCTTGTGATTTTTGATCGCGGGTATAGGTTTTTATGTTGCTCGTAGTGTCTAGTTTAGGTTTTGATCAACCAAATCTAGTTTGGTGAGCTTTGGTTCAGACCTACTTCAAGCAAGGTCTTCCATGGTCGTAGCTTCTAGGTTTGGTATTTCTGAGTGTTTTCAAGCTTAGATTTCATGCTTAATCATGTTTATCTACTTTAAACATTATATATACAAAATCTAGAACTAAAACAGTTTATGCATAGCAAAATTTTCTAGAGAGAGAAAGTGATGGTTTTTGTGTTTTACCTCTAACAATGGCTCTCTCTCTCCTTCCTCCTTCGTCCGAGACCTCCCTTCTCTTCTTCTGAATGCCCAGAACTCTCTCTCTCTTTCTCTATGGCTGATCGGGTGGAGATTTTGTGTGTATACAATGTATGCCCATATGTATAAGTGAGAACTTTAATGGCCATCACTTCACTTAATTGCCCCTCACTTCACCCCCTTACTCCATCAGATCAGTAGCCATACTTCCCCCTATTCATCTTCACCTAATGACATATAATATATACATATAGTACATGGCCTCCTTACCTATCTTAATTTTATGTCTCTTTCTTGTATATATATATATATATATATATATATATGTATATATAACATTTAATATACATATTACACAACACACTCACACACATACGGCTGATCTTATATATATATATATATATATTTACTTAATTTTTTATGTTTAATTTATTCCTAAATTATTTATTCAATTAATTACATTTTATCAATTAACCATTATATTTTTTATTAATTATAACAAATACTTAACTTCTCATATTAATAAATTAATTTTATTAATTTAATTTATCATTATCTTAAAGGCATAATATTTACCTCCATTTTTCATATCCTCGTAATACGTGTCACATTACCCAACATTCTCGGGTCGGGGTATTACAGAAAGACTCTTCTTAAGACAAAGTCTCCGACTTGAAAGTTGACCGTCTTGAGTCCTACCTTGGATTTGTCGACCATTCTCTGCTGATAGGCTTTCATCCTGATGCTGGCTTGATCCCTTCTTTCTTCAAGCAAATCCAAATTTTTCATCAGCTGCTGATCATTGGATTCTTTCTCAAAGGCTTCAGTTCTCAGAGTTGGCATACCAATCTCAACCGAAGTTACTGCTTCTGTACCATAGGCCAGTGAGAAAGGAGTTTCAGAGGTGGGAGTTCTTCTGCCCACTTTCCTTTAGCCTGTTCCAACCTTTTCTTTAATCCATCAAGGATCGTTCGGTTGGTGACCTCTGCTTGCCCATTTGCTTGTGGATGGCCTGGAGAGGCAAAGTGTTGCCTAATGTTGAGATTTTCATAGAATTTCTTGAAGCCTTTACCAATGACTGCGTCCCATTGTCAGAGATAATCACACGTGGTATACCGAACCTGCAAACGATGTTCTTCCAGGTGCAGTTCTCAACTTCCTTTTCTGTGATATGTGTTAGGGGTTCAGCTTCGGCCCACTTAGAGAAGTAGTCAATGGCTACCAAGAGATACTTCATGTTCGGTGGGGCCCTTGGTAATGGACCCACGATGTCCATCCCCCACTGAGCAAAGGACCAAGGACTAGGAATCGGGATGAGCTTGTGATGAGGTTGATGTTGATAGGGGGCAAATCTTTGGCATTTGTCACACTTCTGAACATACTCCTTAGCCTACTTTAGCATGCTAGGCCAGTAATAGCCCTGAGACAGAGCTCGGTGAGCTATAGTTCTGCCCCCATTATGATTCCCGCAAATTCCCTCGTGTATTTCAACCAAGACATATTGTGATTCTTTTAGAGCTAAGCATTTTAACAGAGGTTGAGAATACGACCTTCTGTAAAGCTTGTTGTTCAGGATCAGGTACCGAGCCACTCTGATTCGCATTCTCCTGGCTTTGTTTTTGTCTTCTAGGAGGAGCCTGGATTGCAAGTACTAGAGGATTAGAGTCATCCAGTTCTGGGGCTATTGAGCAATTTGAGCAATTTGGGCTTCCTCTATGCTAGGTCCTAGCTGATAGGAGATTTTTATTATGGAGTTTGTTTCAGACTTTAGGCGGGACGCCATGTTAGCCAAAGCATCTGCTCTGCAATTCTGGCTTCTTTCAATTTTCTGGATAGTGAATGTCTGGAAGGAATGCTTCAAGTGGTTTACCAGTTCAGAGTACCGAAGCATCCTATCATCTTTAATAGAGAATTCTCCTAGGACTTGGCTTACTACCAGTTGGGAGTCTGAGAAGATTTTGAGGTTCTAGACCTCAAATTCCAAGGCAAGCTTCATGCCTAAGATTAGGGCTTCATATTCTGCTTTTTCTGACGTAAGCCCATCAGGGGACTGCAGTACCAGGCCTACTCCCGAGCCTTGATCGGTTGATGATCCATCGATGTAGAACAGCCAGGTTCTCGAGGTTTCGATGAGTTGTGCCTTGTCTTGAAGTGCCGGGGTGAACTCGGCAACAAAATCAGCCAAGGCCTGCCCTTTGATGGAGTTTCGAGGCACATATGATATGTCGAATTCCCCTAGCTCCACAGACCACTTCATTAATCTTCCCGATACCTCAGGTTTCCTCAATATTGACTTCAGAGGATAGGCAGTTGGGATTTCAATTGGATGGGCTTGGAAATAAGGTCGGAGCTTTTGAGCTGATATGACCAAAGCGAAGGCTAGCTTCTCCACTTCTGGATATCTTTTTTCCGTGTCAAGTAGTGCCCTACTGACGTAGAATATGGGCCTCTGTACTCCTCTGTCCTGTTTGACTAATGCGGAGCTGACTGCTTTTTCAGAGACTACAAGGTACAAGAGTAGCTTTTCTCCTTGTACTGGTTTTGACGGAAGCTCTGGAGAGGCTAGATACTCCTTTAGTTCTTGAAAAGTTTTCTCGCATTCTTCCGTCCACTGTAAAGCTTTGTTGCCCTTTAGAGCTTTGAAGAAAGGTAGGTATCGATCAGTGGATTTGGAGATAAATCTGCTTAGTGCCGCGATTCTGCCATTCAGTGCCTGAATATCCTTTCTGGTTTTTGGTGACTTCAGTCCAATCAGAGCTTGGATCTGAGTGGGGTCTGCTTCGATACCCCTCTGAGAGACAATGTATCCCAAGAATTTTCCCTTCGTAACCCCGAAGGTACATTTCGAGGGGTTGAGCTTCATCCTGTGCTTTCTGAGGATATCAAAGGTCTGGGCTAAGTGCTGGAGGTGACTACCTTTCTGCAGACTTTTGACCAGCATGTCATCGATGTATACCTCCATGGTACTGCCGAGCAGTGGACTGAACATCTTGTTCACCAACTGCTGGTAAGTGGCTCCCGCGTTCTTTAAACCGAAAGGCATTACTCTGTAGCAATAGAGACCTCGTTCGGTTATGAAGGCTGTCTTCTCTTGATCTGGAGGTTACATCTGAATTTGGTTGTACCCAGAGTAGGCATCCATGAAGCTCATGAGCTCATGCCCCGCAGTGGCGTCAACCAATTGATCTATCTTTGGCAGTGGAAAGCTGTCTTTGGGGCACGCCTTATTGAGGTCTGTATAATCAACGTAGACTCTCCACTTGCCATTTTTCTTCTTGACCAGGACGGTATTGGCTAACCACTCGGGATAGAACACTTCTCGTATCATCCTGGCTTCAAGCAGCTTCTGGACTTCTTCATTTATAATCCGATGCCGTTCAGGAGCAATTGGTCTTCTCTTCTATCTGACTGGTGGATGATCTGGATCTACCATCAGCTTGTGAGTTATGAGGCTAAGGTCTATACCCTCCATGTCTCTGGTCTCCCAAGCAAATATAGAGAGGTTGTCTTTCAGAAACCTGACTATGTTCTCCTGCTCAGTGTGCGTCAGATCTGGGCCGAGGTACAAATAACGCCCCTCTGATTCTGAACTGACCAACACTCCGATGGGCTCGCCAATGGGTTTGGCTCTGCTGTCTCATCCCCTTGGGCTCAGGGGTTCTTTAATGCTGGATGGGCAACCTTCCACCTCAAGAGTGTGGATGAGAACTGGATCTGCATCCCCTTGGGCTCAGGGGTTCTTCAATGCTGGATGGGCAACCTTCCACCTCAGGAGTATGGATGAGAACTGGATCTGCACAGTCCCGAGTGTACTGTAGTTGCTATTTGGTGGCCTTCTCCTTGAGTGCAATAGCATGGCACTCCTAGAAGGTTGGCTGACATCCTCTGACAGAGTGTACGTTCTGGTTGTGGACATACTTCAGACACTGATGGTGGGTCGAGGTGACCGCCCCTATCTGGTGCAACCAAGGTCTCCCGATTATGACGTTGTAGGGAGATTTCATATTCAACACCATGTACTCCGAGATGGTGGTCTTCTGCCCTTCACCCTTTCCTACAGTAGTAGGAAGGTCGATTCTCCCCAATGGGGTGCTGAGATTGCCATCAAAAGCTGTCATTACGACAGTGGTGGGCTTGATGTTTTCGTGGTCTATTCCCATCTATTTAAGTGGCTCATGGAACAGTATGTTGACGGAGTTGCCAGTATCGACCAGGACTCTCCTGATCTCGAAGTTGGCAATTTTGAGAGTGATGACAAGGGCATCACTATGAGGGCAATGTACCCCTGCTAGATCCTGTTCAGTGAATTGGATCTCTGGTGCTGGCTTGAGCCTCTTTTCAACGTTGGAGATCTGAAATACGTTCGGGGCAGCTCTGGCCTCCCGAGCATATCTCTTTCTTGCCCTGTTGGACATTCCTATAATAGGGAAGTCAGCATGGAGGACGTAGATGACATGGTTGTTCTACCTCTGAGACTCGTTTCGTCCTTCCCTCTGCTCCTGCCTCTGCTCGGGCCTCTGGTCTGGCCGTTGTTGAGGCTTGTCTTCTTAGGGGAGCTGGCCAAATCGTCTTGGTCTGGAGGGTTCTAGAGACCTCTCAAAGAAATTGTTCGGTCCATAGACTCGGCAATTTCTTCTACCCTCCGCGGGTCTTTGAGTCTGACATCTTGTGAACCCTGCCTGACAGCCTCGGTTTCAGGGTAGTCGGGTTGAGTACGTCCCTCGGACAGAGGAGCGTTTTGAACCGGAGGGATTGGTGCTGCATGAGGATGAGGCCCCTGTGGTACCGGATGCGCTCCCGAAGCCCTTGGAGTTGGGGCTCGAGTAGTGCTCTGGTAATGGACGTCAGGGACGAAGGCTGATGTTCCCCAGCCTGGAGCTGCTGATGGCTGTGGATCTCTGCCAACGCGGGCAACACCCTGGGGGTTCCCGGGCTGGTTATTTGGAGCCTGCTCATGGGGCTCTTCATTCTCCATAGTAACAGGGGGTTGTGTTCCCGCAGCAATGTTGACTGGTGGGTTAAGAGGACTCGTCCCTTGGTTCTACGTGAGTATTGCCAGTGTTCTAGTGATGGCAAGCAACTGTTCCTGCACCAGTTCATCGTGTCGTTTGATCGATTCGATCTTTTGTCGCATAGGATCATCCGTTGGCCTCCTTGCTCGTGGAGCAGGCGGTCGACGTTGAGAGTTTTACGAATTCTGAGTATTCTGTCGCGGTCGGAGATTTGGGGCCATGGTTTTCCGGTGAGGAAAAAGATGAGTTTGTGAATAGAGCACTTGGAGATTAGTCGATTCCCACAGACGGTGCCTAACTGATGCTGCACTTTTCGACTCGCAATAAGTGTGGGCTCCGTGACCTATAGAACACTCAGAAGGACGATCAGAGGACCACCGGATTGGTTCCGGCGGTAGCCGCTCCGATGCTTAAGTAAGTAAACGGAATTGAAAGACTGTATTGAAAGTCAAAGAATGAACATAAAAATAAAGCGTACCTTTAGGGTTTAATTTATAGATCATGGCCTTCCTAAGTTGATTAGGATTCAATGCCATGAATATAGGGATTTGATCATCGGAGATTGTAGTTACCTTGTGGAGTATTGTGTTGTAGAGAGAGATTATAATCATAGATAGTAGCTTCCTTGTTAAAGACTGTTTCCATGTTGAAGACTGTTTCCTTATTCCCTGCTTGGCAGTTGTTAAGGAAACCATAAGGTCGGAACCATATGAAATACTGAGTGAATATTGCCCACAGCATAAGGTCTGGAAGATATATATATGAGAATGCCCCGAAGGCTGTGGCTGTTCTGTTATGACATGGAAAATTTTTTTTTTTAATTATTTATTTATTTTATTATTATTCTTGGTTGATTAAATTATTATTGTTATTATTATTATTAACATTGGATGCATTGGAATTATATATATACATAGTATGTGTGTGTAGGTATGTGTGCAATATTATGTGTGCATGAATGTGTATATGGATATGTGGAAAGAGATATGGCAGTGCACTGTGTGTGTGTAACTAGACGTGTGTGTGTGTGTGTGTTTGCAACTAAACTAGAGGTGCAACCGGTTGGCAGTGTGTGAGATTAGTGTATGTGTGATGATTATATATATATATATATATGTGTGTAGGTATATAGGAGCAGCTTTGCATTAAATGCAAAGCTGCATTTGGGGGGAAGCAAAAGGTGGCTGAACGGTGGAGAGGAGGTCAAGGATAGTGGCTGTGAGGGAGAGACGTGAGAGATTTGATGTGTGTGTGTATAAGTGTGGTCTTGGGTGGGAAGAGAAGAGAAGGAAAGAAACAGAAAGCGAGAGAGAGAAATAGAGTTCTGAGAGAGAGTTTGAAGCCTGGTTTGAGCTCGGAACAAGAGGGTGAAAGAAGGCACGGCTAGAGAGAGAAAATTCAGAAAACCCGTAAGTGAACCTTTCTGTTTTATTTTTTTTAAAAGGCATGATAATTTAGTTGATGCATTGAGGCTTAAAGAGCATATTGTAGAGATTGTTTTGCAAAAAGAATGAGGTTAAATGGTTGAGAAACTAGGGAGAAAACCTAGGTTGCAGGTCTCGGTTTTGGAAATTGGAACTTGTCATTCATGTGTAAAGCTTGGTTTAAATGATATAGAATGGAACCTAGGAGATGCAGAAATCATTTAGGATAAAAATGGGAGAAAAACCGTGACCAAACTGTAACAAAAATGGAGAAATAGAAGCGGCCGGAAGTTTGACCGAGGGTTTGGCCCTCTATTTCATGAAAACCTGATGATTTGAATCCATAACCGACCTTAGATATGGGATCTACGTGAAAAACCAAGGAAAACTACATTTTAAAACCCCGAAAACCTCGCCGGAGATCGGTCGCCGGCGCCGGAGAAGGCGCCGGAACCCTACTGTGCGTCACCGGAAAAACGGGGGGAAGAAGGGAACTGTTCCGGGCTTGGGTCGGGTAGGTTCGGGTCGGGTCGGGCTTGGGCCGGTCCGCCCCTGCCACGTGTCGCATTCATGTTTTAAATTAAAATTAGGTTGGGAGTGTTTGGCTACAAAGATAAGAAATTGGAAATTAGAATTTAATAGGAACAGGGATATCTTATCCCTGTTTTGGATTAGCCACTGTTTGGCTATCCAAATTAAGAATAGGGTTTTGCAAATTACGAAACTGCCCCTGAGCTTTCTGAAAAATTACCATTTTGTCATGTACTTTTTAAAAATTCTGATTTGACCCCTCAGATTTCAGAAATTACCCTTTAACCCCTAGACTTTGGGGAAATTATACTTTGACCCACCTGAATTAAAATATTAATAAAATATTAATTAATTAATTAATTAATTAAATTAATTTAATTAATTAAATATTCTAAAATAATCCGGAGTCCAAATGGGACAAGTCATTAGTGTATTTTGACTATCTCGGCCATTCTGAGGCCAATGGTGAGGTCCGTTTTATGAGACGAGGTCCCAAAAAAATAAAAGACCCGTAGTAACATATAAAATTACCAAAATGCCCCTAAATTGAAGTACAGTCAAACGAACTCTGAATTTAGTAAACAAATAGTGAAACTTTATTATCTCGAGCATTCCGGACTCAACCGTAGAGTCCGATTTGTGAAAAGAGGTCACGAAATGTAAGGACCCGTGTAAAGTGCAAAATGACTGTTTTGCCCTTTTGAACCCAGGTGTCCGAATTGAATTCTACGAAAGTCTAGACTTATTTTCTTCGACGTTCCGGACTCAATGGTAGAGTCTAATTTAGCAAAATAGAAACTTATGAATTAAAGACATAAAATTTGATGAATAGAATAAATTCAAATAGCAATGAACTGAATTACCTGTTATGATTTTAGGGACACGAGAGGGCAAGAAGAAGGTGATCTGACCTTCGATATTCCCACTGGGATTCTACCATACTTCGAGTACGCCTTCTTGGGTTGAGATCGATTTACAGGTACGATATATTGTGCTAAGTAAGAAATAGAATTAAGAGTAGGAATACTTGTTCTGCTGCCTTGATTGTTCACATGCTTACTTGAATGTTCACATGCTTATGTGCTTAATGCTATCTTGCTGTATGTTGGGTGATGAGATAAAGAATGATTGTATGTATATCGCATGTGTTAGTATATTGTGTGTGAAATGTATTCCTTGAGAATTGTTGATATTATACTTGAAGGCATGCTTTATGTATGAATGAGGTGCATCCTTGAGATTATATTGTGACATGATGAAATCAGAGCATATTGGCATAGTGTGATTTCTTGGACATGGTGTGGGTTAAGCACTTGGTGCTTTGCATTATGAGGGTGCAGATCCTGTAGTGAAAAACCCAAAATCGGCCATTAGGTACTCGCCGGCCTGACGGATTCCGGACTGTGAAGCGAGACATACAAGGTACTCATGCCGACGGGGAAGGACCGTATCTGTAGAGATTTGAAAAAAAAAATAAAAAAAAATAAAATAAAATAAAATAAAATAAATAATTAAATTAAATCCCCGACTTTATTGGCGAGTTGTGATTTAATATTGTAGGAAATGAAAGAAATAAAATTTTAAAATAATGTGACAATAAATAAAAATGAAGTAAAATGATTTAGTAAAATAAAATGTATATATATATATATATATATGTCTCAAGTGAAAAAAAAAATGGGAAGATAAGAATTGGGATAGAAACCGTGAGATAGAAACGGCTTGAGGGGCGGTGAACTGGTCGCGTGAAAACAGAAGAAAAGAGAGAAAAAGAGAGAAAGGGAAAAAGAGAGAAAGAAAGAAGAGAGAAAGGAAAAGGGGTGAGGCGGCGGTGGTCGCGAGAGAGAAACGGAGGGCGTGACGGCTTGGCGATGGATTTTGATTGGGCTGTGTGTTGCGGTTTTGTGTATGGCTGTTTGGGTTGGAATTGGATTCGGCGGTCTTGGGTGTGGACAGTTCAGTTTTTGTGGACTGATTGCAGATTTTTGGAGGGGTAAGCCGATTCCATGGCAGCTCACAATGGTTGAATTGAAGAGTTGAATCTCGAGGGAACAGTTGGGTTTTGGATTCGTTGATTTCCATGTGCCTTGGATTTTTAGAAGATGGAGTAGAACTGAGGGAAAGCTCGGTACAGCAGGAAAATTGGTATAGCCGTGAGTGCGGCAGTGGGGACGGAAGTGAGAAAGATTGGGAATTTAGATTTGGAATTTTGTTACTGGAAGATGGGGGATTTTAGCTGTTGTTGCGAAAGAGAAAAGCTACAGAGTTCGAATAAGAGAAGGTCCCTCAACTGCAGTTGATTTTTGGATACGGCTTTATGGCTCAACAGGGGTTGTCTCGTCTTCATTGCCTGTTCTCACTGCTGGACATTGGTTCAACCCAAGTAACAAGATTGACAGCAGCCGTTGATGGCAGAGGGAACCACGCATTTGAGAGAAAGTGTGGATGTTACAGTTTGTGGCTCGGAATTGCGTATGGCTGCTACTGGAGTTGCGATTGGAGGCGATGACGGTGCTGCTACAGGGATTTATGTATATAGGTGTGTGCGTGTTGGTGCAGCAGTGTTGCGGTGAGGCAGATGGGTTTTGGCTCGGTTGTATTGGCGTTAGGAGATTTGGTGCGGAGAATTCGTATTGGTGGACTGTTGCTGTGAATTGGGTGATTGTGTATGGGTGTTAAATGAATAAGGAAATAGAGAAATATGGTGCGGTGCGGTAGTTTGATCAGGTTATGTCCCAAAGTTTGCTGCATGGGGTGATGATTGTTGGTTGGATTCCGAAGGAGACGCAGTTTATCAGAGAAATAGAAGAGTTGTGGCAGTGCATAAGATGTTTATATGTCTATATATGTGCACATATGTTTGTGTATTTGTGTAGCGGTGCAGCAGGTGGCTTGTACGTACATGTGTGTGTGTGTGTTTGTGAAACGGTGCAAAAAGGGGGACGGAAGTTGCGGTAGGCAATGCCGCAGATGCCGTGAGCAAGACCTGCGCTGCGTCGTTTGCCTGCTTCAGGTTCAAAGCATGCGTTCTGATGCTGTTACATTGAGAAAGGCTAGCATATGGTGTGAGGTAGCAGTGTCGGTTCGATTGATGGTCGGCTGCCCAGGTTTTGATGGTCTCCGTTGGTGTCTTAGTTGATGATACAGTAGAGCTAAAATAACTAGGCAAAGAGAGCATGAAGCAGCAGTGTTGGTTCAGGGAAAGATTGATTCAACTAGATAGAGGAGCTGCAGTTGGGTGCTGCAGAACCAAAACTCTTGGAGCAACAAAAAGGTCTCTCTCTGCTTGTGACCTTGCTAGTAAATCGACAAGAATTTAGCTGCTGCTGCTAAATTTTCTGATGAGGTTAAACTTAGAGAGGTTGCTTCTCTGGAGGGATATGTGCTTCTGAAGTAGCTTAGAGATGCATTGAAATCTTCGAGGGGCCGATTAGCTGGATGAAACAAAGAAGATATAGAGAAAGCTATTTCTATGGTTAGTCTTGTGAACCTTTCTCTGATGCTGTGAGCTGTTCCGTATGTATTCTCTACTAATGCCATTGATAAACCAAGTTTCCATTTTAATTGCATTTTCGGGAATTCTTAAGAATGATTTTATCGTGCTCGACATACAACAAACTAAAGATATGGAGGAAGATGAGCCATAAATGAGATTGGTGTGAATCCTTTATGCTACAACATTGGATTGATTTCTGTACGATTTTTATATTATATTTGAAGCCTAATTGAGTAAAAGAAATAACAATCATAAAAAGACATAAAATTTGATGAATAGCATCATTCAAGTAACCAACCGACTGAGTTACATTTTGTGGTTTTAGGAACATTGAAGAGAAAGGCGAGGACTCTCTAAACAGCTATAGTAGGAGGATTGCATTATTCACCAATTGACTGAGTAGTGGACATGACTTCTTGGGGTTGAGATAACCCGATCAGGTATGGTACTTTACTAAGTAAGGAATAGAATTAAATTAGGTTTGATGTGCATATTGCTTGAATGCTTTTTGTGCTTGTCTGCTGATAGAAGATCACATAAGAATGATTGCTTCTTTGAGTGGATTGTTTATATGTTTCCATATTCTTTATGATTATTTGGGAGTTGTGATTTACTTCTTGAGTTATTATCATATGTGATTTATGTTTTAAACGGTTTGTTAATATTGTGACATGTGGATTTGTGTAAGTGTTGAGATTGATTGAGTATGAGACGTAGCATTGTGGATGAAGTCTTGTGATTTAATCTTAAATGTAATACATTATGTAAAGCATGTTGCATATGCTTATGAAAGTGATGTTTCATTTTAACTGTATTATTGCATGATGAAATCATGGCATATTGGCATTGTGTGATTCCTTGAAGGCATAGTGTGGGTCAGCACGAGGTGCTGGTGCATTATGAGGGCGTAGGTCCTGTGGTGAAAAACCCAAAACTCGGCCGTTGGTACTCCGTTCCATCGGGGGCGCACCGAAAAGGAGACATACATGGCGGTACTCATGCCAGCAGGGAAGGACCGTATCATGAGACATGGGTGTGACATTGAGATGCATGGGTGTGTCATGCATATTGCCTGTGCATTGTGTTGATGAGTTTGTGAACGTGATATAGGGTTTTTATACAGATGTGGTTTGTACATTGCCATTGTATTGTATGCATGATTAGGGAGGCATGTAGACATACCTGTACACTTGCACATGTCACGACTTAATTTTGTTCCTTGCATTAGTATTGTACCATACCAGCATGTTGGCGCTGACCCATTCGTGGGAACCATATTTCAGATGATATTCCCGACACCTGAGGCTTGAGGAAGTTTAGCTGAGTGGAGGAGACTTGATTATAGATGGACATTTGGCCCGAGAGGCATGTTTTGTGATGTACTGGCTTAAGCCCAATGACATAGATGTTGTATCATAGTTGTATAATTTTGATTGTATAGTTAAGCGATGTATATTTAACTTTGATAAGGTTGTGGCCATCGAGTGAGGATGGATTGTGATGTATTTATATTTATATGATGATATATGATGTATTGTGTTTATCAGGGGGAAAAAGGTTCGAAAAACAAAGGAGGTTCTGCCGAAATTTTTATAAACCGGGAATGTATGTGTATTGACAGAGATTGATGGATGTATAGATCCGTTAGTGGAATAGGCTTGTATCTATATTAGTTACATCGGTATTTATGTATCTAAATTGGTAAACTTAGTTAAATATTTATTTATTTATTTACTCGTCTATTCATTTTATTTATTTTCTTCCTTTAGTCGCGTCCCCGGGTTCGGTCGGGAATTCGGGGCGTGACAGTATCATGAGACATGGGAGGGCATGGAGTTGCATGGGTGTGTCACGCATACTGCTTGCATACTGTATATTGTTCATGTACTGCCATCATGATATCGAATGTCATATAGAAATAACTGTACACTTGCACATGCCACGACCTTAGTTTTGTTTCTTGCATTAGCATTATATTGTACCAGCATGTTGAGCTGACCCCTTAGTGGGGCAACATTTCAGATGATGTCCCAGCTGCAGGAGATGCGGAGATGATTTGATTAGGGACTGTTAGGCCTAAGGGGCACCCTTGATATTGTGTAAGGGCATAAGCCCGAGACCGTATTTTATTTTGCATGTTGTAAACAAGTGGACTAGACCCTATGTATGTATCAGAACAGTGTACGGAATATATGAGAATGTCATTATTATCTTTTATTTCTTTATTATTTTATTTCTTTTTGTCTCGTTACTCGCGCCTCGGATTCGCTGGAATTCGGGGCGTGACATGTTCTGTATGATCGAGATTATCTGCTCGGTATGATCGAGATTATCAGCTCCGTAAGCACACGTGTCTCAAGGTGATTGGTGTGTCTGTTTGTGGTATATCAATAGTGTCTTTAATATTAGTACCATAATGACCATATTGATATATGATTTAATCTTAACGACATGTTTATTTTAGTCGTATCACTACTTATATCTAATTAGAAATTAATTTTTTGGTTTGATTTATAAATTTTGTGATCAGAAAAAAAGGATAATAATAATAATAATAATAATAATAATAATAATAATAATAATAATAATTTTTAACTTTTAAATTTATTAAAGTTGAAAATATAGAAAGAAGATCAATTTTAATGCTATATTGTCTTTTACTATTACTGTCTAGATTGAATATTTTATACCTTAAAATTACCTATATATGCAATATAATGCTTATAAACCTAAGTTCAAATGCTCATTTTTATTTTTAAAATACCCATATTATGTATATTTCATTGCAAAAAAAAAAAATTATATGTACCCAAGAAAAAAAGAATGATAAAATAAATAAAAAAATGGAAAAGGAAGTGTTCATGAAGGATAACCCAATCCCAAGCTAAGACAATTTTTTTTTTTCTTTTTTTGTTAAAAAAACTTATTGGTAATACACAAAAGCATAAAATATCCATGCACTTATGGGTGTTGTTAGCTCATCTCAGCGAGGCATATGACCTAATTGAAATGTTCGTCAATTATAGGAGTGGGGCCCATTGGGAGCAGTCCAAACTCCAAAGTTCAAAGATATCTTGTGTCCTTTTATATATTTCATTATAATCCTCGATTCACCTTCACCAAATCAGCGCATGGTTGAAAGATATTGACGCCATACATGAAAAATTCGTTGAATAAAAAGTTTATTACATTTTATAATTTATATGTAAGTAAAAAATAAGACTTGAATTTATGACTTTTATTTTAAAAAAAAAAGATAAATAATTAATTGAACTAATCCCAATTAATAAAAGTATATGTATTTTATATCTTGAAAAATAATTTTTTTATGGAACATTATTTGAACAGTGAAGAGTCTAAGAAAGGACAGGTGAGGGTGGTGACCCTCTCAAAATCTTAATATTATATTTTTTACTATTAATTTTGTTTTAATATTTTACCAAAATAGGTCTTGCTCCACTTAATTTTTTTAATTATTTATATAAATCTTTTTAAATTTAAATACTTTCAATTTAACTTTTTTTAACTAAATTTTTTGAATTCATGATTGCATTTGAGAAATAATATTTGATACATAAATTTAAGATAAAGAGTATCATTGAATTTAAAATAACAACGGTACCTAAGAAAGTAATGTAGGTGATTTAAAATGTTATGTTAGGCTCTAAAATTTAAGTTTTTTTTTTTTTTTTTTTTTTCTTGGGAATTTCGGTTGGAGCCAAGCTATTGCCAATTGAACTCCAAAAAACACACCTTACCTCTAATAGTTCTTTAGTTGTGTGGTTGAAATTTTGTAGTATTTGTGTGATTGATGAGGCCGATATAAATGCTGGACAGAGGGAAGCTTACTTTGATAATAGCATTAAATAGTCTGTCCACTGAAAAAGACATCTTGATTTTGTCATGTCATGACCACCCTGTTGTTGGTTAGCCAAAATATTTATTTGTTCGGTTGTATTGCTCGTGAGCTCATTTTCCATGGGGTATGGATACTATTTTTTTTTAAAACTATTATTAATTCATGAGTCTTTATTTTTTTTTTTTTGAGACATCTACTTTGTTTTGTTTTTGCTTTTGTTGTTGTTGTTAAAATTACATACACCCTTAACTTTTTGGCAATAATCCATTCCTTATTAATAAGGGCACTAATAACTCTAACTATGATTGTTAACATTATTGTTAACTTTTTTAATAAATGCCTAATTTATCCTTCTAACAAATACAAAAACAATATTGTCCTACAAAATTAGACATCCTCCTCTTTCGAAAACTTAGCATTTCAACCTATTTTTTTTAACTTGCTCATATTTATTAAAGTTTTGAGTGGATATAAAATCAAATGAATCAAACCAAAATATAATACATATACACATTAATCAAACAATGGAAACCCAACTGTTAAATTCATTTGATCTGAACCCATTTGTCTTCAAACATTAATGACTTAGAGAGAGATTTGGGCAAACTGTTGTTAGTGAGGTTGCTGCCCAGATATTTGTCCTAGAAAGGGAGAGGGGAGAGGTGAATATGATATTTAGTCAATATTAAATTTTTTTTTAAATTTTAAAAATATATGCATGCAAGAAATGTACAAGTATGTAAAAGAGTAGAGAGAGAAAAATAGAGAAAACATAACAATTTTTATGAAGTTTGGAAAACTTCTTACGTCATTAATTCAAGTATTTCTACTTGACTTTTTCCATTCTCTTAATCTTCTTGCATGTAGAGGTCAAACATTTACAATGATTTGGACAAACTATTTTAGTAGGGTTGTTGCCTAGATACTTACCCTAAAAGAAAAGGAGGTGATAGGGTATTTAGTAAATATTAACGACTTTTATAACCTTTAAAAATACATGCATGGAAAAAAGGCACAAGTATATAAAGGAGTAGAAAGAGAAAGAGAGAGCAAACACAACAATTTTTACGAAGTTCAAAAAACTTCTTACGTCATCGACTGAAGCATACTCATTTGAGTTTTTTTCACTATCTTGATCTCCTTGCAAGTAGGGGTCAAACCTTTACAATGATTTGAAAAAACTATTACTAGTGGGGTTATTGCCAAAATATTTATCCTAAAAGGGATGGTGAATAGGGTATTTAGCAAATACTAAAATTTTTTACAAATTTTAAAAATGTATGTATGCAAGAAACACAGTAGTATGTAAAAGAATAGAGAGAGAAAGAGAGAGCAAACACAATAATTTTTACGAAGTTCGAAAAATTTCTTGCGTCATTGACTCTAACATCTCTACTTGACTTTTTCCACTATCTTGATTTCCTTGCAGATGGAGACCAAACCTTTACAATGATTTGGAAAAACTGTTGTTAATGGGGTTGTTGACCAGATATTTACCCTAGAAGAGGAGGTGAGATTTCTTTGATTTAATGGTGCTAATCATCTCATAAATTTATTTTATTTTATTTTTAAAATTGAAATTTCTCTGTTTCTTTGAAAAATAATAAAATTTCATTATTTCTCAGCGAAACAATTGGGCTGAAATTTCATTGTTCGTAGTAACTTTTTTTTTCAAAATTTCATGTGCAATATAGATATAATTTGATAGATCTTAATTTTTAAAGTCCAAATATATAAATTTTATTAAAAATAAATTTATAAGTTATAAGTTATATTAAATTTTGAAATTTAAAAATACTTTCTTAAAAGACTTCTGCAATTCATGGTATATGCTTAGAGAAAAACACTAAATATGATGGGTATTTTAGTAACAAAAAGAGTGATGAAATTTTAGAGTTAAAAAGAATGAGTTTGAATCACATCTTAATTAACCACACATTTAAGAACCATGGACCGAATCTTCCTAAAATATAGATATTATAAAAAAATTATAATTTCTTTTTTGTACACAAGACTTTCCCATAATAATGCATATATTAAGCAAAAGAGACTTTATCATTGACACAATTATTATTATTGTTGCTAAAAAATATCATTATCAACTTTAATTAAATATATATATATATATATATATATAAAATAAGATTATCACTATTATCACTCATCACAAATGTCTCATCCCCTCCAACTCAGTTAAATGTGTGGACATAGAGAGAGAAAGCATGAAGTTTTCAAGCCCCCCCCCCCCCCCCCCGCCCGCCTGCTGAAAAGTCTACAAATCAAAAGGTATTGTTCTTCTGGGTCTATGAATCCAACACTCTAGGTTGGCCAATCTTAATTAATACTTCCCAACTTTACCACGACAATATGTTTCGTGTCGTACCTCCATGGTTTTGTCAGCTAGCATGTGAGTACTGACCACAAAGTCTTCTCATTTTCTAGTTGGGTTGTTTCTGAAAATTAATGAGTCATGTCAACATTACAAATATTGACAATAACACCTAATTAAAGAGAGAGTCAAAATTAACAGTTGGACTCTTGTTACTAAACTCAATGCTAAAGTATGGATTTGGTATGAATCAAAGAGTGCAGTATTTCAATCTATCTAACTCGGTCTAATAACCAAAAATCAAGTTTCTTTTTTCTTTTAAAAAAAAATTCTTTTTGATAGTATTTATTATTTTCTCATTTATCTTATTTTGTTTTTCTAATGATTAACATTCTTATTTTTTTATTTATAAATTTTTTTCTTTAAGTCTAAAAAGTACTCTGCAATTTGACAACCTGTTACATTTTCTAAAAAGTACTCCACAACTTGGTATTTTGGCAACATGTTAGACGTTCATATTGGCTTTGGGCCTTGCTGACTTTGGTCTTTGGCGTAAGTCAAATTGACAAATTCTTCCTTTTATATTTTGGTGTTTTACATCTTTTTTGTTTACTGTATTGGACTTTGGCGTTTTGCGGGTGAAGCCATTTGGAATTGACGAGTTGCTATGCTTGAGCCGTGAAGTATTGGAAATTTTGATTAGCTTCTTTTATGTTTGCTGAATCTGAAGACTAAATTGCTTCATAATTAGGTTATATTGTTCTAACTTTGAATTTTTTAATTTAAAATTTATATTATCTTTATATAATTAGATTGCCTTTATTTTGTTTACTGTAATTAGCTCATTGAATATTTGATTATTAATTTTGTATTAGCCATTAAAAATATAAAAAATAATTGTTATAGATACATTTTAATTTTTGTATATCAAAAGAATTTAAATGTCAACTCGAAAATATGAATCTGGTTATTCAAAACTTCAAAAAAAGAGAAGAATTGAAAATTTAATACAATCTCAAAAAGGAGCTCTTGAAATTTTTTTTTTACAAATACTAAAAATAAATTAGAAAATATTAGTGAATGTTTCTTAAATGAACAAGTTAGTAATGTAGTTGAGTTAGATGATAATAAAATACTATGACAAGAAGATGTGATTGAAAAGACTCATATTGATCCTCAAACTCATGATGAAGAAGTAGAGGACCAACCTGTTAATGAATTAAATGATTTTATTCCTAAAAATATTTATGATCCAAGTCAATGGACAAATATTGATACAAATTTGAGAGATTTATTAGTAGAAAGGGGTCCAATTAGAGTTAGTGATATGAATTTTCCTAAAGATAAATTCTCAAGACATTTTTCCACTACAAATTATATTCAAAAGTTGGCAAACGGTGAAAAACATGAAAGAAGATGGCTGGTTTATTCAAATGACTTGGATAGAGTATTTTATTTTTGTTGCAAATTGTTTAATAATGTTTCCAGTACAAGTAAATTAGCTAATGTTGGCACTAAAGATTGGAGAAATCTTACTGTTAAGCTTAAGAGTCATGAGACAAGTAATGAGCATATTACTAATATGAGTTTATGGATTGATTTAGAAATGAGATTGTTGAGAAATAAAACAATTGATAAAAATATTCAAGAAGAAATAAATAGAGATAAAAACACTGGGAAAAAGTATTATCAAGAATTATTGCTGTAGTAAAAACTTTTGGTAAAAACAATCTGGTTTTTCAGACAAAAAATGAAAAGATCTATCAAGAAAGTAATGAAATTTTTTTAAATCTAATTGAAATGATTGCAGAATTTGATCCGGTAATGCAAGAACATATTCAACGCATTAAACAAGATGAAATTCATAACCATTACCTTGGACATAATATACAAAATGAATTGATAAATTTGTTAGCAAATGAAATTAAAAATAAAATTGTTGAACAAATTATCAAAGCAAAATATTTTTCAATAATACTTGATTGCACTCCAGATGCAAGTCATCAAGAGCAAATGTCTTTTATATTATGATGTGTGGATGTTTCATCAAGTCCAAATACAATTAAAGAATATTTTTTAGAATTTTTAAAAGTAGATGATACAATTGGAAAATGTCTTTTTGATGCTATCGTGGATGAAATAAAAAATATTGGACTTGATATTCATAATTTATGAGGACAAGGGTATGATAATGGATCTAATATGAAGGGCAAACACCAAGGAGTGCAAAAAAGGCTTCTAAATATAAATCCTAGATCGTTTTATACACCAAGTGATTGTCATAATTTAAATTTAGTACTTTGTGACATGACTAATTCTTGTATTAAAGCTATATCATCTTTTGGAGTTATACAAATAGAAAATAATACTCCAATCGACATACTCAATCATATAAAAAGATTTGATTCTTTTCCAAATGCATATATTGCTTATAGAATAATGTTAACAATTCCCGTAACTGTTGCTTCGGCGGAAAGAATTTTTTCAAAACTAAAATTAATAAAATCTTACTTAAGATCAACAATGTCTCAAGAAAAATTAAGTGGATTGGTAATACTATCAATTGAAAAAGAAATGTTAGACGAAATTCATTATAAAAATTTAATTAGTAATTTTGCATATCAGAAAGCTAGAAAAATAAATTTTAAGTAAAAAATTTATCAAATTTTAATAAATAAAAAAAGCCTCATTTTACAATTTTGCTTTAGGTCTCTGAATATGTTGAGCCGCCCCTGGTTGTATCAATTATTTTCCTCTCATTTTTACAAATTCGGTATCAACTCTCTAATTTGAAGTGTTTGGATATTAGAACGGGCTTGATCGAATTCATAGTCATTTGAATGTTCATAAAATTTGAATGAGAATTGTGATAATATTAATTGGTTTTGAATTTTAACCAACATAAATATATATGGCATTTTTAGTTATGCAAAAGGTGTGAGAGGATTTTGGTTATCCGTTAACTCTCTAACATCCTCTCTCCGTTTTCTCGCTGAAATTCTTCCGAGATTACTATCATGAGACCTTTGGATTTGGATTATAGAAATATATAGGCGACTCAATTTTGTAGCCGTCCTGATGCTGCACTTTCTGATCGACAGGGACTTTGCTCTCTGTCACTTGTTGAACACTTAAAGAAAGGGATCAGAAGGCCACCGGGTTGGTTCCAGAGGTAGCCACTCTGATGATTAAGTCAGAAAATTGTAAAGAAAGACTGAAAGTAAAAATAATTGAATGACTGTCAATCAAATTACGTACCTTAGGGTCTAATTTATAGGCTACGGATCCTCCTAAGTTGATTAGGATTCAACCTCGTGAAAATAGGGATTTGACTGTAGAGATCTAAAAAAAAATGAGGAAAATTTTTTTCGTTTTTTCGGTAGGACATTTGGCATACATGTTTTTGTCGGTAAAGCCCGGTTTTGCTAGTAAAGCATCTAAATGCGTCAGTTTACCATTTGACATGTTTAGAAGTATATTTGGAGTGTGTCATAGAATATAAATATGCTTAGAATATTGTGAGGTAGCTACTGTTCAAATTTTAGCTAAAACAGAAACCGTTTCAAAATTAGACAAAAAGGGCGTTCGGGTGGCCCAGGTGGAACGGGCCTAAACTGACCTCAAATGAAAATGTTTTCTTCTAAGAGTTTTCATTTAAAATAATTTTATGAATATTGGTTAAAACAAAATTTTGAATTGAAGCTTTTAGGAATGGGTTGTAGAGTAACGGGATTTGGGCTCATTAAGGGCAAAATAGTCATTTGCCCCATGCCTTTTGCTCCACCATTATAAATAGAACACTTAGAGTGTTATAGAATCCATTTTATATCAGATTTGGGAGCAACCCACGTTTAGGTCATGAAGGTGAGAGAAAAACCCTTATTTCTTCAAATTTCAAGCCTCCAAAACACACCTTTCCACTTGGAATCTCATCTAGGTCCCTTCTAGGAAATTGTTCCCCTCCCCAAGATCTATATTTTTACCAAACAGTCTGGCGATCCAGCAAGTGAAGCTTCTATAGTTAGAGAAAAACTGATTTTAGGTATGATTTCTTGCTTAGCTAGGAATAGATTTAGTTTTTCCTACCTTATTACATGTTGATTGATTGGTTTAGATGTTTATTTCATGTTAGGAAGTTATTTAAGAGGTGTTACTTTGAAGGACTTAGAGTTAGAAATTTGGGGCTTTATGTATTCTTTGTTTTATTTGATGTTTTGTTATTATGAAGATGACTTATCTTGTCTTTGTATTTGATTGCTATATTTGATATGTATTTATGTGATATTTACTTGACATCTTGGAAGGGGAATTGGTTGTCTAATGTATTAGTCTTGCATGGAATGTTAATGACTTTGTGAAATTCTTGTTGGTTGGTGAAATTGTGATATTATGGCTTGAGAAATGTGTTAAGGTGTATGGTTATGATCTATGTTATGTGAAGCAATTTATGGGAATTTAAAGTTATGAATTATGTGGGGTTTAAATGCATGAATTGAAAAGGGACACACCATATGTTTGATGAAATGACTCATTGAACTTGCATAATGGAATCATGGCATTTGGCATAGTGTGATTCCTTGGAAGCATAGTGTGAGTTGGGCACTTGGTGCTGTGCATACTTGGTTACTCATGTCCTTCGGGGAAGGTCCATAAAATGAGACATATTTGGTTACTCATGTCTTTCAGGGAAGGTCCGTAAAATGAGACATATTTGGTTACTCATGTCCTTCGGGGAAGGTCCGTAAAATGAGACATACTTGGTTACTCATGTCCTTTGGGGAAGGTCCGTAAAATGAGGCATGGACATGGCATAGAGTTAACATAGGTGTGGCATAGAGTTTGCATGTGTGAGTCATGCATAGGGTGTTTGCATTGCATTAAACAACAAGAAGGGAAATTATATCTTGAAATTATACACTTGCACATGTCACGTCCTAAATTTGTTGCTAGTATTAGTGAGTTATCATACCAGCAGTTGAGCTGACCCATTTGTCACTCCCCAGATTTTCGCGAACCCGAGGAGCGACTGAACGAAAGAAAAGGAATAAATAAATGACAATGAATTAAATTTAAATTAAATCTCCCGCATTAGTCCTCAAGTTTTTCCCTCAAGATTAAAATTAAATGCTTGTCCCACTTAATGCTCCAATCAATTTAAATCATGTTTAAAATTGGTCCTTAAAATAGTCTTAAAGTATCTCCAAAAATCTCCCTAAAGTGATGTCTTGGATGCTCCAAAAAGTCTTAGGACATGGTCAAAAAATAGTTAAATATCAGCCCAAGTTTGGTCCTAGTGGATGCCCAACTGTGGTCTTGAAATCTAGGTCACAACATGACCAAAACATGACCCACAAAGGTCCCTAAAACAGTCCCTAAATGGGCCCAAAAATTGGCCAAACTTGGCCCAAAATATTGTCTAAAAGGTGTCCCAAAAATAGTTCAAAAGGTGGCCAAAAAGTAGCTCAAAAGGTGGCCAAACAAGGACGGAACAGCAGGTGGCAGCAGGGGGGCCACGCGCATGGGCAGCAGCAGGCGCGCACAGGGCGCACAGCACTCGGCGCAGGCACGCGCACGCGTAGGGTGCGTGGTAGGCTGCGGCAAGGGCTGGGGTAGCAGACTGTTCCAAAATCTGATTTTCTGCATTTTCACTGTTCATGGCTGCAACCCAAATGTTTCATTTTCTGATTTTTTTCCAAAGTTTTAAAAGCCATTTTTTTCCCCATTTTCAGCCCAACTCCCAAGGACATTATCCTCCTAATTTGGACAGTTTTCCCAACCATTTAAATGGTGTTTTACACACTTATTTTTCACTTTATTTTCCAAAATTTTGGGCATAGTTTCCTTTGTTCTTCTAAGGCTTTTCCACCTAGTTTTCACAACATGTATGAATATAAATTCACCAACAACCCACCCTCATACGGTGGCCACAAACCCATCCAACCAAAACATGCATTCTCCATATTCAACACAGCCATGTAAAATGTAATTAACTACAATCAGTATACATTCATTTGATTCACAACTTATGCATATTAAAATGGCCCAAGGCCTAAAGTTTACAACTTATTTCAATACAAAACAAAATAAATTAGGCTTATGCCCATACATCCAAAAAGTGCCCCAAGGGCCAAATCTTCAATTTAGTCCATGTCTTCCCATCCTTCATGACTTGAAGAAGTCTTAAGTACCCGGGGTCTCATCTGAAATATATTGCCCACGAATGGGTCAGCTCAACTGCTGGTATGATAACTCACTAATACTAGTAACAAATTTAGGACGTGGCATGTGCAAGTGTACATTCATTTTGACATACCTCTCTAATCAATCCATACAATGTACTGACAATATTCATAACGCATCCATACAAACTCTATACCACATTCATGAATTCATTAATACGATGTAATGAAATTATGCGTGACACACTCATGCAACTCTACGCCACACCTATGTCAACTCTATGTCATAACCATGTCAACTCTATGCCACACCCATGTCTCGGTTTTACGGATCGCATCCAATGGTCCATCGAGTACCACACCTGTTTCACGAGCCACCCCCGTCGGGTCAATCAAGCACCGATACATGTCTCGCTTCACGGTCCAGACCCCGTTGGCATGCGAGTACCAAATGGCCAATTTTGGGTTTTTCACCACAGGATCTACACCCTCATAATGCATAGCACTTCGTGCTCAACTCATACCATGTGTCCAAGGAATTTCACCATGCCAACATGCCATGATTTCATCATGCAAATTCAATGTGACAAATGATCAAACAGATGGTGTGCATTTTCAAGTCATGCCTTTAAACCCCACATGATTCATAACTTTAAATTTCCAACCATGCTTCACATAACATAGGTCATAACCACACACCTTAACACATTTTTCAAGCCACAATGTCACCATTTCACCAACCACAATGAATTTCACAAAATCACTAACATCACATAAAAGACTAAAACATTATACAACCCATTCCCTTCCGAGATGTCAAGTAAATATCACATAAATACACATCAAATATAGCAATTAAATACAAAGACAAGATACATCATCCTCATGGCAACAAAACATCAAATAAACCAAAGAATACATAAAGCCCCAAATTTCCAACTCCAGGTATTTCAATTCAACACCACCTAGGTAACTTCCTAGCATTAATTAAACATCTATACAGCTCAATCAACATGTAGCAAAGCAAGAAAAACTAAATCCATTCCTAGTTTAGCAAGAAACCATACCTAAAATCAGTTTTTCACAAACTGTAGAAGCTGTATTTTTTGGATAGCCAAACTTTCTGGTAAGGATATAGTACCTATGGAGACGAACAACTTTCCAGAAGGAAGTTTGGCCAAAATCCCGCTCGAAATATGTGTTTCGGCAGCTTGAATTCTTGAATTTCTAGGGCTTTTCTCACTCTCTCTCTATAAGAACGTGAAAGGCTGGAGATACAGAATGATTTTTGTATCTCCAGATCACTGAGGCTGCTATTTATAGTGGAGGACAAAGGGGCTAAGGGCAAATGACCATTTTGCCCTTAATGAGCCTGAAACCTCGTTACTCTACAACTCATTCGTAAACTCTTCAATTTGAAATTTTGTTTTAACCAATGTTCATAAAATTATTTTAAATGAAAATTCTCAGAAGAAAACATTTTTGTTTGAGGTCGGGATCATCCCTTTCCACCCAGGCCACCCGGATGCCCTTTTTATCCAATTTTGAAACGGTTTCCGTTTTAGCTAAAATTCGTACAGAGGTTACCTCACAATATTAAAAGCATATTTCTATTCTATGACATACTCCAAATATGCTTCTAAACATGTCATTCAGTGAGATAATGCAAAAAAAATGCTTTACCGATAAAGTCGACAAAACTATGCATGCGAAATGTCCTACCGGCAAAAACGAAAAAATTTTCCTCATTTTTCAAATCTCTACACCATTCATGGGCAATATATTTCAGATGAGGCACCAGCTGCTTGAGACTTCTTTGAGTGTTGAAGAAAAAGGAAAGAAATGGATTTTGTAGAAGATTTGACCTTTGGGGGCATGTTTTGAATGTATGGACATAAGCCCACTTTATTATATTTTATATTTGATACAAAAAAATTGTAAACTTTAGGCCTTGGGCCATTTTACCTTGTATGAACTGTAACTCAAAGGAATGTATGATAATTATGGTTTAAGGCGTATTGTATGGATATGTTGGACCTAGTTAGTACATGTTTAATTTTGAAGGACTTGTGGCCACCGGGTGAGGGTGGATTGTTGATGAAATAATAATCATATATGTTGTGAAAATTAGGTGGGAAAACACTTAAAGAAACAAAGGAAACTATGTTCAAATTTTGGTAAATTAAAGTGAGGAAATTAAGCATGCAAAACACCCTTGAAATGGGTGAGAAAAAATGCGAAAAATGGGGGCTTAGAAGCTAGGGAATTTGGGCTAAAAATGGGGCTTGAAAAGACTTGGAAAAAAATTCAAAAATGAACAAATTGGTTGCAGCCATGAACAGTGACATTTCAGAAAATCAGAAAACTAACCTCTGTTGCGAACCGTGCCCCGACAGCCAGCGCGCCCTGCGCGTGCCTGTGCCAGTGCCCGCCTGCCCCCGCGCGCCCCGTGCGCGCGTGACCTGCTACCTGCTGTCCCGTCCTCTTTTGACTACCTTTTGAGCAATTTGTTTTGACACCTTTTGGGCTATATTTGGACATCATCTTGGGCCATGTTTGGCCAATTTTTGGGACATGATTGAACCCCGTTAAGGGCTGTTTTAGGGACTTTTGTAGGCTATGTTTGGTCATTTTGTGACCTAGATTTCAAGGCCATGTTTGGCCATCCACTAAGACCAACTTGGGGCTGATATTTGACTATCTTTTGACCATGTCCTAGAACATTTTGACGTTATCTGAGACATCACTTTGGGAAAAATTTTAGAGATACTTTAAGGCTATTTTGAGAACTGTTTTTAAATATGATTTAAAACATTTGGGCATTAATTAAGAAGAGTACTTGAGCTATGTTCAGGAATGATTTTGAGTTATATTGAATGTCGAATCTTTATTTAAATTGTTGGAAGAAACTTGAGGAATGATGATGGAGATTTCAATTAAATTTATCGAATTTTCACTTCTTTTCCTTTCTTTTGTTTCGTTCAGTCGCTCCTCGGGTTCGTAGGAATCTGGGGCGTGACATTGACTGCCATCAAAGAATGTTAGTTATCATATAGAACTCTGCGCTCCATAGGAAGTGGAAGCTATCCAAGAATGGCAGTTTCCTTGTCGCACATTGTTTCCTTATCTTTAGCTCGGTAGGGCATTTGAGGCTGAAATCAGTTCAAGAGTCACTTGTACAAGTGCTCGGTACCTTCTGGGCTGAAGGTGAGCAATGCGAGGTTCTTGACTAATAAGCTCTGGAGCCCATATAAGTAAGCTTGGTCTGGATAGACGGGCTATATCTGTTCTGTATGTACAAGTGTCGCGTTGGGATTGGTCTGTCACTTTATGGTATATCAACTACTCCCCCTCGAGCCTTAGTTTAGCATAACGCATAACTAGGGCTATGGGCTTTTGAAAAGTTACGCATCTTATCACTTCGTCTTCCCAAGTGTCCGTTGATGTGGCATTAATGCACATCCGTCATTTGGGCTTTCGAAGCCATTACTTCCATTAACCATAGTGACGGTTCAGTTGAATGGGCCCCTGTTTCTGCAAATCTATATAAGGAGGGGAGGGGTACGTGTATGCCCCTTTCCTCCATCATTTCCTTTGTTTCTCAAGAGAATCCCCCGCTGTCGATATTAGAGTGACCAGAGTTTTTGAAAAGGTGGCCGCCGTTCGAAGCTCCCTCCTCCGATCGTCCCTTAGGTTTGATTTAGCTTTCTTTTTGTTTATTTTTCTTTCTATTTGCTTCCTGTTCTTTTTCTCCGCTTTCTATTTTTTTTTTACCGTGTCGATCTCCAATGCCCTTTTCGGAATTGGTTATGGCACAGGGAGCTCTTCAGAGATGACTGCGCCATCCCAAGTTCTTGTTGTAGGTAGTAGTTCTTTCGGTGGTGCCGAAAATAGGACAGTAGAGTCTCCTTCCAGTCCTGGAGTTAGGATTGTAGATGCCTTCGTTGAGCCTACGAATAGAGTAGGGGAGACCTCTGGCAAGCCTTCCCAAAGAGAGGAATGAGAAAGCGCTATTACTCAGGGCATGTTAGATATCCTGAGGGCTGCTTTTGAATTCCCCTTGAATGTGACCTGCAGAGCCCTTAGCTCTTTAGATCGCCCTTCTAACATCCGTTCGAGCGAGATCTGTATCTATCTCACATGGTTCGAGATGGGACTTAGACTCCTCCTTCCTCTTTTAGTTAGCTAGTTCTTCAAATGGTTCAACATCTGCCTTGTCGACCTCAATCTCAATAGTTGGAGGAACTTGTTAGGGTTTATAGTATTAGGACATCTGAATGGTGTTGAGGTAAACCTTGACCTGATCCATAACAATATGGATCTAAAGTACATGAGGTCGGAAGGCCTCTTTTACATGTCCTTCGACAAGGGGTTCAGACCCCTCTCCTCAGTGCCAACTTCCAATAAGACTTGGAAGAAGTGGTACTTCTTCGTAGGAGGAGGATGGGAGCTGGAGGACTTCCAAGATCAGATTTCAACATTTCCCCTGAGTATTGGGATTTAGGGTAAGACCCTCCTCCTTAATACGCCTTTGCCTCTGTCTTTACATTTTTTACTTCTTCATTGCTTAGCTAACCTCTATATGTTTTCTGTGCAGATAAAAGTGCCTTAGAAGAGGTCAATCTTTACGGTTGACCTTCAGGACAGGTACCATAAGCTCATTCAGACCAGTAATAAAGCTCACATCGTCATCCTCACGCCAGAGAATCTGATGGACGCTCGTCTAACGACATCCCGAGCTGGCAACCTTAAAAAGTCCCTGATGTCCAAGTGGGCTCCAGGGCAAAAAAAGAAGATGGTAGGGGAGCCTTTCTCTTCTGCTAACGCTCATTTTCAAGTAAAGAGGAGGAGGATTCTTCCGAGCTCCCTAGACTGCACCCCTGCCGAAGATGTAAGGGAGCCCCTCATTCTAGTGGCAATGTTTGCCCTTGCCCCTGAGGTCCCGAGCAGGCGAAGGGGAAAAGGGAAGGCAACTACTTTTGTTGCCGAGATGCTTAATGACTTCAGCTACTTAGCCGTGAAGAAGGCATTTGAAGAGTTCTGGGCTACTGGCCCAAAGCAGTATAAAGGGTAGAACGCAGAGAAGATTGCCACACATCTTCTGTCCCTCTAGATGAAGGTAAATTTGAGCTTTTGTCGTTCTCTATTTTGTATTTTGAAATTTTAACTATACTTGTTCTGACTTGTTTCTATTTTCATTGGCAGACCATGCATGGGCTTGCTACCATTGTGGAAACTTCTGCAAATCTAGAGATGATTGGAAATCTCCAATCTAAGCTGGATGAGGCCAGGCTACAGTTGGGAACTGCCCAGTCCACTGCCTCTATTGCCGAGGAGAAGCTGAAGGAGGCGAAGACCTCTTTGTCTATCATGGAGTCTGAACGGGACTCCCTTGCTCGGAAGTTGGACGACCTTTAAAAGAGGTTTGATGACTTCCAAGCTACCTCCATCTAGAAGACCCAAGACAGTCGAATCTACCAAGGCCCAGACTGAGGCAGAGATGAAGTTTGAAGTTGAGGAGATGGGTGAGGAACTAATCAAGCATGGGTACAATACCTTAAAAAAAAAAAACTCCTCGTGAAGTACCCCGACCTTGATCTGACTGGGATTGACAATGTTGAAGTCCCTCCAATTGAGGCTGAGGTTCGGAACGATGATGATGAGGTAGCCTCTCCCGATCTTCCCTCGGTATAAGCACCTGTTTAAGCTGATATGGATGTAGTGTGCTGAATTTGAGAAGAATG
Organism: Nyssa sinensis; assembly: GCA_008638375.1. Lineage (NCBI taxonomy): Eukaryota > Viridiplantae > Streptophyta > Magnoliopsida > Cornales > Nyssaceae > Nyssa > Nyssa sinensis. The sequence continues at coordinate 23,534,227 of CM018046.1, forward strand.
AAGGAAGAGAGTGACGACGACATGGGATCAAATGACCTCTTCCTCGTTCGGATTAGCAGAACCAAAGGAAGAAAGTGATGATGACTTGGGATTCAGAGACCTCTTCCTCATCCAGATCTGTAGAACCAAAAGAAGAGAGTGATTATGACATAGAGCAGAACGACCTCTTCCTTGTTCGAACCAGCTGTAGTCTAGGATCTTTAATTTTGTATTTTATTTCTTTGCAAATCTTTCGACCTGATGTAATCTTTTATCAACTATCAATGAAATTAAATTTTTCCAAAGCTAGTGTACTTTATGTTTCAAAGCACTTTTGTTGATTGTCACTTCAAAGTAGCAACACTTGTAACTTTTGTAAGCCGTTATCAATAATATGCCAAGCTTGCAATAGACTTCAGCACTGTATTGACCCATTATTGCTCTAAAAAACAACCTTGGGCTTCTGGCCTTTAAGCTTGCAATCAAGCAAAGTCGTTTGGGAATTGAATAAACTTCAAATCTCCCTTTTAACTTTTTAAGTGAGCATGAGCTGAGTGGTAATAACCGAGCAGTAAGACTTGTAATTTAAACAATCACGGTAATTGAACTAATCTTCGTAGCCAGAACTGGAAATACCCTAACTTCCAAACTGTGAGACCTGTGGTTATATAGTAACCAGACAAATCTTTCATAATCAGGACTCCCGTCATTAAAACTAGTAATAACTAAAGACTTGTAATGGTAATTAAACCGATTCTGGTAACAACTGAGTAGGACTAATTTAAACCTAGTAACAAATACTGATTAATCTTCCTTGAAAGATACTTCAGGCCTTTGTTGCTTATAATGTCCTTTGCTGATTAATCATCCCGTCCTTTAATTCTTGTAACAGTTACAAAGAATTATAGAGGTTTGTTCATTGAAATGGACCAGACCTATAATGTAATATCCCGACCCGGGATACGACACGTGTACCGAGGTAAGTCGGTTAAATAATGTAACTTGAACGGTAAGATACGTATGTCATGGTATTTCATGGAAATGAATGACTGAAAACTGTAACTGATGGAAGTGAATAACCAAGGCTAGGTAACACCCGAGCAACTTAGAACCTTACCTCGAAAAGTGTGCATGCATGCAACCCAAGCATGCATACGTACGTACATATACATAGTTCACGAAATATTAGTGTATGTATACATGACTAAAAATGTAGTTATACGTATTTATATGGTTATAAATACATATATAAAATATGTATTTGATGCGTATATATTTATATATATATATAACGTAATGTATTATACATGTATTTATGTGTATATTTATATGTGTAATAATAGAAAGGAAAAAGAAAAAGAAAATATCAGTGTGTGCATCACTGTGTGTGTATGTGTGTTTGGGAACCACACCAACCGACTTGGTGAAAGGTGGTGTGTGTATATATGTAATATATGTGTATATTTATATATATATATGAAGGCACGTGGATGGCTAGGGTTAAAGGGACAGTTCTCAGCAGTCAAGAATGACTGCAAGAGATAGAGAGAGAGATAAAGTAGAAAGAAGAGAGGCGGTGGAGTGTTGCTTAATATATATGTATACGGGTTATGGGATGAGAGGAAATGGGAAGCAACCGAAAGGAACTAAGAGGCTGAGAGTAAGAGGAGTACCTTCAGGGATTCAAAAACAAAAGCAAAAGGGGTTCAAAGGCATAACAACCGAAACAGAAACAGAAACCCAAGTGAGTAGTGTAAGTTCTGTTTTTATGTTTCGAAGCATGAAACCTTAATCTAACTATAGGGTCTTGTAGAGTATAGAATAAGGAACATTTAGCAAAAAGAACCATGTTAAATGGTTGAGAAACCAGTAAGAAATGTTGAGTTGCAGGTTTCATAGATAATCTGGGTTCCACGAATTTTATGTTTAAAACTTGTTTTAAAGTTTCTAAAAATGACCTAATCAGGTGCAGAAACATACTAGAAGAATTCTAGGACCAAAATCGTGATCAAAACGTCACGAAAATGGAAAATGAAACTTGGTCAGAGAATCGGCCGGAGTTGAATAACTCACTATTCGTGACGATAGGGAGAGTTTTAATGAAAACTAAGACTGGGATTAGGATCCTTGGGAAGAAAGGAAGAGAATGGCATTCAAAACGGGATAAAATAAGGTCAGAATGAGGTCACCGTCACCGGAAAAGGTGACGGAACCCTAATGCAGGCTCACCGGAGCTTCAGGGAAGACGACCGTGAAGTCGTGGGGCTATCGGGTTAAGACGAACCAGGTCTGGGTTTGGATCGGGTCGGGACCCGACCGGATATGAAATGGGGTATGAAACTGTGTCGTTTAGATTTAAATTTTAAATGAATGGGTGTGTTTGGTAACAGGGATAATAAATTGGAATTGGGCTAAGGATTATCTAATCCATGGATAGGATAGGAACTGAGATATTGTAATCCGGTTCTTGAATTGAACTGAACCGTTTGGTTCAGTAAAGAACCGAACCGGTTAGGGTTTCTAAGTAGTGAACCCACTGGTTCAGACCGCAACTTTGAGTATTTACACTTTGACCCCAAATGTTTTAGGAAATGTCACTGTTGCCCAAACAGGAAAATTAATTAAATATTAATTTTTACAAAAATGCCCCTATTTCAAATATGGGTCAAACGAAGTCCAAACGATACAAATGAATAGTCAAAACTTATTATCTTGGATGTTCTAAGTCCAATGGTGGGGTATGTTTTACGAGATGAGACCCCAAAGGATAAAATACCGTAAAAGTATAAAATGACCATTTTGCCCTTTTTAGTACAAAAGTCCAAATGGAATTCCGCGAAAGCCTAAACCGACTTTCTTCGGCATTCTGGACTCAATGGTAAATTCTAAATTAGTATTTGAAATACTTATGATGGAAAGGCATAAAATTTGATGAATAGAATTTATTCTGAAACGTAATTACTGATATATAGGGAACTCGAAAGGCAAGGGCACATTCACGAATTTCTGATATAGAATCACGATAGAGGTAAGTAAATTCCGTTTCTCTTCCATGTGGTGTTTCTAAAGCCAAGTTTATTCTTTACTGCCAAACTTGTACTCTTGAAAGTACCTCACGTTATTGCTATCCACAATGCGATAGTGTTCTATCTTGTGGACATTAATTGACTGCTATGTCGTTGTTATCATGTTGAACCATGCCTTGAAAGGCTTACTACTATGTCTTTATTGCAAACCATGCCTTGAAAGGCTTATTGCTATGTCTTTATTGGATATATGATATTCCATTTTATACTTCTATGGAATTATGAATAATCATGATATGTTATGAATACGGGATTTGTGCTTAGTCACAATATCCATCCGATGCTTTCTGATTGACTGGAGACCTAAGGGTCAAGTACATGAATGGACAGGTAGCAGGAATGAATTCCTCAAAGGCTTTCCACCGGCAATTGACTGGCATGAACATTGGAATTTCCATTGCATTTTCATTGGCATTTCATTTACATTTGCATTGGCATTTTACCTGAGAACAAAGTAAATGCATCTCTTAAGAATTGAAATGATTACGTTATTGAATGGCACTATTCCTTATGATTTATCTTACATTGAAAGGACACTCTTCATTGAATTGATTGTGATCGGTTTATTGTGGCAGTACATTCTTGTTATGTTATCTTTGAAAGATTCAAGTTGATGTTATTTCATCTACTCCTGATTGTGCATTGCGACTTATTATTCATTGGCCTTCATGGCAACTGTTCTCATTGGTTATTACAGCATCTCCTTTCTTATGATTGGCTATCATAATCTTATTCATGGATTTGTATCTTATCGATACCAGTGTCGGAGATCTGTTTTTACTTGCTGAGCTCTCGTAGCTCATTCCACCCCATTTACCCCCATTTCAGGTGATGACGCTGCAAGACCCCAGTAGGAGTCTGAAAGCATAGGAGAACATTTTGAGGAAACGTATCAGTCTATGTTTTAGTTCTCCTATGTATTCACCACCCTCGGGTGCTGGTTATGTTTGATTCTTATTTTGTTTATGTAAAACCATATTATGTATTGTAAAGACTTCCGCTAACATTGTGTATTGAAAGACTTCCGCTGATGTACTATTGTTGATAAGACTTCCGCTGTTATTGTTTTGAGGTTTTTAGTACTTTGCATATTAGTACTATGATACAGGAATGGAAAAAGTAGGGACGGCCTTCGGGTCGGCCCCGCGACACGAGATTCGCATAGGGTGGGTTTCGGGTCGTGACATATAACTCTTGCATGGGTTGCAAGGTTTTTAGGGGTCTGTACATTGAGATGGACTACATTTATAACTCTTGCATGGGATACAAGGTTTTTTAGGGGTCTGTACATTGAGATGGACCAGACCTATAACTCTTGCATAGGCTGCAAGGTTTTTAGGGGTCTGTACATTGAGATGGACCAAACCTATAACTCTTTCATAGGATGCAAGGTTTTTAGGGGTCTGTACATTAAGATGGACTAGACCTATAACTCTCGCATGTGCTGCAAGGTTTGTAGCACTCTGTACATTGAAATGGACCAGACCTATAACTCTTGCATGGGCTGCAAGGTTTTTAAGGGTCTGTACATTGAGATGGACCAGACCTATAACTCTTGCACGGGCTGCAAGGTTTTTTAGGGGTTTGTATATTGAAACGAGAACACTTTCTTAGGAGGTAAGGAAAGAAAATCTTTATTGATAATATTTTCGTAAGTGTTCTATATTCCACAGTTTGGGTATAGATTTCCTAGCTATGTCTTCTAACAAGTATGTGGTAGGTCTGACAATCTTTGTTACCCTGTATGGGCTTTCCCAGTTAGGCGATAGCTTTCCCATGATGGCACTATAGGAAAAGTAACTTTTCGTGACGCACATTATTAGCGACGGGCAACATGTGTCGCAAAAGGTGGCTTTTAGCGACGCACAAGCGTGTGTCGCTAAAATTAGTTCAAACAAGTAATAAAAAACTAGTTTCCCGTGCGTAAAAATAGGTGCGAACCTATCGGCGATGTACAAGTGGCCATTAGCGATGCCCGTATGCATTGGTAATAGTTAATACTTTTAGCGACGCTCACGCGTGCGTCGCTAATAGTATGAGTAAATTAAACACTGTCGTTTTACGTCATGTTAGCGACACTCGAATTCTTATTAGCGATGCACAGTGTGCGTCGTTAATCAGTCCTTATATCTCAAATCACAAACTCAATCTCTTTCTCTGTCAGACCCTCTCTCTCTGTCTCAGACGCTCTCTTCTCGTTCTCTCTATGTATCGATCTACACACACACTCTCTCTCTCTCTCTCTCTCTGTTTTGATCTCCCTCCATTGCCGATTGACGAAGATCGCTGCCACCACATCAACTGCCATAATTGCCGATAGCACTGCCTTACAGATCATCTTCTCCGATCCCCTCTCGATCGATTGCGCCCCCATTCATCTTCTCCTCTCGATCTCTTTATCTCTGATCTCTCTGTCGATCTCTCTGTCGATCTCAGCATCAGGTATGTTGAAACTTCTTCTTTTCTCTTTTTTTTTTTTTGCCTTTTTTGTTGTCTAAAATATTTCAACAAACATATGAAAATACAAATCGTATAAATAGGTATGTGTTCAACATTTTCATAAAGCATGATAATTTTATTTGCTGATTAATGGGAGCAAGGTTTTTTTATTAGAAAATCTCTTAGATTAGATAGCCTTTCTTTGCATTTGTGTTTTAGCGTATCAGTTGGAAAAATCAATGTTGTGCATGTATGTTGGAAGTCTTGAGATGTGGTTGGATTAATTTTGAACTTAACTGTTTTAATGTGATGTGATAGGATTTAACACAAAATGTTACTAAACTATTTTTTTTTTTTTTTGGAATTTTGTTGTATAATTTTTTCCCTAATTTTTTTTTCCAGTTTGGTATATACCATGTTGACCAGGCAAAATTTTGTTATTCTTCGTAGAATATGTAGAAATTTAACCATTCAATCAATTAAATGAGTGTTTGGAGCTTTCTAAATAAAAAAAAATTACTTTTGATAGAAATACCATATATGAAGATGATACATATTTTGGTGGGCCTTCAACATTTTATCAGCATTTAGTAGCACTAGTCACTTTTTAGACCACGATTGCCGTAGAGACTATTTTATTTGGACAAATACTTTTCAGATATCTATAAACAATTCCGAGTTCTTCATGGACGCACAACTTTCTCCAATCTCTTATTATAGTTTTGTCTGCAAAATGGAAATTATACGATAAGCCTTCACTTTGTAGATCATGTCCTATAATGAAAAAACAAATGACAGCCTTGAAAAGTGCATATTTGACGTTTATATTTAGTTAGATATTCACATAGTACTACAATGGTCATTTGCAAGGACTTAAGTTTTGATAAAAACTAAGAAAGCAAGAGAAGGGACAATCTCTTACTTACAATTTGTAAAACCCGACATTGGCTCAGGATTAGGCTGAAGAATCTACTCTCGCCCTGCTCTGCCGTGTCCTGAATATATATTTAAATTAGCTCGAATGTCATATTCTTATATTAGTAGTGTTTGTAACTAAATAATCATGTAACTCAAAATATAATTGCATTCATGTAAGTCTAGCCCCGTTCGGGAGTCATTTTCATCACATGTGAATCTTGTCTCAAAATTTATTCGCGATTGGGCTCGTGTGTATGAAAATCGATTCATGAATTGTCCAAAGAGGACAGTTCGGGAATGCATAAATCTGCATTGCAATCAATAGCTTCTCATGCTTGAATATTCCACTATAACAAAATTTCAGCACGGTTTCCTATTATTCTCTGGGTATATATTTAGGCGTGCTAACGTCTATCTCATATACTTGGAGAACCACGGGGAGATGCTGCCGAAATTTTGTCCGAGTGGAATCAAGCATTTGATTTGCTGCTGATTGTAATGTAGATTGTGCATTCACGAATGAGATATGACCACCTTACCCTTTAGAGAGAAGTTGGAGGTGATAGGATTCATGTTTCATATTTATAATGAGTACCATTTTTTACTTGTATTAGGTAGACGAAAATGGATAAGAGTTGGATGGACTTGAGGGGCAGGAATTTTCCAGGGTATGTGAAGGGGATCAAAGATTTTATTGAGTTTACTCATGCATCTGTAGATGGGAGAAATAGGATAAGATGTCCATGTAGGAGGTGCAATAATAGGGATTATATGCACATAGATAAGGTCAAAGAGCAGCTACAACACGGGATGGACAAGAGTTATACGTGTTGGGAATTTCACGGGGAACGCCGTGACGTACGAGTGGTATTTGAGGATGAAGAAGAAGACGACGACGATGACTTTGGTGATAATGTTGGGGTTGGTTACGAAGGCTTGCCACAAATGCTGGCAGACTTGCAGGGGGCTACAACTGGGGTGAGTAGTCACAGGAGTGACACTGGATAATCAGAAGTGTTTGAGTCTTTGTTGAGGGAAGTAAGGTAGCCGTTATATCCGGGTTGTGATAAGTTTTCGAAATTAGACTTTCTCGTGAAACTCTTTCATATTAAGACCATCAACCGATAGAGTAAAAAATCATTTAATATGGTCATTGAATTGATTAAAGCAGCGCTTCCTACTGGGGAGACCCTTTCGAAATCATATTACGAAGCGAAAAGAATATTAAGAGATTTGGGCCTCAGGTATATTCCCATAAATGCTTGCAAAAATGATTGCATGTTATTTTGGAAGGAGACTGAACAATGTAAGGAGTGTACAGTGAACCACGAACCCAGGTACAAGCTGAATAAAGGAAAGAGCAAGACAATTCTGCACAAGGTGTTGAGATATTTTCCCTTAAAACTTATGTAAGTTTCAGTTCCAAAAAGGCCCATTTTCGAGTTTTGACAGAAGAAAATGCCGGATATCAGCCTATTGACCCCAAAACCCCATCACACACCTCACAAATGATAAAATAAACTTGCACAAACTTACGACACTCGGTTTGGATCACCGGTTTGAAACTTATGCAAGTTTCAGCTTGAAAAAGACCCATTTTTGGGTTTTGACGGACCAAAACACTGGATATTGGCCTAACTACAACGAAATCCCACCACACACCTCAAAAATGATAAAATAGACTTTCACGAACTTACGGTACTCGGTTCGGATCACCGGTTTGAAACTTATGCAAGTTTCAGCTCCAAAAAGGCCCATTTTTGGGTTTTGAGGGACCAAAACACTGGATATCTACCTAACTACCATGAAACCCCATCAGACACCTCAAAAATGATAAAACAAACTTTCACAAACTTAAGGCACTCGGTTCGGATCACCGATTTGAAACTTATGCAAGTTTCAACTCCAAAAAGGCCCATTTTCGGGTTTTGGCGGACCAAAACACCGGATATTGGCCTAAATACCATGAAACCCTATCACACACCTCACAAATGATAAAATAGATTTGTACGAACTTACAGCACTCGGTTCGGATCACCGGTTTGAAACTTATGCAAGTTTCAGCTTCAAAACGGCCCATTTTTGAGTTTTGACAGACCAAAATGCCGAATATTGGCCTACTAACCCCAAAAATCCATCACACACCTCCAAAAATGATAACATAGACTTGTACGAGATAACAACACTCGGCTTGGATCACCGGTTTGAAACTTATGCAAGTTTTAGCTCCAAAAAGGCCCATTTTCAGGTTTTGATGGACCAAAACACCGGATATCGGCCTAATTACCATGAAACCCCATCACACACCTCAAAAATGATAAAATAGACTTGCACGAACTTACAGCACTCGGTTCAGACCACCGGTTTGAAAATTATGCAAGTTTCAGCTCCAAAAGGCCCATTTTCAGGTTTTGACGGACCAAAACACTAGATATCAGCCTAACTACCATGAAACCCTAGTACACACCTCAAAAATGATAAAATAAACTTTCACAAACTTACGATACTCGGTTTGAAACTTATGTAAGTTTCAGCTTTAAAAAGACCCATTTTTGAGTTTTGACAGACCAAAACACTGGATATCAACCTAACTACCACAAAACCCTAGCACAAACTTCAAAAATGATAAAATAGACTTGCACAAACTTACGGCACTCGGTTCGGATCACCGGTTTGAAACTTATGCAAGTTTCAGCTCTAAAAAGGCCCATTTTCGAGTTTTGATAGACCAAAATGCCAGATATCAGCCTAATGACCTCAAAACCCCATCACACATCTCAAAAATGATAAAATAGACTTGCACGAACTTACAGCACTCAGTTTGGATCACCGGTTTGAAACTTATGCAAGTTTCAGCTCAAAAAAGGCCCATTTTTGGGTTTTGACGGACCAAAACACAGGATATCAGCCTAACTACCACGAAACCCCATGAAACACCTCACAAATGATAAAGTAGACTTGCACGAACTTACGGCACTTGGTTCAGATTACCGGTTTGAAACTTATGCAAGTTTCAACTCCAAAAGGCCCATTTTTGAGTTTTAACGGACCAAAACACTAGATATCGGCCTAACTACCATGAAACCCCATCACACACCTTAAAAATGATAAAATAGACTTGCAAGAACTTACAGCACTCGGTTCGGATCACCGGTTTGAAACTTATGCAAGTTTCAGCTCTAAAAAGGCCCATTTTTTAGTTTTGATAGACCAAAATGCCGGATATCGGTCTACTGACCCCAAAACCCCTTCACACACCTCACAAATGATAAAATTGACTTGCACAAACTTACGACACTTGATTCGGATCAACAGTTTGAAACTTATGCAAGTTTTTGCCCCAAAAAGGCAGGTTTTGGGGTTTTCACGGACCAAAATACCGAATATCTGCCTAACTTTCTCGATACCCCATCACACACACCTCACAAGTGACAAAATAGACTACCAAAAACTTAGGGCAATCAGTTTGGATTAGTGGTTTGCAACTTATGCTACTTTATACCGTTCTTACTATTTATGCATGAAAAAAAATAATATATTCACTTTCATATATATTTAATAAGTGTTCTAATATATATCATTTGATCTTTATTTCAGATTGATCGAGATTATTGCACCGGGGCCTTTAGTTCTTGCATCGGGATTTTTATCTATTTTTTTTTTCATCGACATCTGTAGTTACATTTTTTGAGACAATTTTTTTATTTTTGTATTTATTCTTAAATTTTACTTTTAGAAATGTAACTAATTAATTACTATAATATATATATATATATATATGAATGTATTTTTCTTTTTCAATATATATTTATTTCAGAATGTTTGGATTTTATTGTATGTCACATCCCCCTTACCCACCCTGTGCTGATTAGGGGCATGCGACCGGCCAGTTAGGCACCCATCGGTTTTTTTTTTTTGAAATCAAAATGCCGACGGTAATCCTAACCACAGGCCATTCATCAGTAACATCCAAGTACAATGCATTCAATTAATATAAGTTGCAGCGGAACTAAGGGAATGCATAACACCATGGCAGAGCCATTAATACATCTATGATTAACTATTACATCATTGTCCTACAAAAGATACGAGTCTTAGGTTTCAGTACATCATATTCAAAAATGGAGTTAGGTACAAAAATGGTTAATTCATGAGTTCTTCAAAATAGTTCTCCGGGTCTCCAACCCGCTAATCCTGATCGCTGGGTCCCTCACCTGAAAAATGTTAGGGAAGGGGTGAGCTTCTAAAAGCCCAGTGAGTAACACGGGTCCCCTGTCATGGGTTTCAAACCATTGTTGTTTATAAAACAGGTGGTTGAATCAGGCATTTCAGAAGATATAGTTAAATACGTTTCTTTGAAACAATACTTTAAACAGGGATACAGTTAAATCATTAGAGCGACAGAACAGTTCAACAACGAGCAGAGCAAAATAGTATAACAGGATAATAGTACAGTATACACAATTCAAACAGTGCAATATGCTCATGTAGTGCTCAAGACTGAATTTGGTACCATGAATCAGTTGTTCTTTCAGTAAAAATAGGGATAGTTTTATTTCAATACGGAACAGTGAAATCAGACAGAGTAAAATATAGTCATGCATTGGGTAGAAGCATGAAAGACAGTATATCAGTAGGAGCAGTACAGTACGGTATTTAAAAATACAATAACTAGACGGTGTACTTATACACCAATTTAGGAGTCTAGGTTACTCACCTTGTGCGGTAACGGGACTTAACTGAGAAGCCTTTCTCTTCTTCTTATCCTAGAAAATTTATGAACATTTCGTAAATCTCACATGAAACTTAACTTGGTTTATTTTAATTCAAAATTCAACCTGAGTTAGACTATCTCGCTGTCTATGTGTTTTTATGATAATGGAGAATCACCTTTGTATCCACTCTTTCAGGGTTTCAGTGTCTTCTTGTTTCTTTAATTTAGCCTCTGCGATCATTGCCTTGGTAGGCATTTTGTATATAAACGGTCGAACGGAGACTACCTCGGTTGTCTTGGCTATCCTTATGTGCCGTTCGATAATCTTTTGTTGCCATAATAGTTGTCGCATGAACTCCTGTTGCTTCTTGTCAGCTAGTCTTTCGGCTTTAGACATAATGGTAAATTTCTTGTTTTTCCCTTCCATGACTGGCTTGAGTTTTTTATCCTATAGCATAATCCCAAGATGTCAAGATGTGTACTACCTCTAGGCAGTCCGGTCATGAAATTATTTAAGCTTTCATTGGGTTAGTTCTTAGTTCATTCGGATGTTATCTAACTTGATACAGGGCTAGGGGTATTTCGGTCATTTCACAGTTGTGAAGTTTCGACTCCGATTCGTCATCCGATCACGTGTATAGTCCCATACGTGTTAGGGTTTCTATTGTTTTCAGTTTCGTCTCAATCGGACTTCGTTTGGGTTCTAAACAGTGTCAGGGGCAATTTGGTAATTTCATGTGTTGTATTTTTCGGCACTTTATCTGCTAATACGGACCTCACCGTTGAGTCCAGAATGTCCGACATAGTCAAAATAGACTATCCTTTAGTTGTATTTGGGTTCGGGTATCCTCAAGGGCAGTATGGTCATTTACTCCTACGTGTTTGTATTTTTCGGGACTTAATTTCCCAAATCGGACTCCGCCATTGAGTCCGGAATGTTTGAAATAGTGGAAATACACTATTCATTTGACTTATTTGGACTTCATTTGACCTATTAATGATCTAGGGGTAATTTGGTCATTTTTATTTAATTAATAAATTAATTAAATAATTTAATTTTTTTTTTATTAAATTATCAGGGGTATAAATGAAGTAAAATATCAGAAACTGGGCCAGAGTTAAATTTCCTAAAACTGTTGGGGGCTGGTTTGTAATTTCCAGAAAATTTAAACTGAACCAAGGGGTTCAGTCCATATTCAACTGAACCAGACCGGTCCAGTCCGGTTTTAACCGGTTCAAGGTAATGTGCTGACGTCAGGCCTAAAATTTAAAAATTTAATAACAGTTATCAAAACGACACAGTTTGGTTTATGGGTTATATCCGTTTCTTATTCGGGTCGGGGCCCGACCCGAAGACCCGATCCATGACCCGATTACTGTTCATTGTCCCCACCCGTCAAGGGCTACTGTTGCCCTAGAAATTTCAAAAATTTCTTCTTCAATTTCGTGGAGTTTTATGCATCGATTCTTACTAGTTTTTGTTCCAATTGACTTCTGGGAGTAAGGTCATTCATTTGGCATCAGTTTCAAGCATCGAATTCAACAACGGAGGTCTGTTTCAACCGATTATCATGGAGAGTTACAGTTGGGTCATACGGCCTTGTTTCTCAACCATTTTGCATGAGGTTTGGTCCTCCGTAACCTTCATAACATGAGCTTCAATTCCCAATCGTTTAATCTCAATTTAGGGGTCAAATGTTGAGAGTTGATTTTTGGGCCGAAAAGAATAGCCTCGATTTTGAGGGCTTAAAACTAGGTTTCTAGGGCGTGGATGGTGTTTTTCAAGGTCCTAGAGTGTTTTATTTCATGTATTGACCATTAAAAGGCCATTTGGTTGAGGTCGGATCAGACCTGCAACTCAAGCTCCATCAATGGCATTTTTTACAGTTTCTGTGTTTTAGGGCAATTTTATAGGTTCAAATCATTCGCAAACAACCCAATTCTCAAGTTAAAATACTACACATGCAATAACAGATCCTAAAAGCTATAAAACAGTAGCTAAATCTAGTAGGAAAATTTCCAAAAAAATTTTGAACACTAACCTTGAACAGTGGTCTCTCCCTCACGGCTGTGCTCAAATGGAAGCTTCAAGAGTTGGATTTCATCCTCCTCGTGCAGTTCCTTGGCCTCCTCAAGCTCCTTCAATGGCTCACCAAGGTGTACAACTTGCACACACACACACTTGTCTTCTCCCACTCTCTCTCTAGGATTCACTCTCTCTCACCACTTTCTCTCTCTATAAAACAGTGTACTAAACCTTCAAATTCAGATCTGCATATATGGAGAATGCATATATGGAGATATACATATCTCACATTTCTCTTGCCCCTTCATTTCCCCAAATGCATGATTATTTTGCATGCAATTTGGTTGGGAGAGAGGTTTCATCATGAGATTATAGGCATGATGGCTATAGCATGATGTAATGCTGAGGTGTTGCATGCTTGTCCATTGGTCACTTTGGGGAAAGGCCAAATCTGAATGCTATTTAAATATATATACCTTTGCATATATATGCACAAAGGTGCTCTTAGCTTAGTTGGTAAATTTTTGGTAAACCAAATTCTGCCTAGATTGGTCAAGGGATCAAATCCTCTTGGCCACATTTTTGGTTATTTTCCATACTTCGGGCTTAGGCCCTGTTTGGCTGCGCATTAATGCAGTTTCACTGTTTCCTACCTAACTTTCATTCTGTAGCTTATTTTTCGACGCGGTTTCTTCCGGTCAACTCCTAGTTAGGTTAGCTTCAGTGTCTAAGGGTTCAGTGATAGTAATCAGTTTCTCAGAATTTTGAAATCAGCTAACATGGGTTTTGTCAGTGTTAAACAGTTGAATTTAAACAGTTAAATGCCAGATCAGATTTCAGAAAGAGTTTTTCATTACATAATTTAATAATTAAGTCTGGGGTGTTACATTGTATATCAGGATGATTCATACAGGTTTAAACAGGAATAAAACAAATATTGTAAGGAAAAAATAAATAAATAAACTTTTTGTGACGCACAAAGTGCGTCGCTAAAAACTGAGTACTCAATTTATAGCGACGCTTCAAATTCGTCGCTAAAGATTGGCATTTGCGAGGCATAAAGTGAGCATCGCTAAAAGATACCATTTGCGACACACGAAGAGTGCGTCGCTAAAAGAACCATTTGCAACGTACAGATAAAGCGTCACTAATTAGATACCATTACCGACGCTCAATGTGCGTCACTAATAGATACCATTACTGACGCACATTGCGATCGTGGATAGTGTTTGCGACGCAACATCAAAGTTCTTAGCGACGCACAATGGACGTCGCTAATAGTTCCCTTTAGCAACATAAAGGGATGTGTGTATCACTAATACTATTAGCGATGCAGCTTTTAGCGATGTTTTTAGCAACGCATTTTCCCATTATTAGCAACGCATTTGTGTGTCGCTAATAGTGCCTTTTCCTATAATGTAGGATCTTTAGTGTTTGGGAACACTCTCTTTAGGACAAGGTCCCCGACTTGGAAGCTTAGGGGCCTTATCCCTTGTTTGGAGCTATTGGCCATCCTATGTTGATATGCCTCCATCTTGATTCTAGCCTCATTTCATTTTTCTTCAAGTAGGTCCAGGTTTCTTACCAGCTGCTGGTCATTGGCCCTTTGGTCGAAAGCTTCCATCCTCACGGTGGGCATACCAATTTCAACAAGAATCACTGCTTCCAAGCCATATGAAAGTGAGAATGGAGTCTCAGAGGTTGGTGTTCTTCTTATAATTTTGTATGCCCAAAGCACACCAAGAAGCTCTTCAACCCATCTTCCCTTAACCTCTTCCAATCTCTTCTTAAGAGCATCAAGAATTGTTTGGTTAGTGACCTCGGCTTGCCCGTTGGCTTGGGGGTGCCCTGGTGAAGCGAAGTGATGACTGATGTGCAAGTCTTCACAGAACTTTTTGAAAACTTTATCGGTGAACTGCGTAGCCTTGTCTGAAATGATGACGCATGGTATGCCAAACCTACAGACTATATTCCTCCATGTGAAACTTTTTACTTCCACTTTTGTGATACTGGTTAGGGGCTCGGCCTCCGCCTACTTAGAGAAATAATCAATGGTAACTAAGAGGTATTTTCTGTTCGAAGTGGCTTTTGACAGTAGCCCTATAATGTCCATCCTCCACTGAGCAAAAGGCCATGGGCTGGCAATATGAATGAGCTCATGGTGGGGCTAGTGCTGGTATGGAGCGAATCCCTGGCATTTGTCATTTTTTTAGACGTATTCGTTGGCTTGCTTCAACATGTTGGGCCAATAGTAGCCCTGTGTTAGAGCTCAGTGGGCTATGGTTTTGCCACCATTGGGGTTGCCACAGATTCCTTCGTGTATTTTTGCCAAAACATATTGAGATTCTTCTAGAGCTAGGCATCTTAATAAGGGTTGAGAGTAGGATCTTCGATAGAGCTTCCTATTTAAGATGAGGTACAGAGCTGCCCTGAGCTAAATCCTTCGGGCCAGGTTTTATCTTCTGAGAGCAATCCTTCTTCTATATATCGGAAGATGGGAGTCATCCAGTTTTGAGTCTGCTTAGAAACCTGAGAAGACCGTATTCTTCAATGCTTGGCCTTGGCTGGTGAGAGATCTTTACAGTTGGATCTCCTTCTGGTTTGAGATGGGAGGCCATGTTTGCTAAGGCGTCAGCCCTGGAGTTCCGTCCTCTCTCGATCTTTTGAATGGTGAATCCAAGGAAGGAGTGCTTTAGCAAATCTACCAATTCTGAGTACCGAAGCATTCTATCATCTTTGACGGCGAAATCTCCCTGAAATGGCTTACCATCAGTTGGGAATCAGAGAAGACTTCAACATTCTAAACCTCGTACTCCATTGATAGCTTCATTATGAGAATAAGGGCTTCGTACTCAGCATCATTGTTGGAAGCTTTGAATCCCAAGCTTTCTGCCTTTTCTGCTACCAGCCCTTTAGGGGACCGTAATACTAAGCCGACGCTAGAACCTCGGTCGGTTGAAGACCCATCGGTATAGAGCTACCATTCAATAGAGCCCCTTCCAAGATGTGCCTTATTATGCAGTACTGGAGTGAACTCAGCAACAAAATCTGCCAATGCTTGCCTTTTGATGGAGGTCCATGGCACATAGGATATATTAAACTCTCCCTATTCCACAGACCACTTAACCAATTGCCCTGAAACTTCAGGCTTCCGTAGCACTGACTTCAGAGGATAGGCAGTTGGGACCTCAATAAGATGTGCATGGAAGTAGGGTCGGAGCTTCCGGGCAGAGATTATTAGAGCGAAGGCCAGCTTCTCGATCTCTGGATACTTTTTCTCTGTCTCCAGAAGTGCCTTGCTTACGTAGAATACAGGCTTTTGGACCCTTTCGTCTTGCCTAACCAGTACAGAACTGACAGTATTCTCAAAGACCGCAAGATAGAGGAATAGTTTCTTCCCTTAGAATGGCTTTGAGAGGAGTTCGAGGGAGGCCAGGTACTTTTTCAGTTCTTGAAAGGCATTCTCACATTCGTCGGACCATTTCAAGGCCCTGTTTCCCTTCAAGGCTTTGAAGAATGGAAGGCAGCAGTTGGTAGATTTGGAGATGAATCGATTCAGAGCCGTAATTCTCCCATTCAGGGCCTGAATGTCTTTCTTAGTATTCGGTGACTCCAGCTCAATTAAGGCTTTAATCTGAGTTAGGTATGCTTCAATACCCCTCTGGGAAACCAAAAAACCTAAAAACTTTCCCTTGGTTACACCGAAGGTGCACTTCAGGGGGTTTAACTTCATCCTATGTTGTTTTAGGATATCAAATGTTTGGCTCAAGTGTTGGATGTGGTCGCTCTTCCGTAGGCTTTTGACCAGCATGTCGTCTATATAGACTTCCATTGTATTGCCAATCAGAGGATTGAACATCTTGTTCACTAAGTGCTGATATGTCACCCCAGCATTTTTTAGACTGAGCAGCATCACTCTATAGCAGTAGAGTCCTCGTTCGGATATGGAAGCTATCTTTTCCTGGTCTGGGGGATACATCTGGATCTAGTTGTATCCGGAGTAGGCATCCATAAAGCTCATAAGTTCATGTCCTGCCGTCGCGTCGACTAGCTAGTCTATCCTCGGAAGGGGGAAGCTGTCTTTAGGGCAGGCTTTGTTGAGGTCTGTGTAGTTAACGCAAACCCTCTATTTTCCATTTTTCTTCTTGATAAGAACAGTATTAGCGAGTCATTCTGGATAGAATACCTCCCTTATCATTTCAACATCCAACAACCTCTACATTTCTTTGTTAATAATCCAGTGTCGCTCTGTGGCAAAAGTCCTCATTTTCTGTCTCATAGGAGGGTGGTCAGGATTTGTCATCAGCTTGTGGGTGGTAAGGCCGGGATCTATCCCCTCCATATTTTTAGTTTCCCAAGGAAACACCGAAAGGCTGCTTTTCAAAAATTCTACCATCTCTTCTTGTTCGGAAGGTGATAGGTCCAAGTCAACCTGCAAATATCACCCTCCTCCGTCGGGGCTAACGAGCTCCTTGACAGGATCCTTCATTGGCTTAGCTCTACTATCCCGCTCATTGGGGTTTAATGGTTCATCGATTCGGGAAGGGCATTCCTTGTTCTCATGAAGGTTGGAAAGGTCTAAGCTCCCACCTTCATGAGAATGCTATAATTGCTATTTAGGAGCCTTTTCGCTTAAAGCCAGAGTATGGCATTCTCGAGTAGTTGGCTAGCACCCTCTGATGGAATAAACTATATTATTGTGCACATATTTCAGGCATTGGTGGAGGGTCGAGGTAACAGCACCCATTTGATGAAGTCAAGGCCTTCTGATGATGATATTATAAAGGGACTTAGAATCCAAAACCAGGTATTCTGAGATTACAGTCTTCTGTCCGTCCCCCTCTCCAACTGTTGTGGGAAGATCAATTCTCCCCAGCGGGGCATTGACGTTCCCATCAAGCCTAGCCATTACCATGGTGGTGGGTTTGACATCATTGGAGTTGAGTTTCATGAGCTTGAGAGGCTCGTAGAATAGTACGTTAACAAAGCTCCCTATATCAACTAAAACCTTTCTGATCTCAAAATTAGAAATTTTGAGTGAGATAACGAGGGTGTAACTGCGGGAACAGTATACCCCTACTAGATCTTGGTTCAAGAACTGGATCTCAGGAACTAGCTTCAGCCTTTTCTCTACAGTTGAGATCTGGAGGATGGTGGGAGTAGTTCTGGCCTTCCCAACATAATATTTTCTTGCTCGGTTGGACATCCCCATGACTAGGCTATTAGCTTGGAGGACAAAGATGACCTTATTGTTCTATTGTTGCAGCTCATTCCGTCCATCCCTCTGTTCAGGCCTTGGTTTTTGCCTTCTCTGTTGCGGCCTGTCATGGCGAGGGTTCTGCCTCCCATCTTATTTGACAAATTACCGTAGTCGTCCTCTCTTGATGAGCTGTTTAATCTTCTGTTTAAGGGCTCTGCATTCATCGGTAGTATGCCCATGGTCCTTGTAGAAATTGCAATACTTATTATGGTTCCGGGTAGTAGGATTGCTCTTTAGTGGCTCAGGCCACTTCAGATTTTCACTTGCTTGAACCTGCCGAAGTATGTGAGTTAAGGAGGCATTCAGAGGAGTGTATGCACTGTTCCTTCCAGTACTAGTGCTACCAAGTGCTCTAGATGTCATCCTTTTATCTGGACTTCTGACCCTCTTTTTAGTTACGTTGGAGTCTTTCTTTTGATCATCTTTTTGGGCCTTTTCTTTTATCTTATGAGAATAGGTCTTTACTTCCTCCAAATTTATATACTTTCTGGCCCGCTCCATGAGTATTGCCATGTCAACAAGAGGGCTCTTTGTTAAAGAATCATGAAAACCCCCAGCACTAAGCCAGAGGTCAGGGCGGTAACTAGAAAGCTTGGACTACAATCCGTGATCTCTGTGAGTTCGGCATTGAAATGTACGATATACTCCTGGAGTGACTCTCCTTTGGATTGCTTAATGTTAAGCAAGAACTTTGGTCCTTTCCTCAACCACCTGTTGGTCATGAACCAGTCAAGGAAACGCCTGTTGAGCTCGTAGAAATTGACGACTGAATTCTGAGGGAGGTGGTGGAACCACTTCAGAGCAGTGCCTTTGAGGCTGGTCACAAAGGTCAGGCACATGAAGGCATCTGTGGCTCCATGTAGTGCCATGGTATACTGATAGTGAGAAAGATGGTCCCTTGGGTCCCCAGTCCCATCGTAGAGAGTGAACTTCGGGACAATAAATTTCTTTGGCCGTTCATCGGCCATAATAGCAGGGGTAAATGGAGTGGTGAACCTTCCGAGCAACTTTGCTAACTTATCTTGCTCTAGAGGGTGGTAAGCACCCTTAGTAAAAGCAATGTGGTGTCATGACCCAAAACCCACCCTATGCGGATCTCGTGTCGCGGGGCCGACCCGAAGGCCGTCCCTACTTTTTCCATTCCTGTATCATAGTACTAATATGCAATGTACTAAAAATTTTAAACAATGAACAGCAGAAGTCTTTTTCAATTACAGTAATCCAGCGGAAGTCTTTTAAAACAATTTAAACAGCAGAAGTCTATTAAATACATGACATAGTTCTACATAAAACAAAATGAGAACTAAACGTAACCAGCACCCGGGGGTGGTGAATACATGGGAGAACTAACATAGACTGGTACAGTACTTCAAAATGTCCCCCTATGCTCTCAGACTCCTACTGGGGTCTCGCAGCGTCATCACCTGAAATGGGGGGTAAGTGGGTGGAATGAGCTACAAAGCTTAGTAAGTAAAACAGATCTCCAACACTGGTATCGATGATCAATATGAATCCATGAATAAGATAATGATAGCCAATCATAAGGAAGGAGATGCTGTGATAGCCAATGAAAATAATTGCCACGAGGGTCAATGAACAGTAATCACAATACATAATCAAGTATTGGTGCACAATGATAATATAACAACAATGAGGTACTGCCACAATGAACCGATCACAATCAATGCAAGTCTTTCGAGACTTGAAGAATCATAAGGGATAGTGCCATTCAACAATCAAGTTCTGTCAATCATAAGAGATGCTGTTATTCTGTGTTAGGGCTCGGCAGACCCTCGATCTTTTGGGGCCCGGCATAGCCCCTAGTCAATTCCAGTAATTTGCCATTTGTCCGTTCACGGATTTGACCCGTAGGTCCCATTCAATCAGATAGCATCAGATGGGTGTTGTGACTGAGCACAACTCCCGTGTTCATAAACATGTCATGATCATAGTAATTCCATAGAATATAAAAATGGAATATCATTCATTCAATGAGGATACAATAGTAGGCCTTTCAAGGCATGGTTCAACATGATAACAATGATATAGCAATCAATCAATGTCCACAAGATAGAACAATATCACATTATGGATAGCAATAACATGTGTACTTTCAAAGCACAGTGAAACATGATAACAATGATACATCAGTCAATCAAGTGTCCACAAGATAGGAAATATCGAATTGTGGAACACAGGGATATCAATACATTCAAGAGTACGAGTTTGGCAGTAAAAGAATAAACTTGGCTTGTGGAAACACCACATGTAAGAGAGAATGATCCACTTACCTTTATCGTGATTCTAGATCAGGAATCCGTGAGTGTACCATTGCCTTTCGAGTTCCCTATATATCAGTGAATACGTTTTAGAATAAATTCTATTCATCAAATTTTATGCCTTTCTATCATAAGTATTTCAAATACTAATTTAGACTTTACCATTGAGTCCGGAATGATGAAGAAAGTCGGTTTAGGCTTTCGCGGAATTCCATTTGGACTTTTGTACTAAAAAGAGCAAAATGGTCATTTTGCACTTTTACGGTATTTATCCTTCGGGGTTCCGTCTCGTAAAACGGATCCCACCATTGGACTCAGAACGTCCGAGATAATAAGTTTTGACTATTCATTTGTATCGTTTGGACTTCGTTTGACCCATATTTGAAATAGGGGTATTATTGTAAAAATTAATATTTAATTAATTTTCCTGTTTGGGCCTTAGTGAGATTTTTCAAAATATTTGGGGCGGTTCATAATTTCGTAAAGCTGCGGTCTGAACCAATTGGTTCAGAACCAGAAACCCTAAACCGGTCTGCCCCCCTTACTGAACCAAACGGTTCAGTCTATTTCAAGAACCGGATTCCAATATCCTGGTTCTTACCTCATCCGTGGTTAGAATAAGCCCAAACCCAATTTCCATTTCCTATCTCCATAGCCAAACAACCCTAATCCATTTAAATTAAAAACCCAAACGACACAGTTTCACTTACCCATTCATTTCCGGCCGGGTCCCGACCCGATCCGAACCCGGATCTGGTCTAGATTTAACCCGGTAGCCTCACAACATTCCGGTCGTCTTCCCCAGAACTCCGGTAGGGTTCCGGTGGTGAACAGTCACCTTCTCCGGCGACGGTGACCTAGTTCCGACCTTATTTTACCCCGTTTTGAATGCCATTCTCTTCCCTTCTTCCCAAGGATTTCAAATCCACTCTCGGTTTCCATTGAATCCCTCCTCATCTTCACGAATAGGGGTTTAAATATCTCCGGTCGATTCTCCGGCCAGGTGATATTTTTTATTTTCGTGGCGTTTTGATCACTGTTTTGGCTCTAAATTTCTTCTAGTGTGTTTTTGCACTTGTGTAGGTTGTTTTTAGAAACTCAAAACAAGTTTTAAATCCTAGATTTTCATAAAACCCGAGATTATTCATTATACCTGCAACTCAGTTTTTCTCTTTGGTTTCTTAACCGTTTTCTATCATTCTTTTTGCATTTAGTTCCATATTTCATGCTGATTTAGACCCTACAATTATATATAAGCTTCATGCTCTAAATCGTAAAAACAGAACTAAAAACTCTTACCTGGGTTTCGGATTTTAACTCACTGTGACCCTCCAAACCCTTCTGTTTATGCTCCTGAGTTCCTTGCCAATGCTTCTCTCAATCTTGGTCTCCTTTTTGTCTCTCAACTCACGCCCGTATACACATATATAAAGAGAGAGATTTTTACCGCCTCTCTCCCTCTTTCTCTTTCTCTCTCTCGGTTACTCCCCCTTCTATGGCCCCTTTCCTTGACCTAAGTTCTGTGTTCCCTCTGCCAAATGCAACTTTGCATTTAATGGCTTGGGGAGACTTGTGGTGCACACTTATATACATATATCATATTATATACATCACACACACACACTTCACCCAACCGACACACACACACCCTCATTCAGTGCACCTATATACTGCCCAAGGGCAGTTTCCCTTTTCCCTTTTTCTTTTCCTTTTATTTCTTATACACATACATATATACATATATACATAAATACATGTATATACATTATATTATATACATATATATACACATAAAATACATTTTTTTATACATGTATATACATGTATGTGTAGGGATAGAAATCCATTTTAAATCATATACACATACATTCATTTTGGTCGGGTTATTCATCTATGTTCACGTACGCATGTATGGGAATACGTGCATGCACGCATTACGATGCAATGCCTTGTGGTGCTCGGGTGTTACCCAGCCTTGGTCATTCATTTCCATCATTTACAGTTTCCAGTCATTCATTTCTATGAAAATACCATGATATACATATCTTACCGTTCAAGTTACATGTTTTATCCGACCTACCTCGGTATACGTGACGTATCCCGGGTCGGGATATTACATGTTGTCTATAGAGTCTACTACCTTTCCGACCCTCTGTGGGCCCCTAGGCTGCACGGGTTGTTGTTGATCTTGTCTTGCAACCTCAGTCCCTATATAGATAGGACGATTCTATCCCATAGTAGGGAGAGGATATCGATTTTCCTGAACTGGGGGAACCGATGCTATTGGGGGCTGGAACTCATGTGGCGCTAGGTTAGCCTCTGAAGCTGTCGAAGTTGGAACCCTTGTAGTACTTTGGTAATGGACAGTTAGGTTGAAAGCCGACATTCCACTACTGGCGGCGACTGATGTTTGGGGGTCTCCTCCCACATGAGCGATGCCTTGGGGGTGCATTGGTTGCTTACTGGGAGTCTTAGCATGGGGTCCTCCGTCCATAGTGGCGACAGAAGGCGGTGCCCCTGAGCCAGCCACGCTTGTAGGAGGATGAGTGGGGTTGCGCTAGGGACCATGGGTAAGCAACGTCAAAGTGTTAGAGTTGGCCAGGAGTTGCTCTTGCATCTGGTCTGTTTGTTTCTAGACTCGATCGAGTTGCTGCTGCTGCATGCGATCAGACATTTATCCCCTTCCTTTTCCAACAAGTTGTCGGTTTGGAGGATTTTGAGGATTCTTCCTTGGACGAAGATTGGGAGACATGGTCCTTCAGTGAGAAAGACAACGAGTTTGTTTTGCAAAGGAAGGAACTTTAGCAAGAAATGATTTATCGCTTCCCACAGACAGCGCCAAACTGATGCTGCATTTTCTGATCGGCAGGGGTTCCACTCTCTGTCACCTATTGAACACTTAAAGGAAGGGATCAGAGGGCCACCGGGTTGGTTCTGGCAGTAGCCACTCCGATGATTAAGTCAGAAAACTGTAAAGAAATACTGAAAGTAAAAATAATTGAATGACTGTTAATCAAATTGCATACCTTAGGGTCCAATTTATAGGCTACGGATCCTCTTAAGTTGATTAGGATTCAACCTCGTGAAAATAGGGATTTGATTGTCATCAAAGAATGACAGTTACCATGTAGAACTCTGTGCTCCATAGGAAGTGGAAGCTATCCAGGAATGGCCGTTTCCTTGTCGCACATTGTTTCCTTATGTTTACCTCGGTAGGGCATTTGATGCAGAAATCAGTTCAGAAGTCACTTCTGTAAGTGCTCGGTAACTTCTGGGCTAAAGGTGAGCATGAGGGTTATGCGGGGTTCCCGACTAATAAGCTCTGGAGCCTATATAAGTAAGCTTGGTCTAGATAGACAGGCTCTATCCATTTTATATATACACGTGTCGCGTGGGGACTGGTCTGTCACTTTATGGTATATCACGTCCAATTGACGAGAAAAATTTATACATCGACGTACATGCCAAAGAAGGTCGTAACGCAAGTTAGTTCCTTTCGCTTCTGCGAACCTAGACTACAAGAGGTAACCAGGCTCAGTCCAATTGTTATTTTTTATATTTCTTTCATTGGTATCAGAGTCATAGACTCGTGTTCATTGATATATGTGTTGTATGCATGGGTGTTTATTTATTTTTTAAATAATGTATTTAACCTACATGGCTGATTTTTAAAAGATCATTAGAAGAACACCTTTTGAACGATCCGCCACGATGGATGTGTTCTTATAAATCCAGTATGTAGCCCTTAAAATTTAATAACGATCCACCGTCGGATCTGTGAGAGATATGAGTTTAAATTTATGATTTTTTAAGAAAATACAACTTTAATGTGAATTTTTGAGTTTTAATACAATTTGTAAAACCTTGATTATTGTGCATGAAATTTATATCGAATTGTTCATTGTCATGAGAGCTTTCCAACGATATATAAAACACAATTTTTCGTCAAAAAATGAGTGAGATATAAGGTCCCAAAGTTTGAGAGCAGCCATGGTCAAACCTTATTTTTTGAGAAAATGAATTGTAGAGAAATGCAACCCCTACTCTCGGTGGGGCACATGGGAGCACATGAATGATCTTTTGGGGCCTATTTTTTGACACCTCCGGAGAGTGGGCCTCACTCACTGAATTTTTTACCCCGTGATATATTTTTTATAATTTTTTCGCTTCTGAAAATTAGTTTTAATTAATTTTTATTATAAAAAAGTGTCAAAAATGTGTTTAAATGCTTTTGCAAAAATTTCAAAGAGCTATATTTGATATTGAAATTGTATATCAATATTTAGTATACTGTTGGGGGTCCAAATTATTTTTTTGGTGAATTTTGTTTACCTATTTTTTATACTTTTGGGATTTTAAAAATTAGTTTTTTTATCCCAAAATTGGTTTAAAATTTTAGAAAATTTATTTTAAATGTGAAAAATTCTTGGAGATGCGAAAAATTATAAACAATTATATTATGTGTGGATCATATTTTTAGAGTCATGTTTGGATCATTTATAAATTAATTATCATATGGATAATGGTTTATTGCATTATTACTGTGTAATATTGATTCTCATTAATTGTGAGACCTAAATACCCACCCCTATTATAGCGAGGTGTGGTAAAGACATCCATCAAGACCCATTATATCTTTATGCATGTGGATGTATGTTGTGATTAGATGAGTTTATTTAATTGATATTCTAGTACACGTGTTGTTGTGATGTATGAAATAACAAGGTTAATTTTGTGATATATGAGATATTGGTGCGGCATCCTTATTTATTTTATTACTTTTAATAGATTGATGTAATAGGTTCATTCTACAATGTAATAAATTTTGGAAAGAGTTGTATTTATTTATGAAGCCTTGTAAGGGGATGTGTTTTCGATGCAAACACATATGTCTATAAATTACATTGGCATGATGTACTAGAATGCCAATTGAGCTCAACTAGAGTCCATGCACTTTAGAATATGCGCATTGATTATTATTATTATGTGGATAAATTAAATTTATTTTAATTCAGAAATCATTGTGTGGGTGAATTAAATTTGATTGAATTCAAAATTATTTTGTTCGAAATTATTTAAACACATACTTCTCTTTACATAAATGGGAGATGATTATGAACCTAGCTTAATTTTTGATCTCATAGTGTATAATAGAATAATATTTTTAATTGAATTTCTTATAGCAGAATAATATGATGAATGTAAGCTTAAATGTCACCCTGTGCACTATGATAGTTGTGAAATAACCTAAATGAATGTAAATGCCGACTTGACCAACATAAATGTTTAGAATGACCACATCACACATATAGCATATGTGTAGACATTGAATAATAGAAAACATAGTCCAATACCTTGAGATATGGAAGCCTATCATAATTAATTAAGTTGTTAAATGCGCTTTATTATGTAGAGCAACATATAAATAAATCTCATTGACAAATTATTTTGATTAGTTCTATGACAATTATAGACTTGCCTTTGATGAGTAGCAAATTTTGGCCATATAATAACATGGCTTACATTTAAATTTTTTTTTAAAAAATGACCTACATAACGTTACTTATTTAAATAAAAATATTTTTTAAAATAGTGCGTCATCTTGAGACAAAAGGTTGAGCACCAAGAGGCGAACTCTTAAACTAATCTTATTGCCTAGGGTGGACCAAACAAGGCTTTTGGGCCGATGTTTATAGAGAAGGAAAAGTTGCTAACTAGGGTAGAGCTAAGAAACTTGCATGAAAAGTAGGCAAGAAAGTCGAGTGTCATAGGGGCATGCATGACAGATAATAAGATATAGAATGAGATGCTATTAAAAAATAATAGGGATCATTTTGCTTGTAGTTGTACTGAGTCAAAGTTGATCATTTTATTTAAAATAGAGAAGAGATTAAGTAAAAGGTATAAAATGGCGCGTAAAAAGCGTGACTTTACAATGCTCATAATATTTTGTACATTATATACAAGTGGGAGCATAAGAATTAATCGTCACAAGAGTGAACTAATTAATTCTTTTGAGCAACATATAGCCTTATGATAAAATAATTGAATATTGGTGTTTGACTAGACGTTTGGTCCACTTCCAATCCAATTGATTTTTGTCTTTTTCTCATCTTTAAATTTTAGTCTTTGGGACTGAATAAAACTATTTATTTTTTGTGAAATAATAGTTCAATGTAGATTGATTAGTTTGCTCTACCCCATGTTAGAATTAGCTTCATTATATGAGTATGATAGTGGCTTTGTCTCATTGGATTATTTGAGAATTTTGGACTTACCTCTTTATGGCTTTCCAAGATGTTATTTTTCGAACAATAACATAGACACATTGAACTAGATTGGATGGCTAGATTAGCTTGAGAAGACCTATTGGGGTTACTTGAAAAAATCATTCTATCCGTGTGTAAACCCTATTTGATTGGAAAGACCTGTAAGAAACCTTATTTGTAAGGTAGATCGATTCCTTATCCACTAGAGTCAATCTTAATAGCATATGCGAAGTTAGGATGTTATGAAAATTGGGCACATAGTAGAACTTATTATTTTCTTACTTTATTACTCATGCTATGATTGCTCACCTAAATTAAGCATTAGTTGTTTTGAGTATTGCTATTAGCATTAGTTGCTTGAAGCATTTGTCAAGAAGTTGAGTATCGAAAATGAAGAATTTTGAAATTCTTCACACTAATTATAAGCGAGAGTACTTGTCTGATTACTTCAAGACAATTAAGTGAGAAAAATAAGAAAATTACAATTTTTTAAATACGGTTAGGTCGATGATAGCACAAATATGTTTTGTGTGGCTTATATCCTTAACTAAGTGCCTAATAGTCAATTCCTTTAAGATTGAAAATGGTAAAAAGCCTAATATGGAGGGCTTATTACATTTTGGGGTTTATGTGATTTGTTCACATTATTTATTATTTTGTGAAAACTTGGCCTTAAGTTTTAAAAGTATTAGTTTTTTAAATATTCTTTTTGAAAGTTTAAAGGGCCATTGAATTTTTAATTGAACACCCTAAGTTAAGGAATAACTAAATTGAGTTGCGCAATGAGAAAACTTTAAAGGATTTTTAACTTTGTGGGTTAATGAAATATATGGAAGTCACACCATCTCTCAACGAGTGTGGGAAATTGTTATCTCATTTTAGAATCGCCGATGATATTTTGGATAGTGGGATGACTTGCTGCCTAGTGGGAGTGTACCATTAGTTGGAATTGTACCACTTGAGGAAGATTTTTAAGATCCTTAGTTTTGTAGAAACAAATGTAAAATATTTTATCATTGTATTTGTGAGATTAAAGGGATAAATTTTAACTAATGTTCCACATATTTAAGTGAATATTGCTTCTTATATAAAGGTATAGTTTTCTATGCTAATAGATGTATGGATAGTTGCTATAAGTGACAAGTTGAGTTAAATTAGCAAAGAATCAAACTTGGAGAATGGTTGATCTCCTTTTGTGTAGGATTGATTAACCAGTGTTTTTGCCCTATCTTTTTTGAAAATGACCTATCCTAAATGGGATATTGACTATGTAGAGAGAGTCTCCCTAATGGTGAGAATTGTCTCCATCCATATTATTCCAATAATTGTCGCACATGTTAGATCTTAAAAGTTTTCTAGATGGACTTAAACATGATTTCCTCTATGGAGAATTAGACGATGATTCTATGTAGATCAAGTTTTGGGCTTCAAGGTCAATGAACAAAGAGTGCAAAGTATGTTTGCTCAAGTGTTCATCTATGACCTAAAGATCATCTATGAAATTGCTTTAAGGTTAATGAAAAAAGAGCGCAAAATTTGCTTGCTCAAGTGTTCATTTGTAACCTATAGTCATCGCCAAGTCAGTGAAACCTTAGATTTCATCGACAATTGGCTTCACGATGATCAAGGAAGGCACAAATAGTCCAAACAAAGTATTTTGATCTTTTGTATGATTGTTGACATTTATGGAATTTGTTGTCAGCACGTGGAGGTGGTTGTCTTATATTGATGAGGACATAGGTGAAGTAAACTATGATCGGATTTGAGTTTTATGAAGGTTACCTTGAGGGATTTCTCATTTTGTCTTGAGAAATCTATAAGCGATCTTGTTAGCACAGTCCTAACTTATCGATTGATTGATATGGGTATTCTGTAGTTTTGATCATTGCAATTGGATTAGTAAAGAAAAAGATATTTTGTGAAATTTCCTATTTGAGCACAATTGAAATTCTGAAGTGCAATATGATGTGTACTCAATTATTTTTGTAGCTCTTATTGATGGTTAAATTATTAGAGCAACTTAGTGCTTTGCCCATATGGATGGTCAAATAATTAGAGCAGCTTAGTGCTTTGCTCATATGGATTGTCAAATAATTAGAGCAGTTTAGTGCTTTGCTTATATAGATAGTCAAACTATAAAAGCGACTTAGTATTTGCACGTTGAACTTTAGTTAATTGGTTTCTTTGATATCTAATTGATATAAAATATACATGGTTGGTCGTCATAATTGAGGCAGTAGTTTGGTTGTGGAGATTCTAGTAGCACCTTAACATAGTGCCATATAGGCAAGATGATATGTTTATCAGCTATGATTGTATAGTAGCTCTAGTATATATAAGTATTGCATTCGTTGCAGCTTTATTCCACATTAGTAATAAGCTTTACGAGCTTGAGGGATATAAGTGTAGGTGATGCCTTTCCCTTTTTGTAGTGTCTTTTGGACTTAAAGCCTATAAGGACAAAACCGTGCGGACTCGCCACTAGGCTGGAAGCTTAGGCTTGTTAGTGGGCTGGTAGATCAACTGTCACGCCCCGAATTCCAGCGACCCCGAGGCGCGAGTAACGAGACAAAAAGAAATAAAATAATAAAGGGATAAAAGATAATTAAGGGCGATCATATACATTCTACATACTGTTATGATACATACACAAGGTCTGGTCCATTTATTTACAACATACAAAATAAAATACAGTCTCGGGCTTATGCCCTTACACAATATCAAAAGCGCCCCTTGGGCCTAACATAGTCCCTAATCAGATCATCTCCTCGTCTCGTACAGCTGGGACATCATTTGAAATGTTGCCCCACTAAAGGGGTCAGCTCAACATGCTGGTATAATATAATGCTAATGCAAGAAACAAAACTAAGGTCGTGGCATGTGCAAGTGTACAGTTATTTCTATATGGCATTCGATATCATGATGGCAGTATATGAACATTATGCAATATATGAACAGGATGCGTGACACACCCATGCAACTCTATGCCCACCCATGTCTCATGATACGGTCATTCTCCGCTGGCATGAGTACCGCCACATATGTCTCGCTTCACGGTCCGGAATCCATCAGGCTCGCCAGTACCTATTGGCCGATTTTGGGTTTTTCACCACAGGATCTGCACCCTCATAATGCAAAGCACCAAGTGCTTAACTCACGCCATGTCCAAGAAATCACACTATGCCAATATGCTCTGATTTCATCATGTCATAATATAATCTCAAAGATGCACCTCATTCATACATAAAGCATGCCTTCAAGTATAATATCAACAATTCTTAAGGAATACATTTCACACATAA
The DNA here is from genome assembly GCA_008638375.1 of Nyssa sinensis. NCBI lineage: Eukaryota > Viridiplantae > Streptophyta > Magnoliopsida > Cornales > Nyssaceae > Nyssa > Nyssa sinensis. The sequence goes on from CM018046.1 coordinate 23,564,499, forward strand.
TATACTGACACATGCGATATACGTACAATCATTGTTTATATCATCACCCAACACACAGCAAGATAGTATGAAGCACATAAGCATGCGAACAATCAAGTAAACATGTGAACAATCAAGACAGCAGGACAAGTATTCCTAATCTCAATTCTATTTCTTACTTAGCACAATATATCGTACCTGATAATCGATCTCAACTCAAGAAGGTGTACTCGTAGTATCGTAGAATCACAGTGAGAATACCGAAGGTCAGATCACCTTCTCCTTGCCCCCTCGTGTCCCTAAAATCATAACAGGTGATTCAGTTCATTGTCATTTGAATTTATTCTATTCATCAAATTTTATGTCTTTAATTCATAAGTTTCTATTTTGCTAATTTAGATTCCACTATTGAGTCTGGGACGTCGAAGAAAATAAGTTTAGGTTTTCGTAGAATTCAATTCGGACACTTGGGTTCAAAAGGGCAAAACAGTCATTTTGCACTTTACACGGGTCCTTACATGTCGTGACCTCTTTTCACAAATCAGACTCAACGGTTGAGTCCGGAATGCTCGAGATAATAAAGTTTCACTATTCGTTTACTAAATTCGGAGTTCATTTGACTGCATTTCAATTCAGGGGCATTTCGGTAATTTTAAAGGTTACTACGGGTCTTTTATTTTTTGGGACCCCGTCTCGTAAAACGGACCTCACCATTGGTCTCAGAATGGTCAAGATAGTCAAAATACACTAATGACTTGTCCCATTTGGACTCCGAGTTATTTTAGAATATTTAATTAATTAAATTAATTTATTAATTAATTTAATTAATATTTTATTAATTTTTAAATCTGGTGGGGTCAAATTATAATAAGTAATAGTTGGGGGGGTCAGTTTGTAAATTCTGAAAGTTTTGGGTCAAAGTTTAATTTCCAAAAGTCCAAGGGCAATTCCGTAATTTTGAAAAGCCTTATTTCATATCCGGATAACCAAACAGGGATCAGACCAGAATAGGGATAGGATATCCCTGTTCCTGTTTCAGTTTTAATTTTTCAATTTCTTAACCTTGTAACCAAACGGCCCCATTTGGTTTTTAATTAAAAACTCAGACCGACACGTGGCAGGGGCGGTTCAGCCCCGCCCGAACCGGACCCGAACCGAACCCGGATCCGGACCCGAATAGTCCTCATCCCCCCCGTTTTTTCGGTAGGGTTCCGGTGAGTCTCCGGTCACCTTCTCAAGCGACGTCGCAGGAAACTGCAAAAATCAAGTTTTTGAACTTGATTTTTCTTGGTGTTTTCAAAGCCATTTTCAATCCTAAACTAACCGACAATGTTTTTAAAACATTTTAACATAATTTGGGGCCATTTAAACAGAGTAAATCCACCTCATTTCTTTCCTTCTCAGTTTTCCGGCCGACTGTCAAACCTCCATTTTTTATGGCTTTTGAATCATTGTTTTCCTCCCATTCTGATCCTAAAGGTTTCCTGTGTTCAAGAGGAACACTTTCTCATGATCTTAGCAAGTTTTTAAGCACAAAACCCCTAAAACCCGATTATTGCCCCCAACCTGTAACCCTCATTTTCTCCCTCGTTTCTCAGTAATTTTCTTTCATTCTTTTTGCAAAATGAACCTTACAACATGCTCTATAAGACCCTATGCATCAAATTAATTATCAAGCTTTTTAAAAAAATAAAACAGAAGCACCCACTTACCTAAAATTTCTGTTTTTCTCTTTGTGCAGGTTTCTCTTTCACTTCTGTTCCTCTAGCTCCATTTCTGCTTCTCCCTTCTCAACCCCTTTCTTCTACATTTTCCTTTAACTCACGGATGCACACACATATACAAAGAACACTCACAACCGGCCCTTTTTCTCTCTCCTCTCTTTCTCTCTCTATTTCCCCTCCACTTGCAGCCTTCCTTGACTTCTCTCACCCTGCATCAGCCCCTTGTTTATCCCCAAATGCAGCTTTGCATTTAATGCAAAGCTGCCTATACACCTATATATATATCTCAATCATCCTACACTAGACACACACACTAAACACACACACACCTAGCTGCCACCTCACACACATTCAGTTGGTCACAAACACACACACACACACTGCTATATAACACATACATACACATATCTATGTTTACATGCACATACATTACACTACACATATATACATACATACTATACATACACCATGCATATATATAATCCATGCCTCAAAAAAAACTTAACAATAATAACGATAGTAATAGATAAAAAAAAATATATTTAATAACCAAAGGAAATTTTATATATAAAAAAAATTTTCGGGTTATTACATCTTTCCCTCTTTAAAGAAATTTCGTCCTGAAATTTAAAATAACATAAAATGAAGGAAAATACATTACTGACCAAACAACTCGGGGTACCTAGTTCGAACCTCGGTTCCAACGAACCTTGACCAAAGGGACGGTCCTGCCTCGCAAAACCTGGTCCCTCGAGTCTATTATCTCTACGGTTCTCTGATCATAGGTAACGTCGCCCTCTAGCTGAAGATCTACCCAATCTAATACATGGGGGGGTCAGGCTCGTACTTTCTCAACATGGAGACATGGAAGACGTCATGAACTCCAGATTGCTGCGATGGTGAGGCCAGCTTATAAGCCACCTCTCCAACCCTCCCAAGAATCTCAAAGGGGTCTATAAATCGTGGCGACAGCTTCCCACTGCGCCCAAATCTCCTCAAACCTCGTCGGGGGGGATATCTTGAGAAACATATGGTCCCCCACCTCGAATGACAAGGGTCGCTGCCTCCTATCTTCATAACTCCTCTGGCGACTCTGGTTGGCAACAAGCGCTGCTTGATCACTTGTATCTTGTCTGTGGTCTCACGGACTAAGTCGAGTCCCAAAACAACCATCTCCTCTACCCCAGTCCAACACACCGGTGAACGACACGGCCTACAGTACAACGCTTCAAATGGTGCCATTTCAATACTGGACTGCTAGCTACGGTTGTAGGCAAGCCCTACCAAAGCAAGGTGATCCTCCCAGCTACCTCTAAAGTCCATAACGCAGTCTCTAAGCATGCCTTCTAGGATCTGAATGACACGTCCTGACTGACCATCAGTCTGGGGATGAAAAGGTAGTACTAAACTTAGCTGAGTCCCTAAGGCTGTCTGGAGGCTCTGCCAAAACCGGGCAGTGAAACGTGGGTCCCTATCTAAAACAATGGATAAGGGAATTCTGTCACGACCCGAAACCCACCCTACGTGGATTACCGGATCGCGACCGCCGTCCCGAGACCCGAAGGCCTCGAGACAAGGCTCATACATAAGCAACAATATCAGACAGCGATGCGACCTGTGGTTGCGGAAGCGTGAAAAACTTTTTTTTTCTTTTCTTTTAAAATAAAGCATCTGCCGCATATCCATCTGATACTGTCGCTCTTCATAGCGGTACACATAAAGATAAAAATCAGAGCATAATAATATTGACTAAAGGTTCTACATAGTACATATCCATGTGCCCCTCGGGCTTAAGTACATCATTGTCCAAAATTTCTATTACAAAAGTTTAACTGATAATGGGTCCTACTACTACCAAAATATCTCCAAGGACCTATTGGAGTTGCCATTCACTGCTCCCCATATTGAGCAAGTGTCCAACCTTGATCATCACCTGAAAAATGTTAGGGAGTGGGGTGAGCTTCGAAAAGCCCAATGAGTAATTCCTACATCTGTCATGGGTTTTCAATTGGTAGAGGTTTCGTACATGAGAGTTTATAAAATACTCAACTATCAATTGGTCGTATACTTGAACATAGAGAACATGCATTCGTAAAATATGTAGCTTTGAAACATTCAAGGTATTCAAGCTAGAACATATATTCCCATAAAAGAGTAGGTGTATTTCAGAACATATAACTTAAAATCATGTAAACATGTATAGTGAAAATGGGGGATAAAAACCTGCTTCCATTTCTAAAATCGTTCATCATATTTTCTCTCTAATTAGGTGAAATCTGTTTCGAACCAGACTCCCATTTTACGTATACGTGGAGATATCTCATTTGCCTGGGGGATTAGATCCTGCTACCAGACATTACACATGACAGGTCAATTGAGTTCTGTATGACCCAAAATCCTGACTATGTGTTGATGCACATGATAGGCCCATTGAGTTCCGTACAACTCATCACACTACCTATGTGCTTATTATTTATCTTGCAAAACATTTGTCATATGACTTTTATATAAAAGCCTTTAATGAGTATTTAAAGCATGTGACGTATAACTTTTGCAATGATGCTTCAATACTTGAAATAATCAAATTCAGGATGTTTGAGGAAAATCAGACATGCTAACTATTTTGAAAGGAAAACATTTACGGATATAATATGTAAATAATCATGAAGCATGTCATGGCAGAATATTTAAGGAAACAGAAGTCATGAATACTGAATTTGACATATCAATGCTGTAAATATTTGAACTTAAAAATATCTGTTGAAATCCGTAGAGTTAAAGCCTCCACTTCAAATGCAAGATTACTCACCTCGGTCCTTTAGGGTTAGCTCTATTGAGGCGTCTTCCCTTTACCTTTCTCTTTCCTTAGCCTATCAAGATTTATGAAGATTCCATAAATTTCATATGTACTCAATCAACTTCATAACTCACTAAGTGTAGATTGTGAGAAGCCTAAATCTTTATACCTGTCCGACTTATAGCTGTATTACAGATCTAGTAACTTATGTTCTTAATGATAATAATAATACCTGCGACGCCATTCGGCTAAGGTTTCTGTGTTCTCTCTTTCCTCCTCCAATTTCCTTTTTTCCTCCTTCTTCTTTTTAGCTTCTGCCACCATGGCCTTGGTGGGTGATTTGAACATGAAGGGGCTTACCGAGACGACCTCTGTCGCCTTGGCTATCCTGACAAATCTGTCGATCACCCTCTGTCGATGCAACAGTTCTTGCATGAAAGCCTGTTGCTTTGGGTCCTTGGCCCTTTGGGCCTTGGTCATGATCGTGTACTTGGGTCGTTGTTCTTCCATAATTCACCTAAGATCAATTTATGAGTTAGAAATTTTTATTCTAAGGTTGATGTGTTGTCATGTCCTCGTATATGCCGTAGATTTAGTACTTTGGCATTACTTTACTTTATAGTCATCTGACAGATGCTATTCATCAAATTTTATGTATCTTTATTTTAGACATTTCTTTTGGTCGAATAGACTCTACCATTGAGTCCGGAGCGTCGAAGAAAGTCAGTTTAGACCTTCTTTGGTTTAATTTGGCTTTTGGTGTACTAGGGGTAATTTGGTCATTTTACCCTTTTACGTGTCTTTATTTTTTTTTTGGGTCCCGTCTCTTAAAATGGACCCTACCATCAGTCTCAGAGTATCCAAAATAGTAAGGATACACTATTTATTTGTTTAATTCGGACTTCGTTTGACTTGTTTAGGGGGAAGGGCAATTTGGTCATTTTGACATTTTTAGGGGTCTTAAATTTTTCGGGGCCTCATCTCATGTCACAGACCTCACCATTGGACTCAGAGGGTCCGAGATAGTAAGGTTACATATATAACTTGTAATTTTTGGACAACGGGCCATTTCGGAGCATTTAATTTAATTAATTTCATTTAATTTAATTAATCTTGATTAAGCATAATATATATATATATATATATATATATTATTTTGTACATAATTAGAACAGGTTGAATAGGATGGCACGCTGGCCAGTGTGCCATCTCCCTCCCCATACGTCCCACGTTCGAATCCTGTAAGGTGCAAATGCACCCTTTTTATTTTTCGAATTTTATTAGATATATAATATATATTTATTGGTTCGCATATATGGCACACGCGCATGCGTGGCCGAGTGGAAAGGGGCGTGTGCGCGCGCATGGGGTCAGGGGTTCGAACCCTAGGGGCTTCGGCTCCGTGTTTTTCTTCCAACTTTAACCGATTTATATATATATACACCCTAATGCCCCAAACGACGCCGTTATACTTACTCGGTGGCAAGCCCAGAGGCTGCCACGCGTCCGAGTTGACACGGAACCTTAAAAAAGCCGAGCCAACTCATCGTCTTCTTCCCTACTTCTTCCCTAGAGTTGCCCTAATCCCTGGTTTCCATTTTTTTCTATTTCGTGCCTTTTGGCTCAATCATTTGCTGCTGTTTTCGACCTAGAGGGTTTCTAACATCTTAAGGATCATTTTGGCATTCATTTGGAGGTTCGAAGGTAGCCCAAAAGCTCGGTTTAAGCCACGATAATCCGAACCTGTTCATGGGTCGTTCATGGTCATTTCTTCATCATTTTTTGTGAGGTTGGGCTTATTTTGATCCCCTCTTCATGAGGATTCAAATCCCATTCATAGATGTTGGTTTATATGCGAGTTTAAAGGTTTGGGTTGTAAACCCGTAACCTGCAAGTCCATGTTTGGAGGTCTTTCCTTGGGATTTTTGATCGCGTATATATGTTTTTGGGATGCTCTTAGGGTCTTCTTGAGGTCTTGATAAACCAAATTGGGTTTAGAGGAGGTCGGTTCAGACCTACTTCAAGCAAGGTCATCCATGGCTGCCGTGTGTACGGCTGATGTTTCTGAGGTGTTTCTAGTTGAGATTTTCATGCTTTGTTCATGTCTATATACTTTGAACATCATATATACAAAAATCAAAGGCTAAAACAACTCATACGTATAGGAATTCTAGAGAGAGAATTTCAAGTGTTTTGTGGGTTTACCTTGTTCCAAACTGTTTCTCTCTTCTTTGCTCCTTGCTTCCCACTTCTGAATGTCCTAGAAACTCCTTCAATCTCTCCCTCACTCTCGGATGGTTGTGTTTTGTGTGTATAAGCACCATGTATTTTGTATAAGGAGAAGAAATCATGGCAAATTCTGATTGCCCCTCCATTTGGGTTAGCCAATTTCAGGCTTCTTCATGAGTGGGTCTGAATTCCACTGTTGGGCAGGCCATGAGTGGCCGGTTGTGTGTGTGTGTGGTGTTTGACTCACATATATATATATATATGTATATATACATGGCTCAACCTTAATACCCTTGGATAATACACACACCTCTCTCACTTTTGTGCACTTTGGACAATAGCATGCCCTATTATACATACATTTCATACATACATATTTTGGCATACATGCATGCATGCATTCACATACACATATATATATATATATATTCATGTATAATTATATATATATTTAAGGTTATAATTATTTATACAGTATATATATTTCTATATTTAATTATGTATATTAATTGTTACAATTTATTTCTTATACTTAAAATAATTAATTACTTTAAAAATTAATTATTTTCTTAAATGTATTATCTTGTACTAATCTTCGTATTCTCGTAATACGTGTCCAATTTCTCGTACTCGTATCAACAATCGGTAGTTGACGTGAAAATATAATTATCATCAAAATCGACATGTTGGTGATTGCAACGAAAGTGATGTACAGTCATCCTGACTTTTTAGGACACTTACTTAAAAGTTCGTGCGTCAGGGTCGACACCGACCTCGTTACTAGAGGCGTCGATTTCTAACTTTAACACAACAGCTTGATAGTCCCTAATTCGGGTCAGGGTATTACAAATTCCATGTAGTCGTACTATCTCTCGACATAGTAATAAAAGATCAATGCAAAATGCATTGTAACATGTAGACGTGCAGTTTTACCTATGGATCACTCACCTTTCCCTCAGCCAGGTGATGTGGAATGCATTACCTCCTCCCATTACCATCTCCCCCGTAGGCTTCGCCTCACCGGCAGGTGTGCAGCGACGTGCAGACATCTCCACACTCCCCGCTAGGGTCTGGTGCTAATCCCATCTGTTGCGACTCACTCCACATGGCACAACACATAATGAAATCCTCGAAACACATTGGCTCATCAACGCCAATCCCTTTCAATTTCCATCCAAGTATCACGACTCATCTCAACAACTCAACACAATAAAAAGTAAAGGAACTTCTCACTGATCACAAAGATACCCCATGGCCTCTCACACATGCTATGTCATCTAACCCACCTCAAATTAATCCATGAAATCACCTAGTGATTTATCCCGATGGTATAAATACACATTATCTGTACCACAATGCAATCTCATCATTCAGTATTTTCTAAGTACCCTAATTACCCACAAGATATCAACAGTACAATCTAAAAGTAAAGCTATCACCTCCCACCTTAGTCTCTATATAACCGAGACTAAGTGTCATGTACTAATAAGGACTAGTCTATCCATTTCATGTACACATACATTGATTGGGTATACAATGTAGACAGTGTAGTTTACGTACTCTAATCATGAAACTTAAGTCAATATACTAAGGTTCAGAAGAATAAAACATTAGTGAAACTCTTCACCAATTTCTACTACGAACATATATCAATTCTTCGAACACATATAAACATGTTTAAGTATTCTCTAATATATGCACCAATAATAATCAGTCTGTATATAAAAAAAAAAAGTCATAATCGCAGCACTATAACAGTCACTAAACTAGCATGCTTATATAGAGTAAACGTACAATATTTAATAGCCAACACGTAGCTTACCACATCAGCACCCAGCAGAAAATCTCATTCCAGGAATACATATATACATAAATAAGTACATAATCTGTTGTACAGGTAACCAGGCATTTTCCTAACCTTACGGATATTCAGGCTCATAGCCTATCTCACAGACAACAATTATACAGTCCACTGTTTAATCTTATTCGTTATACTGTATAGGGGCAAGTATTGAATTCCAGATCATCAATAACCCAACATACCCCACATCGTACAATTTCACAAACTAAGGTAACAAGCACTCATCTAATCATGTAATCCAAACCAACCCAATTCAAATTAAAGTCTAACCCCTCCTAACTCACAATAAAGTCAATCTTAAAAGGATCTATGGACATCCCGTGGAATAAAGAAAACATCTCCCTCAGGAGTACACACTGTCTCTCTTCCCCTATAGCAGCCTATACTCGTCTAAAGTGTAAATAACCGATCTATCTCCAACATAATACCAATATTAGACGCATCAAATAAGATGAAGAATCCAAATAAGGCACGCGGTCAGCTATCTCTATCAAGTAGTCTCTACAGATTCTCATCAACATCACACTACCCCCAATGTCATGGCAACATAGTAATTATGAATGGATGAGATGTACTATAGTCTATCAGTATGCTAGTCCATAAACTAAACACAACAAAAAAAGTGTACCTCAAGACTCTGAAGGTCCAAAAAAAAAAATAGGTGACTCTAGGCTAGCTACTGCATAACGCCACTCTGAGTGGTCTGGTCCTGCCTATCACCCCTCTGACTGAGAGTCCTGACACTCAATGCTGTAGGTGCATGCTGAAAATACGGTGCCGGAGGTCCCTGACCCAATAGTGGCCGTGGCAGAGGCACCTGGGTATACTGATAGTAATGTGGCTCCTCTAAGTCCTGGGAAATCGGCTTCTGAGGACAATTGGCCCTAACATGGCCAGCCTGGTGGCATACAAAACAAAGTCGCGGAGTCCCCCGTCCTTGACTCTGTACTGGTGATGGGAATGACTCCTGACTAGACTCGATCCTCTGTCTCAAGCTGGGGTCCCTCAAGGGACAAGTGACCATCTTGTGGCCAGGCTGTCCACAAATAAAACAAATAATGGTCCCTTGGGATGTGTATGTGAATGTGGAAGAAGCACCAGTCCGGAACCTCTTCAATAGCCTCCTGCCAGTGTGAGTCTGGGCGGGTATAGATATCTGTGCAGAAGAAGCACGAGCTCGAGACCTCTTCGATGGTCTCTTACCAGTGTATATCGGGGTAGACCTAGGGACCTGTGCGAGAGTTGCCTCGCTCTGGGTCTGGGGCTCTCTGACTCCTTTAAGCTCAGCCAACTCTCTCTCAGCCCTGACCGCTCTCGTCACTACCTCCTGTATAGTGTGAAGGCATTCCCGCATAATGGTCGCTATGTCCCCAGAACCACTAGTCTGCCCTACCTCCACTGGAGTAGGTGTAAAAGTGACAGCCTCCTCAACTGCAACATCTGCCGAAGCAGCAGCTTGGGGCCAACTATGCCACGGTGGTGCAGTGGTCCTAGGCTCATCGTGTCTAGGTGGTATATGTCTGGGAGTAGCTTGTCTCGGTGGCATGTCTACAAGTTCAAAGAGAAGAAAAAAATTAATACCCCATTAGACACAGGTGTTAAAAGAACATTAAGTAGTCACTTGTCAACGCTTCACACTTCACAAGTAATAAACACAACATGTTATGACTCACTTGTCTAATCAACACTTATATGGCTAACATCAATCATCCCCGCCCGTTGGTTACACTAAACAATTTACACCGAGTTCTAACATAGCCCTCTACTTAAAAAGGATTTTATCTAAACAATGTAATACACGCATACTTAAACCTTTGAACACTAGCAAGGTTTAACTCCCAGTGAATACTATCCAAACAATACATCTCTCCACAACCAGGGTTTAACACAAGAACATCTTTTAAAAAAAATCTAAAGAGAAACACTCTAAGTATCCATCTATACACAAAAGGGCTCCACAAGTCCAAATCCTTATTCTAGCATTTTAAGGTTTGACGTGTCTTTTATTATCTCTTACTTTTATAGCTAGGTGATAACCCTTCATGGATCGCAGCTCCTTTTATTACTGGCTGATGGGGCGCCATCCATCAACTATAACTCAAGACCTGAGACCAATCCAGTCTGTATAAATATCATAGTCATAGTACTACAATCCATGAGAATTGGTTACTAACCTAGCATACTCATATAGAATCCACAAACAACGGTCAACCAGGTAAACAACCAGGTTCACAACTTGTCTCCTAAGTAACTAGGCATAATGTCTACCGTGTGGATAACTAAGTGTACAACCCACACCTCAAATAACTAGGCATACCGTCTATCCCATAAAGTATACGGTCTATCTCATAGACACGAGTTTCTAATCTTAGTCAACCACTACCAAAAAAAAAAAATTTACATGTTCCCTATCTATCGGGAAATCAAGTATAGTGCATACTCGTGCACACCAATGCAATATGTGTATATAAAATATTTTAGATAAAAGCTCAATCATGTTCTTATCAGCGACTAGGGAGTACGTACAGCATGTCATAACGTACACCTAACAAATGCTCACACATTATACATGTCATGCATCTCACTACATTAAATCACATAATCATGCATCATAGCATATCATCAATCAACACGTAATCACAACAAGTCATGCTTCAAGTGTATAAAATCATATAACACACGAAATCCTATCGCATGCTACTAACAGTTCACACTAGGTCTCATTCTCTTCTCGAGGGTCTCATGGTGTTCAACAACACCCCACGGTCTCTAGGTATTCGAACCTAAGCTCTGATACCACGTTGTCACGCCCCGAATTCTAGCAAACCCGAGGCGCGAGTAACGAGACAAAAAGAAATAAAATAATAAAGGGATAAAAGATAATTAAGGGCGATCATATACATTCTACATACTGTTCTGATACATACACAAGGTCTGGTCCATTTATTTACAACATACAAAATAAAATACAGTCTCGGGCTTATGCCCTTACACAATATCAAAAGCGCCCCTTGGGCCTAACATAGTCCCTAATCAGATCATCTCCTCGTCTCGTACAGCTGGGACATCATCTGAAATGTTGCCCCACTAAAGGGGTCAGCTCAACATGCTGGTACAATATAATGCTAATGCAAGAAACAAAACTAAGGTCGTGGCATGTGCAAGTGTATAGTTATTTCTATATGGCATTCGATATCATAATGGCAGTATATGAACATTATGCAATATATGAACAGGATGCGTGACACACCCATGAAACTCTATGCCCACCCATGTCTCATGATACAGTCATTCTCCGCTGGCATGAGTACCGCCACGTATGTCTCGCTTCACGGTCCGGAATCCGTCAGGCTTGCCAGTACCTATTGGCCGATTTTGGGTTTTTCACCACAGGATTTACACCCTCATAATGCAAAGCACCAAGTGCTTAACTCACGCCATGTCCAAGAAATCACACTATGCCAATATGCTCTGATTTCATCATGTCATAATATAATCTCAAAGATGCACCTCATTCATACATAAAGCATGCCTTCAAGTATAATATCAACAATTCTTAAGGAATACATTTCACACATAATATACTGACACATGCGATATACGTACAATCATTGTTTATATCATCACCCAACACACAGCAAGATAGTATGAAGCACATAAGCATGCGAACAATCAAGTAAACATGTGAACAATCAAGACAGCAGGTACACTAATGACTGTAAAACGGACCTCACCATTGGTCTCAGAATGGTCGAGATAGTCAAAATACACTAATGACTTGTCCCATTTGGACTCCGAGTTATTTTAGAATATTTAATTAATTAAATTAATTTATTAGTTAATTTAATTAATATTTTATTAATTTTTAAATCTGGTGGGGTCAAATTATAATAAGTAATAGTTGGGGGGGTCAGTTTGTAAATTCTGAAAGTTCTGGGTCAAAGTTTAATTTCCAAAAGTCCAAAGGCAATTCCGTAATTTTGAAAAGCCTTATTCCATATCCGGATAACCAAACAGGGATCAGACCAGAATAGGGATAGGATATCCCTGTTCCTGTTTCAGTTTTAATTTTTCAATTTCTTAACCTTGTAACCAAACGGCCCCATTTGGTTTTTAATTAAAAACCTCAGACCGACACGTGGCAGGGGCGGTTCAGCCTCTCCCGAACCGGACCCGAACCGAACCCGGATCCGGACCCGAACAGTCCTCATCCCCCCCGTTTTTCCGGTATGGTTCCGGTGAGTCTCCGGTCACCTTCTCAGGCGACGTCGCAGGAAACTGCAAAAATCAAGTTTTTGAACTTGATTTTTCTTGGTGTTTTCAAAGCCATTTTCAATCCTAAACTAACCCACAATGTTTTTAAAACATTTTAACATAATTTGGGGCCATTTAAACAGAGTAAATCCACCTCATTTCTTTCCTTCTCAGTTTTCCGGCCGACTGTCAAACCTCCATTTTTTATGGCTTTTGAATCATTGTTTTCCTCCCATTCTGATCCTAAAGGTTTCCTGTGTTCAAGAGGAACACTTTCTCATGATCTTAGCAAGTTTTTAAACACAAAACCCCTAAAACCCGATTATCGCCCCCAACCTATAACCCTCATTTTCTCCCTCGTTTCTCAGTAATTTTCTTTCATTCTTTTTGCAAAATGAACCTTACAACATGCTCTATAAGACCCTATACATCAAATTAATTATCATGCTTTTAAAAAAAATAAAATAGAAGCACCCACTTACCTAAAATTTCTGTTTTTCTCTTTGTGCAGGTTGCTCTCTCACTTCTGTTCCTCTAGCTCCATTTCTGCTTCTCCCTTCTCAACCCCTTTCTTCTACATTTTCCTTTAACTCACGGATGCACACACATATACAAAGAACACTCACAACCGGCCCTTTTTCTCTCTCCTCTCTTTCTCTCTTTATTTCCCCTCCACTTGCAGCCTTCCTTGACTTCTCTCACCCTGCATCAGCCCCTTGTTTATCCCCAAATGCAGCTTTGCATTTAATGCAAAGCTGCCTATACACCTATATATATATATATATCTCAATCATCCTACACTAGACACACACACTAAACACACACACACCTAGCTGCCACCTCACACACATTCAGTTGGTCACAAACACACACACACATACTGCTATATAACACATACATACAGATATCTATATTTACATGCACATACATTACACTACACATATATACATACATACTATACATACACCATGCATATATATAATCCATGCCTCAAAAAAAACTTAACAATAATAACGATAGTAATAAATAAAAAAAAATATATTTAATAACCAAAGGAAATTTTATATATAAAAAAAAATTTCGGGTTATTGCATCAACACTACAGGAAAAGGCACTATTAGCGACGCACGAATGCGTTGCTAATAGTGGAAAAATGCGTTACTAAAGAGATTTTGCGATGCACAATGGGGCATCGCTAAAAACGTCGCTAAAAGCTGCGTCGCTAATACTATTAGCAACTCACACATCCCTTTGTGTCGTTAAAGGGAACTATTAGCAATGCCCAATGTGCGTTGCTAATAATTTTGATGGTGCGTTGCAAATACAATCCACGATCGCAATGTGCGCCGCTAAAAGCAACTATTAGCAACGATAAGCACGCGTCGCTAATGGTATCTATTAGCGACCTCACTCTGTGCGTCGCAAATGGTTCCTTTTAGCGACGCTCACTGTGTGCGTCGCAAATGCCAATCTTTAGTGATGAATTTGAAGCGTCGCTATAAATTGATTTCTTAGTTTTTAATGACGCATTTTGTGCGTCGCTAAAAGTTTATTTTTTTCCCTACAATATTTGTTTTATTTGTTGTTTTATTCCTGTTTGAACTTGTATCAATCATCATGATATACAGTAAAATCCAAACATTCTGAAATAAATATATATTGAAAAAGAAAAATACATTCATATATATATATATATTATAATAATTAATTAGTTACATTAGTAAAAGTACAATTTAAGAATAAATATAAAAATAAAAAATTGTCTAAAAAAATGTAACTACAAATGTCGATGAAAAAAAAATAGATAAAAATAGTCAGTCCCGATGCAAGACCTAAAGACCCTAGCGCAATAATCCCGATCAATCTAAAATAAAGATCGAATGATATATATTAGAACACTTATTAAATATATTTGAAAGTGAATATATTATTTTTTTTCATGCATAAATAGTAAGAACGGCATAAAGTAGCATAAGTTGCAAACCACTAATCCGAACTGATTGCCCTAAGTTTTTGGTAGTCTATTTTGTCACTTGTGAGGTGTGTGATGGGGTATGGAGATAGTTAGGTGCATATCCGGTATTTTGGTCTATGAAAAACCCACATTTTCGAAGTAAAAACTTGCATAAGTTTCAAACCGTTGATCTGAATTGAGTGCCGTAAGTTTGTGAAAGTATATTTTATCATTTTTGAGGTGTGTGATTGGGTTTTGGGGTTGGTAGGTCGATATCCGGCATTTTGGTCTGTCAAAACTCGAAAATGGGTCTTTTTATAGCAAAAACTTGCATAAGTTTCAAACCGGTGATCCAAACCGAGTGCCTTAAGTTCGTGCAAGTCTATTTTATCATTTGTGAGGTGTGTGATGGGGTTTCATGGTAGTTAGGCCGATATCCAGTGTTTTGGTTCGTCAAAACCCGAAAATGGGCCTTTTTGGAGTGGAAACTTGCATAAGTTTCAAATTGGTGATCCAAACCGAGTGTCATAAGTTCGTGCAAGTCTATTTTATCATTTGTGAGCTGTGTGATGGGGTTTCATGGTAGTTAGGCCGATATCTGGTGTTTTGCTCTGTCAAAACCCAAAAATGGGCAGTTTTAGAGCTAAAACTTGCATAAGTTTCAAATCGGTGATCCGAACCGAGTGCCGTAAGTTTGTGCAAGTCTATTTTATCATTTTTGAGATGTGTGATTGGGTTTCGTGTTAGTTAGGCTGATATCTGATGTTTTGGTCCGTCAAAACCCAAAAATGGGCCTTTTCGGAGCAGAAACTTGCATAAGTTTCAAACCGGTGATCCGAACCGAGTGCCGTAAGTTTGTGCAAGTTTATTTTATCATTTGTGAGGTGTGTTATTGGGTTTTTTGGTAGTTAGGCTGATATGCGATGTTTTGGTCCGTCAAAACCCAAAAAATGGGCCTTTTTGGAGCAGAAACTTGCATAAGTTTCAAACCGGTGATCCGAACAGAGTGCCATAAGTTTGTGAAACTATATTTTAACATTCGTGAGGTGTGTGATGGGCTTTCATGGTAGTTAGGCTGATATCCGATGTTTTGGTCTGTCAAAACCAGAAAATGGGCCTTTTTGGAGTAGAAACTTGCATAAGTTTCAAACCAGTGATCCGAACTGAGTGCCGTAAGTTCATGCAAGTCTATTTTATCATTTTTGAGGTGTGTGATGGGGTTTCAGGGTTGGTAGGCCAATATCTGGCATTTTGGTCTGTCAAAACTCAAAAATGGGCCTTTTTGGAGCAGAAACTTGCATAAGTTTCAAACCGGTGATCCGAACCGAGTGCCATAAGTTTGTACAAGTCTATTTTATCATTTTTGAGGTGTCTGATTGGGTTTCATGGTAGTTAGGCTGATATCCAGTGTTTTGGTCTGTCAAAACCTGAAAATGGGCCATTTTGGAGCAAAAACTTGCATAATTTTCAAACCGGTGATCCGAACTGAGTGCCGTAAGTTCATGCAAGTCTATTTTCTCATTCGTGAGATGTGTGATGGGGTTTCATGTTAGTTAGGCCAATATCCGGTGTTTTGGTATGTCAAAACCCGAAAATGGGCCTTTGGAGCAAAAACTTGCATAAGTTTCAAACCGGTGATCCGAACCGAGTGCTGTAAGTTCGTGCAAGTATATTTTATATTTTTGAGGTGTGTGATGGGGTTTTGTGGTAGTTAGGCCGATATCCGGTGTTTTGGTCCGTCAAAACCCGAAAATGGGCCTTTTTGGAGTAGAAACTTGCTTAAGTTTCAAACTGGTGATCCGAACCGAGTGCCATAAGTTCATACAAGTATATTTTATCATTTGTGAGGTTTTTGATGGGGTTTCATGGTATTTAGGCCAATATCCGGTATTTTGGTGTGTCAAAACCCGAAAATGGGCCTTTTTGGAGCAGAAACTTGCATAAGTTTCAGACCGATAATCCGAACCGAGTGCCATAAGTTCGTGCAAGTCTATTTTATCATTTGATAAGTGTGTGATGGGGTTTTTTGGTAGTTAGGCTAATATCTAGTGTTTTGGTCCATCAAAATCCAAAAATTGGCCTTTTCGGAGCTGAAAGTTGCATAAGTTTCAAACCGGTGATCCGAACCGAGTGACGTAAGTTTGTGCAAGTATATTTTATCATTCGTGAGGTGTGTGATGGGGTTTCATGGTAGTTAGGCTGATATCCAGTCTTTTGGTCTGTCAAAACCAGAAAATGGACTTTTTTGGAGTAGAAACTTGCATAAGTTTCAAACCGGTGATCCGAACCGAGTGCCGTAAGTTCGTGCAAGTCTATTTTATCATTTGTGAGGTGTGATGGGGTATCGTGGTAGTTAGGCCAATATCCGATGCTTTGGTCTATCAAAACCCAAAAATGGGCCTTTGTAGAGCATAAACTTGCAAAAGTTTTTAACGGTCATTCGAACCGATGTAATTAAATAAGTTCGTGCAACTATATTTTTTTTTTTATTTTTATGTAACATTTTCTATAAATAATAAATCCACCAAAGTATATAATTTTAAAAACTTACCAAGGTTGAACAGAGCCACCCTACTAGCTGAGCATCGTCTATACAAGAGCCTCTAGTTGGGAATATCGCTCCTCGAGGTTATTTACTTTCTGTCGCAGCTCTACATTCTCTCATTGAACTACCTTAGTAGCTGCATGTGCCTTAGCATCACTCTCAACGGTATTGGATGATGCCGTCGGCGCTATCCTAGTCCCTAAGCCACGCACATAGCCACGTCTCTTACCCAGAACAGTCTCCCGTATCTGCTCATCGGTCGGCGGATCCTGACCCTCAGCTATCGGCTGAGCACGCAGCTAGACCATCTTCTCCTATAAAAACATAAATATATGTTACTACTTTTGTAACTTTAGATTAATATTAATTTAGTAATACTGTGGCAAGTTACACAAAAACTTATATAAAGCCGCTGTGCTTCAGGCCCAATCCAACCCTTCTCAGGATTGTACTGCGTCTTGTGCCACAAATCAATGTTGTTGGGTGGTGCACCGGTCTCCTGGTCTCGCTGGAGCAAATAAATAGTAGCTTGTGAAGATTGATTTCATGAATAGATTATACAGTAAGAACTTGATACATTTATTAACTTACCATATCATGTCTATAATGTACAAAAGAACGTGATCCACCACAGTGGGTCACCTTTTGCTTGCTTCTGCTCTCGCTATTTTTCCTACTCAGTTCCTACACTTGGCCAAAACAAAGAAGGTTAGTATAAATGATAATGATTTTCAGACAATAAAAGTAATTTTGACAATTTTTACTTGGAATGCGTCACTAGCGAACCAGTCACAAAGTAGCATCCAATCCTCCACCATGACCCCCTTGTAGGGTCTGTCACGGGGTTCTCTACTGGCTGCCACCTCCGCCTCGTAGTGTATGTGGAGCCAGTGTCGATAGTCCCTGAAACGGACTCCTAGATAACGGTCCACTGCTTTCGTTATGTGAGGCTGGTGGAGATCGATGTCAAACTTCTCCTGTAAAACATGTCATTGTCAAAACATTATGGAATTAGATATGTTAAAATTTAGTTCAACACAATAAAAAAAAAAAAGACATACCAGGATATGCGCATGAATTACCCGTCACTCCTCCTCAGTGACGAGACTCCAGTCACTGATATGGAGTGGGGAGCATAGTCGGCAAATGATGCCAACCTTTGTGGTGAACTGCTGTGCCCACCCACCAACGGGCTTCAGCAAGCCCTCAGGTAGCTCAATCCGAAGTCGCGAGCCCTCTGCTGCATCCATCTATGCCTGCAAACTCCGATTCTTCGACCTACCGTGCCCTCGTCTAGAAGTGGTGGCCGAAGCTTTAGAAAAAATAAAATAGAAACAATTAGTACCATATTTATATAATCATTCTTACAAAGTGGAACTATGCATACCATCAATGGCAGGATCGATCGACCCTGTAGAGGAAGGGGAAGGGGTCGATGGGTCCCCTAGGGCCGTGCGTCTGCGTGAGCCTGGTCCAACCATATCTAAAAAGAAAGTTTAAAAATAAATTCCATTACATCATAAAAATTAAAATCCGTTACATCATAAAATTGAATATCCATTACATCATAAAATTGACAATCCATTACATCATAAAATTGAAATCCATTACACTTGATCCTAACACATGTAACACCTATTACAATTATTCATCTGAGTTTGTATCATCATCTAAACTTGAATTTTCTTCATTCTCGGTACAATACTCTAACAATGTGTCACGCCCCGAATTTTCACAAACCCGGGAGTGAGTGAAATAAACAAAAAGGGAATTAATAAAAGATAATTACATGGATTTCACACATTAACCCAATTCATGTTCTGATACTAATCCATAGGGCCTTGCCCGTTGTTTCATAACATACAATTAAACATATATGGTTTAGGGCTTATGCCCTTGTACAACATCAAAATATGTCCCAAGGGCCAAAAATCCTCCATGATCCACGTCTCCTCTGTTCTTCAAGACTTCCTTAAGTCTCAAGCATCAGGAGCATCATCTGTAATATGATATCCCACGAATGGGTTAGCTCGACAGCTGGTATAACATAATGCTAATGCAAGTAACAAAGTTAAGGCGTGGCATGTGCAAAGTGTGCATTTATAATCTAGATACTTTCCAGTTCATTAATACAATGCAATAAAAATATGCATGATACACGCATGCACTCTATGCCACACCCATGTCTCATTTACGGATCATGTCCGATGGATCTGAGTACCAACACCCGTTCACGGACTGTCCCCGCTGGATCTGGGTACCAATGCAATGGCCAATTTTGGGTTTTTCACAACAGGATTTACACCCTCATAATGCATAGCACCACGTGCTCAACCCACACTATGCTTCCAAAGGATTCACCATATGCCAATATGCTTTAATTTCATTATGCAATAATACAATCTTAATAAAGCATGCTTTAAATAGTGTATCATACTTGAAGCAACAATGACATTGGAATCAAAAAAATTGTTCCGCATGAATACATGCCACATAAAATCAATTTAAACACGTAGTCATGGTTCACGTTCATCACTTTACTAAATTCCCAAAGAATGCAAGAAACATACAAGCACGTAAACAACCAACTTTAGGTTATCAAGCAACCATATTCCAAATAATTTTCCAATGACAGTTAAGCATATAAATCATTCAATTTACTCATAAAATATTCCTAAACTTAACCTTATTTCTTACTTAGCAAAACATCATACCTAGAAGGGTTTTTATCAATCCTTGGGAGTTGCATTCGCTGTGCAGCCAAACTGATCGATGAAAACTCAGTCCCTCTTACTATCTCCAACTGAAAGGTTTAGACTGCCTTTTCCTTGCTTTTCGGTGTTCCAAAAGTCATGAAATACAACTCAGTTTATTGCTACTTAAATTATGCTACTCATCAAATTTTATGATTTTATTTCATGAGTTTCTATTTTACTAAAATAAACTCTACCATTGAGTCCGGAATGTCGAAGAAAGTTGGTTTAGGCTTTCACGGAACTTAATTTGGGCACTTGTGCTAAAAGGGCAAAATGGTCATTTTGCACTCTTACGGGTTCTTACTTCCTGAGACCTCTTTTCGTAAATCAGACTCTACAGTTGAGTCCAGAATGCTTGAAATAATAAAAATTTACTATTCATTTATTTTAATTGAAGTCCGTTTGACTACTTTTCGACTTAGGGGCATTTTGATAATTTTTCCTCTTTAAATTATTTTAAATTAAATATTATTTTATTTGTTGGGTCAATTCACAATTAACCATAAATTTTGGCATAATTATAATTCCACAAAGTTCTATTCTAAATTTAATTTATCTAAACAATAATTAAATCTAACCTTTGACTGGCTATAGTCGAGTGTCACGAGTCCCCAGTCATGTCTTTTATTCCAGTAATAACAACATCAGCTTCCATAACCCACCTCACACACATAAATATTCGTGTCCACAATTCCATTTAAACAACATGTCAGCAACACATGCCTTAGTGAATTTCTAGCACCTTTCTTGGATTTTCTTGTTGTTAGTAACAACCACTAAATCATAAAATTAGTTAGGGAATGGCATAGTTTAACCTTCCCATTTTCAGATTTTCCCACTACAAAACTGGTTCCCTAATAACCTGCCACAAAAATTCCCTCTTCCCAACAACAAGTCAAATTCCAAAATCTACCAACATTGCTCAAATTCTGATAAAAAAAAATGAAATGGTTCATACTTTGATGCTGCCCAACACAAATTGGAGCCCTGCAACACTAACTGGATAAAATCCATTTCCAGCTTTCCAAAAATTCCTGCTCCTTTGTTTTCCCACTAGAAACTGTTGGTTAGGAAAATTAATCAATCAAACCCCAAGCTTTCAAGAATCCATTATGAATCTTAGAGACGCTGGGACAGAACCATACTCCCATCAATTCCTTCAACTCAAACCTCCATTTCCACCGTAACAGTTGCAGCCATGGCTACAACTACTGCTGCCTTGATAGCATCCAGATTGAACTAACATCAGCCTCACTTAATATCAATTTAACCTCCAACGACCTTTCACCCAAACCGGATCAATAGCCCTCAAGAATCCATTCTAATTCTTAGAGGCACTGGGACAGAAATCTGTCCAGCCGCTGCTACTACACTTCCTCCACTTTTCCCTAAATCAGCTGCAACACTACTATTGCTTCATGTCCTGAACTCCGGCTGCTCCTATCTATCATCGAGGTCAGTCCACAGCTGCACATCAGATCTTGAAACAGCAGCTCCAAGTGCTACAGGTAACTCCAAAACCCGTAGCTCCCAAATCCCCATTGCTAGAGCACTACTGTTGTTCCCACTGCACCTGTAGAGATTTGAAAAAAAAAATAATATAAAATAAAATTAACTTAAATATATGCTAGTGCGGTCATATATATGGAAAAAAAAAATATATATATATATATATATATGAATTATGTGATATTAGAGCAGTATAACATGTAATAAATATATTATATATTATGTGTACAAATATCTAATACAAAGGGAAATAAAGAAAGAAAAGAAATGGGCAGCCGTTTGCAATGTGAATGCGTCACTGTGTACATATTGTGTGGTCGTGGTGAAGGCAACAGGGCTGCCGATTCAAGTGGGGAGTATAAGTATATTATATATTGTGTGATGGAGGTTAATTGGACGGTGGAAGGAAAGTCAAGAAGTAGGCTATAGCCGTAGCTGTTGGAAGGAGAAACCGAGAAGATAGAAATTGGGAACAGGGGCTGATCGCGTGAAAACAGGGGAAGAAAAGAAAAGAGAGAAAGAGAAAAAGAGAAAGGGGAAAATGGGAAGAAAGAGAGAGAGAAAGGGGGGAGTCGCGCAAGGGCGGTGATGGAGGTGGGGACGGCACCTAACGGCGTGCCGAGTTTCGTACGCCACCGGGGTTGTTGTTGACGGAGTGGCGACGGGTAAATCTCACCGTTTTGTTGTTGGAGGAGGTTGCGGTGTGTTGGTTTGGGGGTTTCGTCACGAGAGTTGTGATAGGGGTGCGATGACGGTGCTGTCGCAAATGGTGTAGGGATTTCTGTTGGTTCGATTGATTTCTGAAGCATGAACGCCACTGATCGATCGTGGCAAGCGGAGCTGCGGGAGGTGGTGAGTATATATTTGTGTATGTATATATATATATATATATATCTTTATCTATGTGTGTGTGGATGCCGGTTGGAGTGGCTTAGCTTGGTTGAGACGTGATTTGGTGTTGTGTAGTGGTGAACGGTGGATGTTGTGGTTTTATGGGGTTTCCCTGTTTGGCCGGTTACTTCAGTTTGAGAATTTGGAGCAGGTTGATAGAAGCAGTAGATTTGGTTGAGGTTGGATTGGCTCCTTTGCGAATGGAAGACAGAATTTGGGTGACGTAGAAGCAGAATCATTGGAGACTTGGGGGGGGGGTTGATTCAATTGTCTAAGCAGTGACTGCTATAGATAGTAGCCGCAAGACTTGATTCAAACGATGCAATCCCATGGAAGCCGTAGCCGTGCCAGTTTGTCAAGGATCAATAACAAGCATGTTGTAAGCAGCAGACTTCGAGATTGCGCCAAGAGGGTATGATTGTTCAGATCGGGGTTTATGGGTATTGGATTTCTGTCATGGGATTCTGGATTTTTGTAAGGATTTTCTTGGTTGATTTTGGTTAGAAAATCACAGACGTTTGGGGGTATCCTTTGGAAGTCTTGAAGATAGGGTGTTGGGTTGCGGTTTTGTGATATGAAATTGTGTGGGGATGTTGCGAGTAGGGGTTGTCTTGAATGAGAGAGAACATGTTGGATTTGTTGGTCTGATTTTGTCCGGATTTAGCAATGATGGTTTTAATTGTATAGGTTGATTTGTTTGTGGTTTGAATTAAGGGAGAGGGGAATTGCAGCAGAGTAATCTATGTTACATATGGGTGTGTCTGTGTGTATAGTGATGCATAGAGGGAGACGGAAGCAACAGATGGGTTTCATGAGACTAATTGAAGAATCAGACCCATATAGGCAGTATATTAGCATGGCTGGAGTACCAGCAGTGCCATAGCTATTTTCCATAGCCTATCATCAATATAGATGGAATTATTAAGTCTTGAACAAGATGAGTTCTGAAGTAGAGTGCTGGTAGAATGGACAATTGGTGAAGCTTCTGGTTGGGTCCAAAGATGTTGAGCCATTGTTGCACCTCATGTTCTTGGAAGTCAAGGTGTGTAGAGTGGACAGCTTTGAAGTTGAAAGGACTACTCTAGAGCTGAGATATAGATGCTTGGATAATGCTCATGGGTCTTCCTCTTGCTGTAATGGTGATAAAGAAGTTGGCTCACAATCAGCAACGGAGAGAGAGCTGCCAGTATTTTATAGAGATGATAGAGATGGGGTTTCTTCCACGAAAGGTCACATTTGAGATACTGTATTGAGGATTGATACAGTCTGATGTGTTGAGAATTTGGAGAAGATTAAAGGAGCAACTTGAGGAAGGGAAAGTTCTTCAATATCTGATGGATGGGATTTGTTTGGTTTGAGTTATATTGAGGGGCCACTACAATAGAGAGAAACCTTTGATCAAAGAGGTTGATTCAACAGAAGCTTGGGAGACATCTTTGTTGACTTGATTGCATAGTGGACACAGCATCTTAGGGTTGAGACACGCCCTAATCAGGTATGGTACTTTACTAAGTAAGGAATAGAATTAAATTAGGATCGATGTGCATATTGATTGAATGATTCTTGTGCTTATCTACTGATAGAAGATCACGTAGGAATTATTACTACCTTGAGTTGATTGTCTATATGTTTCCGTGCTCTTTATGATTATTTGGGAGTAGTGATTTACTTCTTGAGTTTTCATCATACATGATTTATGTTTTAGAAGGATTGTTGATATTGTGACATGTGGATTGCATAAGTATTGAGATTGATTGTGCATGATGCGTATATTTGTGGATGAAGTCTTATGATTCAGATGCTATTGTTATTTTAAGAGGACGATATTGTTTAAAAAACATGCTTTATGCATTGGTGAAATGTTTTATTGAGATTGCGATATTGCATGATGAAATCATGGCATATTGACATCGCATTGTAGAAATTGAGGAATGTGATATTAATTTTGTATGGATGCATTATATAAGTCGTCATCACATCATATGAATGATTAGGGAGGCATGTAGATATACATGTACACTTGCACATGCCACGTCTTAATTTTGTTCCTTGCATTAGTATTGTACCATACCAGCATGTTGTCGCTGACCCATTCATGGGCACAGGTTTCAGATAAAGCTCCCTGTACGCGGGACTTGATAAAATCTTGGAGAAAGGAGAGGAAATGAATTTGGAAGAATATTTGGGCCCTTGGGGCTTATTTAGATATTATAAAAGATTGGTGTGTTTCTGAAAAGAATGGAAATGACATTGTATATTGTAATAAATAATGAATTTGTGATCTTTTAGTTTAAGTGTAGGAGTAGACGTGATAGATTGTATAAGTAGGCGATGTATATTTAACTTTGATAGAGTTGTGGCCATCAAGTGAGGATGGATTGTGACTGTTGTATATATATGTTGTATTGTGTTTATCAGGGGAAAAAAGGCTCGAAAAACAAAGGAGGTGTTGCCGAAATTTTTTTAAAACAGGAATGTATGTGTATTGAATGGATGTATAGTTATGCTAGTGGGGAATGCTTGTATTTAAATTAGTTATTTATTTTTATTTATTTCTTTTCTTCTTTTGTTTCGTTCAGTTGCGTCCCCGGGTTCGGTCGGGAATTCGGGGCGTGACAACATGCTTGTATCTAAATTAGTTATTTATTTCTTTTCTTATTTTGTTTCGTTCAGTTGCGTCCCCGGGTTCGGTCGGGAATTCGGGGCGTGACAACATGGTATCAGAGGTTAGGTTCGAATACCTAGGGACAGTGGGAGAAGTTTAGACTTTCAGTTTAGTTAGGTGAGTTTAGGTAGCATGTTTTATGTGTGCAAGTTGCATTGATGTGCACGATTATGCACTATACAGGATTTCCCGATTGACAGAGGATATATGATTGTTTGGTGTAATGGTGGCCTAAGATTGGAAACTCGTATGCATATTATAGACTGTATATTTTATGGGATAGGCCATATGCCTAGTTACTAGGTATATAGGTTATACACGTAGTATCTATATGGTAGGTGGTATGCCTAGTTATCTGTGAGATAGGTTGTAAGTCTGGATATCGATGGGGTTAGATGTATGCCTAGTTATCTGTATAGCAGACTGTGTGCTTATTTATGTATGTATGTATATATATTTTTTGAGGTGGATTTTCATACTTGGAGATTGATGTGGTAGGCTACTGGTAGGCTCCGATGAGTTAGAATAACCTTGGGAAAATTGTGGTACAGGTAATATGTGGATGATGCCATTATGATAAATCACTAGGTGATTTCGTGACTTGATTTGAGATTTGTTAAATAGTGAGGGGCCTTGTGGTGTCCTAGTAGTCATTGAGGAATTTTCTTTATTTGTTTTATTGTGTTGAGTTATTGAGATGGGTTGTGATGCCCGGATGGATTGAAAGAAATTTAACGCTGATAGGCCAATGTGTTTTGAGGATTTCATTATGTGTTGTGCCATGTGGAGTGAGTCGTTACGGATGGGATCGGAACCAGACCCTAGCAGGAAGTGTGGAGGCGCGGGCCGAGGGACCTTGCCTGCCCCGGAGTGGCTGAGCCGGAAGGGGGGGAGGGAGAAGGTGATAAGTCGTCTCACATGGCTTGGCTGAGGGAGAGATGAATGGTCCATTGGTAAGGCTGCACGTCTACATGACACAATGCATTGTGCATCGATCTTTTATCATTTTGTTGAGGAGATGTATTTTTAAATTTCGGGACGAAATTTCTTTAAGGGGGAAGGATGTAGAGATTTGAAAAAAAAAATAATATAAAATAAAATTAACTTAAATATATGCTAGTGCGGTCATATATATGGAAAAAAAAAAAAATATATATATATATATATGAATTATGTGATATCAGAGCAGTATAACATGTAATAAATATATTATATATTATGTGTACAAATATCTAATACAAAGGGAAATAAAGAAAGAAAAGAAATGGGCAGCCATTTGCAATGTGAATGCGTCATTGTGTACATATTGTGTGGTCGTGGTGAAGGCAACAGGGCTGCCGATTCAAGTGGGGAGTATAAGTATATTATATATTGTGTGATGGAGGTTAATTGGACGGTGGAAGGAAAGTCAAGAAGTAGGCTATAGCCGTAGCTGTTGGAAGGAGAAATCGAGAAGATAGAAATTGGGAACAGGGGCTGATCGCGTGAAAACAGGGGAAGAAAAGAAAAGAGAGAAAGAGAAAAAGAGAAAGGGGAAAAGGGGAAGAAAGAGAGAGAGAGAAAGGGGGGAGTCGCGCAAGGGCGGTGATGGAGGTGGGGACGGCACCTAACGGCGTGCCGAGTTTCGTACGCCACGTGGGTTGTTGTTGACGGAGTGGCGATGGGTAAATCTCGCCGTTTTGTTGTTGGAGGAGGTTACGGTGTGTTGGTTTGGGGGTTTCGTCACGAGAGTTGTGATAGGGGTGCGATGACGGTGCTGTCGCAAACGGTGTAGGGATTTCTGTTGGTTCGATTGATTTCCGAAGCATGAACGCCACTGATCGATCGTGGCAAGCGGAGCTGCGGCAGGTGGTGAGTATATATTTGTGTATGTATATATATATATATATATATATCTTTATCTATGTGTGTGTGGATGCCGGTTGGAGTGGCTTAGCTTGGTTGAGACGTGATTTGGTGTTGTGTAGTGGTGAACGATGGATGTTGTGGTTTTATGGGGTTTCCCTGTTTGGCCGGTTGCTTCAGTTTAAGAATTGGAGCAGGCTGATAGAAGCAGTAGATTTGGTTGAGGTTGGATTGGCTCCTTTGCGAATGGAAGACAGAATTTGGGTGACGTAAAAGCAGAATCATTGGAGACTTAGGGGGGTTGATTCAATTGTCTAAGCAGTGACTGCCATAGATAGTAGCCGCAAGACTTGATTCAAACGATGCAGTCCCATGGAAGCCGTAGCCGTGCCAGTATGTCAAGGATCAATAACAAGCATGTTGTAAGCAGCAGACTTCGGGATTGCGCCAAGAGGGTATGATTGTTCAGATTGGGGTTTATGGGTATTGGATTTCTGTCATGGGATTCTGGATTTTTGTAAGGATTTTCTTGGTTGATTTTGGTTAGAAAATCACAGACGTTTGGGGGTATCCTTTGGAAGTCTTGAAGATAGGGTGTTGGGTTGCGGTTTTGTGATATGAAATTGTGTAGGGATGTTGCGAGCAGGGGTTGTCTTGAATGAGAGAGAACAGGTTGGATTTGTTGGTCCGATTTTGTCCGGATTTAGAAATGATGGTTTTAATTGTATAGGTTGATTTGTTTGTGATTTGAATTAAGGGAGAGGGGAATTGCAGCAGAGTAATCTATGTTACATATGGGTGTGTCTGTGTGTATAGTGATGCATAGAGGGAGACGGAAGCAACAGATGGGTTTCATGAGACTAATTGAAGAATCAGACCCATATAGGCAGTATATTAGCATGGCTGGAGTACCAGCAGTGCCATAGCTATTTTCCATAGCCTATCATCAATATAGATGGAATTATTAAGTCTTGAACAAGATGAGTTCTGAAATAGAGTGCTGGTAGAATGGACAATTGGTGAAGCTTCTGGTTGGGTCCAAAGATGTTGAGCCATTGCTGCACCTCATGTTCTTGGAAGTCAAGGTGTGTAGAGTGGACAGCTTTGAAGTTGAAAGGACTGCTCTAGAGCTGAGATATAGATGCTTGGATAATGCTCATGGGTCTTCCTCTTGCTGTAATGGTGATAAAGAAGTTGGCTCACAATCAGCAACGGAGAGAGAGCTGCCAGTATTTTATAGAGATGATAGAGATGGGGTTTCTTCCACGAAAGGTCACATTTGAGATACTGTATTGAGGATTGATACAGTCTGATGTGTTGAGAATTTAGAAAAGATTAAAGGAGCAACTTGAGGAAGGGAAAGTTCTTCAATATCTGATGGACGGGATTTGTTTGGTTTGAGTTATATTGAGGGGCCACTACAATAGAGAGAAACCTTTGATCAAAGAGGTTGATTCAACAGAAGCTTGGGAGACATCTTTGTTGACTTGATTGCATAGTGGACACAGTATCTTAGGGTTGAGACACGCCCTAATCAGGTATGGTACTTTACTAAGTAAGGAATAGAATTAAATTAGGATTGATGTGCATATTGATTGAATGATTCTTGTGCTTATTTGCTGATAGAAGATCACGTAGGAATTATTACTACCTTGAGTTGATTGTCTATATGTTTCCGTGCTCTTTATGATTATTTGGGAGTTATGATTTACTTCTTGAGTTGTCATCATACATGATTTATGTTTTAGAAGGATTGTTGATATTGTGACATGTGGATTGCATAAGTATTGAGATTGATTGTGCATGATGCGTATATTTGTGGATGAAGTCTTATGATTCAGATGCTATTGTTATTTTAAGAGGACGATATTGTTTAAAAAACATGCTTTATGCATTGGTGAAATGTTTTATTGAGATTGCGATATTGCATGATGAAATCATGGCATATTGACATCGCATTGTAGAAATTGAGGAATGTGATATTAATTTTGTATGGATGCATTATATAAATTGTCATCACATCATATGAATGATTAGGGAGGCATGTAGATATACATGTACACTTGCACATGCCACGTCTTAATTTTGTTCCTTGCATTAGTATTGTACCATACCAGCATGTTGTCGCTGACCCATTCGTGGGCACAGGTTTCAGATAAAGCTCCTGGTACGCGAGACTTGATGAAATCTTGGAGAAAGGAGAGGAAATGAATTTGGAAGAATATTTGGTCCCTTGGGGCGTATTTAGATATTATAAAAGATTGGTGTGTTTCTGAAAAGAATGGAAATGACATTGTACATTGTAATAAATAATGAATTTGTGATCTTTTAGTTTAAGTGAAGGAGTAAAAGTGATGGATTGTATAAGTAGGCGATGTATATTTAACTTTGATAGAGTTGTGGCCATCAAGTGAGGATGGATTGTGACTGTTGTATATATATGATGTATTGTGTTTATCAGGGGGAAAAAGGCTCGAAAAACAAAGGAGGTGCTGCCGAAATTTTTTTAAAACAGGAATGTATGTGTATTGAATGGATGTATAGTTATGTTAGTGGGGAATGCTTGTATCTAAATTAGTTATTTATTTCTATTTATTTCTTTTCTTCTTTTGTTTCGTTCAGTTGCGTCCCCGGGTTCGGTCGGGAATTCGAGGTGTGACAGCACCTGACCGCTTCTACACTCCGTCTCTCCCTGCTACTCTTTCTTCTCTCTTTCTCTTTTCTCAATTTTCTCTTTTCTTCCCATGATATTTCATATATATATATATATATATTAAAATATACATATACACATATCAGCACATGCACCACACGCTGCACCGTCCCCTTTGTGGACTTTTCTTCCTTTCTTTTCTTTCACTTCTTCTCCTGCTACACGCTATCTCTCTTGCACCCTTTTCTCTTTTCTTTTCTCTTTACCTGCTGCTACTATCAAACACACATATAAATATATACATATACTGATTATTACTCTTTTGCACTACCACAAGCACAGACACATATATAATATATATATTTCTCTCTTTTTCTCCTCTACACGCTTCCTGCACTACGCCTTTCTCTCTATTTGATTTCTCTTTTCCATAGCTACGACTGTAACCCCAAGCCCCTTTTTTGGACTTTACGTTTCTACCTTTTCCTTATTGTTTTCTTTTCTATTTTCCTGTTTCTTGTTTCACATTGAGGTAACATATATATATATATATTATATAATCATATATCATGCCCACTAACACCACACACTGCCACACCTTTTCCATTTTTTTTTCTTTTCTTTCTTTATTTTTCTTTTTGCACTTGCATGCCTTTTACATGCTTATATATATATATATAGATATAATAATTTGCATTATATATATACACATTTATATCAATACTTGTATTTGTATAATACATATTCATACATAACCATGTGTATATACACTTGCATACATTTTTATAATTATACTTATATATTCACATATATATATATAATATATATATACTTGTACACATACGTACAATATGTTATGCACGTATTTTGAGGTATATCCTGATATATAGGAAAATCTTCCATATTGCTCGAGTTTTATTGTACAGTACTCCTGGGCACTCGGGATTGCTTGTAATCACTTCTCATATGTTTAAATATCGTATTTTATTCTTATTTGTGATTCTCGCTATTTGTCTCAAATTGCGTGCCTATACTGTACATAACTTGCTACACTAGCTCAGTTTCTTTTGGTATTATATTTATCAGCTCGATTTGTTCGTACATAACTTGTCCTAATCTCGTAATTTCTTGAGATCATGACTTCTATTATTTACCTCGGTATTCGTACCCTTTCGGTAAAACAAAAAATTTACTCTCATTTTTCAAGTCTCTACATCCTTCCCCCTTAAAGAAATTTTGTCCCAAAATTTAAAAATATACCTCGTCGACAAAATTTAGAAAGATCAATACAAAATGCGCTGTAACATGGAGACGTGCAGCCGTAACTATGGACCCTTCACCTCTCCCTCCGTGCAGGCGATGTGAAACACATTACCCTCTCCCATTACCCGCTCCCCCCAAAGGAACCTCGTCCACTTGGGCGGGCGTGCAGTGGTGTGCAGACATCTCCACACTCCCTGCTAGGGTCTGGTTCTGATCCCATTTGTAACGGCCCACTCCACATGGCACAACGAATAATGAAATCGTCAAACATGTTGGCTTATCAATGCCAATTTTTCGAACCCATCCAAGTATCATGACCCGCCTCAATAATGTAACATAATAACAATAATAAAGAAAATTCTCAATGCTCACAAGAATACCTCAAACTCTCTCACACATGTGATGACCATTTAACTAACCTCAACTTCAGCTATGTAATCATCTAGTAATATATTATTATGGCATCAATATATCCTCTGTACCTCAATGTTGTCACGACCCGAAACCCACCCTTTGCGGATCTTGGATCGCGACCGCCGCCTTCAGGCCCGAGAGCCTGAGGGCAAGGCGAAACATAGGCGATGGTATCGGATAGCGGTGCGGCCTTGATTTGTGGAAGCGTGAAAATCCTTTTCTTTTTTTTTTTTTAAATCTGTTTAAAAACTTTCGCACAGCTATCTGGTACTGTCGCTCTTTATAGCGGTACACATGAATAATCACATCAGAGCATACTAAAACTTAAAGTCTTATACATGATACATATTCGAATGCCTCAAGGGCTTAAGTACATATTTGGTTGCCTCTTGGGCTTAAATACATAATTGTCCAAAAGTACGACATCAAAATTTGACCAACCATAGGCCCTAATACTTCCAAAAATATCTCTAGAATCCTAATGGAGCTGCCTATCATTTCTCCCCAAATTGGGCAAGGGTCCACCCATCGTCATCACCTGAAAAATGTTAGGGAATGGGGTGAGCTTTGAGAAGCCCAGTGAGTAATTCTAACATCTGTCATGGGTTTCAATTGGTAGTGGTTTTGCACATGAGAATTTTGTAAAATACTCACTACCAATTGCTCGTATACTTGGAACATAGAGTACATGCATTCTTTAAACAATGGCTTTGAAACATTAAAGTATTCAAGCTAACTTGTACTTTCGGAATAAAGTATATGAATTTCAAATCATGTAAATATGCATGGTGAAAATGAGGAAAAAGCCTGCTTCCATTTTGAACACACACCTTATCACTTTCATTAACAGAATCCGTTTCGAACTAGATTCCCATTTTACTTTTCGTGGAGATATCTCATATGCCTGGGGGATTAGATCCTGCTACCTGGCATTTATTCGTATCGTAGTTGGGTTCCTAAGAAACCCGATAGAAATCTGTGGTGCTTATGCACAATTTATCTTGCATTTAAAAGCATTTAACCGATAATTCCTTCGTGTGGATGCATTTAAAAGCATTCAAAACATACAGTTCATAATCTCATGATAGGGTATTGAAATACGTGAAACATGTAAATTCAGGATATATAATAACATTTGAAATCAAAATTTTTGACATGTAGAAGTATATCTCGAAGAACAGTAGTAAATTATTCAAGAAGCATATCATAACAGAATAGTTAAAACAGAATTGTGTAAAGACAGAATTTGATATTTAAAACATCATTCAAATCCGTGGAATTAAATCTCCACTTCAAATGTGAGGTTACTCACCTTGATTCCCCGGGTTTGCACTACTGGTGGGCTTTTCCCTTCCCTTTGTATTTCCTAAGAAAATTATAAAGAACTCGTTAACTTCACATTTACCTTAAATCGTTACCTATTCATGCTCTTTCATTTAATTTTAGGCTTGACGTATCCTAACTTCCTAGGATTGGTCTTACTAGTCAACTCGTGGTGACTTGATGAGTTTTATTTTTCACGTGACTAAATTTTCAGTACTTATTTTGGTGTTATGGACTTCACCGTTGGGTTTGGAATGTCCGACATAGTCAAAATAGACTATCTTTTAGTTTCGTTTGGGCTTCGGGTGCCTTAGGGGTAGTTTGGTCATTTCATGCGTCATATTTTTTGGAGTCCCGTCTCATGAACCAGACCTCACCGTTGATCTCAGAAGTGTCGAGATAATAAGAATGCACTAATAACTCGCCTTATTTGGACGTCGGGCATATTAGGGGCAATACAGTCATTTATACCTACGTGTTTGTATTTTTCGGGACTTGGTTTTCCGAATCAGACTCTGCCATTGAGTCCAAAATGCTTGAAATAGTGAAGATACACTATTCATTTGATTTATTCGGACTCCGTTTGACTTATTTATGACCTAGGGGTAATTTGGTCATTTTTATTTAATTAATAAATTAATTAAATAATTTAATTTATTATTTATTAATTTCTCAGGGGTATAAATGGAATAAAATTCCAAAAATTGGGCCAGAGTTAAATTTCCTAAAACTGTTGGGGTCTTTATGAAATTTCCAGAAAATTTAAACTGAACCAAGGGGTTCAGTCCATATTCAACTGAACCAGACCGGCCCAATCCGGTTCTAACCGGTTCAGGGTAATGTGCTGACGTCAGCCCTACAATTTAAATTTAAATTTAACAGTAACAAAACGACACAATTTTAAGTTCAGTTTATACCCGTTTTTATTCGGGTCGGGGTCCGACCCGAAGACCCGATCCATGACCCGTTTACTGTTCATCGTCCCCACCCGTCTAGGGCTACAGTTGCCCTAGAAATTTTAGAAATTTCTCCTTCGATTTCGTGGGGTTTTGTGCATCCATTTTCACGGGTTCTCATGCTAGTCGACCCCTGGTGGTTCCTTCAATCGTTTAGCATCGGTTTAGAGCTTCAAATCGAGCTCAATGGCTCTGTTTCAAGGTGGTGCCTGAAACCTGCAACTGGTTCGTAAGGGCTCGTTTTTGGCTCAAATTAGTCGGGGTTTCTTGTGTTGTGGCCTACGGGTGATGGGGTTTCGATCCCCATCCTCATACCTCAGTTTGGTTGCGGTTTTGGTAGGGTTGGGTTTGAAGGCCGTGACCTGCAACTCACAGTTTGGGGGTCAAAACTGAAGGGTTGAGGTCGCGGAATAGGGTTTTAGTGATCCTAGGGTGGTCTATTTCAGGTCCAAAGCAACCAAAACCGATTTGGTGCAGGTCGGACCAGACCCTCCTCAGTTCAGGTCATCCATGGCGGTTTACTTACGGGTTTGAGTTTTTGGGGCAGTTCTGTTGGTCCAAAAGGTTCACAACCAACCCAGTTTTCATTGGTAAATCTTTTTACATGCATTAACAGTCCCAAAAGAAATAAAACAGTGGCCGAAATCCAAAGAGAAAAATGCTCAGAAAATTTTGAATTTCTTACCTTGTACACAGTGGTCTCCTAGGGTTCGTTTCAGTCAGAAGCCTCCCAATAGAGCAGGTCCGGTCTAGTGGTGCAGCCCTTCAGTTCCCAGTCCTTAGCCCCTTCAATGGATTCCCACAACTCAAGCTTTCTCTCTCTAACTTCCTCTCTCTAACCCACTTTCTCTCTCTATAAAATCAGCATTACAAGTCTCTCTACAGTTCTGATCTTTCCTCCATGCATATATGGAGATTGTATATCAATAATCAGATTTTCTCTTGATGTTTCATCTCCCCCAAGTGCATGATGGGTTTGCATGCAATTTGGTTGGGAGGAGACGTAATCATGGTGGGATAGGCATGATGGGCTATAGCATAGGGTGATGCATGCTGATGTGTTGCATGCTTGGTTATTGGTCACTTTGGGGAGAGGCCAAATCTGATTGCTATTTGAATATATATCTTTGCATATATATGCACAAAGGTGCTCTTAGCCTAGATGGTAATTTTTTGGTAAAACAGATTCTGCCCAGTTTGGTCAAGGGATCAAATCCTCTTGACCACATTTTTTGGTCCTTTTTCCATATTTCGGGCTTAGGCCCTGTTTGGCTGCGCATTAATGCAGTTTCACTATTTCATACTTAACTTTTATTCTGTAACTTATTTTTCGACGCCGTTTCTTCTGGTCAACTCCTAATTAGGTTAGCTTCTTAATTATTCTTTATGTTTGGTTCAGATAAATAATTAGTAACTAATCATTACTTAATCAGGGTCGGGGTGTTACAAATGTAATCCAATAACCCAATATCCTCCAAGTACTATAATCATCCACAAGACATGAATAACATAATCTTAATGTAAAACCATCATCGTCCACCGTAGTCTATATATAACCGACACTAAGTTTCATGCATGAATAAAGATTAGCCTATTCATTTCAAGCATACATATGTTAACTGGATATTCGAATGTAGGCAATTTAGTCAACGTATTCCAATCGTGAAATTTAAAACAATCTATCAAGGTTCAAGGAAAAACAAAACATTAGAGAAGGTAAAAAAAAAATTATCTCAATTTTTTTTTCATCACTATTCTAATCAATATATCAAATAAAGTCTCATAACAATTGAGATTCTTACTGAAACTTTCACCAATTTTAACTATGAATATATATATATCTATCCTTACACATATATATATATATATCAAAACACACATACAAATAAACACGTTTAAGCATACTCTTATACATGCATTAATAACAATTAGTCTGTATGAAAATCATAGTCGTAGTGCTATAACGGGTACTAAACTAGCATGCATATATATAGAATCAACAAGCAATATTCAATAGCTAACACGTAGCCTACCACATCAGTACCCAAGTATAAGATTCATCCCAAGAATATACATATACATAAGTAAGCATACAACCTACTGTATAGGTAACTAGGTGTACATCCAACCCTTTGGATCCAGGCTCATAGCTTATCTCACAGACAACAAGTACATAGTCTACCTCTTAATTTCACTTGGTCTACTGCATAGATATCATCTAGTCCCAGTTCATCAATAACCAAGCATACCACAAATTGTACAAATTTCACACACTAAAGCAACAAGCACTCACCTAATCATGTAATCCAAGCCAGCCCAATCAACTTAAAGTCTAACCCCTCCTAACTCATAAGAAAGTCCATCTTAGAAGGATCCACGAACACCTCATGAAATAAAGAAAACATCTCCTTTAGGAGTACGCACCGTCACTTTCCCCCTATAGCAGCCTATACTCGTCCAAAATATAAATAACCAATATATCCCCAATGTAATATCAAAACTAGACATTTCAAGTAGAATTAAGTCAAAAGAAATGATGCAATCAGTCATTTCTATCGAGCAATTTCTACAGATCCTCATTAGTATCTCGCTACCCCAACTGGTGAACCATACGATGGTGGAACAAGACAATCATCACAAGCCCCCCGAATAAAGTAAAATATCCTAAGTGCAATATTTATTATCTAGATCCAAACAACACAATCATTTATAACTTTATCCAAACCAATCAGACTCATTCATAACATTTACCCACGTATTTCTAAATGACAAGTGAAAACCACCATTTACTTATAAGTCGTATAACAATCCAAGCTCTCAAGTTTTACTGCCTCACCCACAATATCTTCACTCCAAGTACATTCACACAATTACATTTTAAACACAAGATTCATATTCAAGGAATTCGTATCATCCAACTCTTAACCCGATATACAATTTCCTCCAAAACAACAATTAATACTTACCTTTTATTCAATCATAACTCTGGAATTAATCTTGTAAACTAAGCTAGAACTAGGTTCATAATTCACACCTTAATTTGACCCAATTCATGCAACTCATTATTTTCACAAGGTCTATATTCCTAAGTTCATTAAATCAACCCACTATTCTCATCATATTTAGTATCGATCATCTTATAGAACTAGGTAAGACAATAGCATTCATCACAAGGTTACCTCCACAATCCACGACAACATAACATCTTCCAATTCAATGAAGAAATCATTACAACCCCTAACTTTCAGATTCGCCTTCGCATTACAATTCAATATTCATCCTAAGTACGAAATCAAAATCCAATTATATCATAATTTGGAATAATCCACAATGATATTCTTTTCAAACTATATATGTTTATACAATTTTCCTTTAGACAAAAGATCATCAATCATCGCCTGAGAACCTAACACATCTTACAGACATACTTGCTTAATCAACACTTATATAACTCAAGTGAATCATCCCCACCCATTGGTTACACTAAACAATTAACACCGAGTCCTAACACAACCTTTTGCAAGGAAGGAATTCATTTAAACAATACAATATACGCGTACTCAAGTCATGCTAGCGTTCAACTAGTCTACCAATACTCAACCCTAAGTGAATGCCATCCAAAAATAATACATCTCTCCACAAAAGAGTTTAACACAAGGATATCTGTAACACCCCGATCCCGTGAAATTAATAATTAATTAATGATTATTAATTAATACCGACTTACAGAATGATTTAGGGAATTAATCATAATCCCGACGGTCGCCATAGACCGATTAAATAAAGAAAATGTCTGAAGGGAAGGGTACTTTACCCAAACCCAAATTACTGATTAATTCGGTGAAATAACGCCGTTTTAATACTAACGGAACCCGAATTAGCTAACCCGGGAAATCCCGAATGAATAATAAATGACACGGAACCTCTGACACTGTAGATAACTGAAATATGAAACTCTCGGAAGAAACCGCATCGAAAAAAGAGCTACGGAATGAAAGTTATGAGGCAAACATCAAAAACTGAATTTATGTGCAGCCAAACGTGGCCTTAACCAAAAATGGTGAAAAATGGGCCAAATGGAAGGCCAAGGGAATTGAACCCTTGACCTTTGAGAGGGAATGAATTTTTCTCAAAAAGTTTACCAACTGGGCTGCCATTACTTTGTGCATATATATACAACTCAATTGTATATATCTCTAAGTTAACCAAGCCCCACCTCAAATTGGACCAATGAGGTTACATGCAAACGCCATATGATGGATTACATCAACTCCCATCAGCCCTAAATCCCACTGATCTCTGATATATTCATTTATATATAAAGATGTATATGTATAAGAATGAATATATATATATATGTGTACACATCTTGGGGGGGCTGTTGTAACACAAAAATCAGAACTGTTATAGAGGGGTAGGTCTGTTAGAAGCTTAGAGAGTCTGCATGTAGTCTTGGGTGAGAGACCAAGAGAGAAAATCCATGTGAGATCAAGCATGGTGTGTGCATGTGTGTGTCTTCATGAGATGCACAAGAAGGAAAGGAACTGAAGATGCACGACTGAATGAGGCACACCTGGAGTGCCAAAAATCAGGAACTGAGCCATGGATGGCAAGGAAAGCTACTGTTTGAAAGAGGTATAACCCTTTTTAAACTGGAAAATTTTCTGTTTGAAGTTAATACTATTTGGGTGGCTTTGGACCTATATAAACTGTATATATATATTACTGAGAGGCCTAGGATTGTTTTAAAACAACCGAAAGGGGCGGATGGCCATGAAAACCACAGAACTGCAACACAGCCACCATGGATGACCTTGAGTTGCAGGTTTGAACCGACCTCAACCAATTGACTTCTTGCATGTACAGAACTGAACTAGACCTTCCTAGGGTGCCAAAACCACCAACCCGCGACCCTAGAACACTGATTTGGACCCTCAAAACTGAACCTATAGGTCTCGGCCATGGAACCCAAATTCTGTAACGGGCTTTTAAACTGAAATTTTAGAATGGAGAGTTGAAGCTCCTGTCCTAAGGGTCACAAAGAACCAAACCGTGTGCGATTTGGTTGAGGAATGAGGCCCCACGACCGAACTGAAACTCTGTGCGATAATCGGCTATACAGAGCTTAATCCGTGGATTCAAAGCTCGAAATTAATGCCAAATTGTTGGCTTCACTTCCAGAAACCGATTGGAACCGAAAGCAATTGAAAACCCTACCTGAAACTCCACGAAAATGGAGGAAACCGGAACTGGGAATTAGGGCAAAACTGGGGGAGAAGATGAAGAAGACGGAGTCGACTCGTCCAACACGCCTAAACCCACTGAACTGACTCGGACACGTGTCTGTCCACGAGCGTGCCACCGAATTATTGAAACTGCGCCGTTTTGGGTTAACTGTTTAAAATTTAAAATCGAATTCTGGCTGTTTGGCTACGGCAATAATAAATTAAAATTGGTTTGGGCTTAGCCCTAAACACGGATAAGGGCCAATTAGGGATGAGAGGGATATCTTATCCCGGTTTTCTGAGGGACTAGTGAACCGGTTGGTTTTGAGGAATTTGGACCGGTTCAACAGTTTAACCCTAAAACCAAGGGGTTTGAACCCCTAAATTATGTAATTATATTTTGACCCTGAAACTTTTTGGAAATTACGGATTTACCCCTAATAGTTCTGAATATTGCACAGTGGCCCTGATTTCTGAAATTTTGTGCAATCAAGCCCCTAAAGAATTAATTAAATAATAAAATAATTATTTAATTATTTATTAAATAGGTAAAATTACGATTTTACCCCTGGACATTAAATATGTCAAACGGAGTCCAAATAAATTAAATGAATAGTGTATTTTCACTATTTCAAATATTCTGGACTCAATGGTACAGTCCGATTTTGGAAATACAGTCCCGAAAAATACAGACACGTAGGTGTAAATTACTGTATTGCCCCTGATGGCACCAGACCCAAATGAAAATAAAAGACAGTGTATTTTGACTATGTCGGGCGTTCTGAACTCAACGGTGAGGTCCGTTTAACGAACTGGTGTCCCGAAAAATACAGACACATAAAGTGTAAATGACCGTACTGCCCCTAATGATTCCCAGGGTCAATTAAACATAACAGATAGTCCAACTTAATTATGTCGGACACTCTGGACCCAATGGTGAGGTCCATTTTATGAACTGACGTGCCGAAAAATATGACACGTGAAATTACCAAATTACCCCTGATACTGTACAAAGCCCAAATAAAGTCCGATTGGGACGGAACTGATACCGATAGAAACCCGAACACTGGTGAAACTGTATACCCGAATAAATGACGAACCGGGGTCAGAATCTTACGAAACGTAAAATGACCAAAATACCCCTGAGCACTATAAGTGTAAGATAAAGGTCAATCTGATCTGATAAATTATCGTAAGTATAATTATGAACACTGAAGGGCTAAATAAGACTCTGAGACAGTCAACGCGTAAAACGAGAAATGACTGATGTGTCCCGATGATCTAAAGTAGATACCAAATGAAGTCCAAAGGACTTAGAAAATTATATACATGATATAAGGGACATTCTGAGGACCTCGACAGGGTCCGGGACAGCAATGGTGAAATTACCATTTTGCCCCTAAGGCTAATAAGCACCTAACTGATACCGATTTAAGTCTAAAAGACTTAGAACTTCATACATAAGATATGTAGACTATTCTGAGGACCATGACAGAGTCCGGGGCAAGAATGGCAAAATTACCATTTTGTCCCTAAGGTCAAATAAGTGCTTAACTGATAACGAATGAAGTCTAAATGACTTAAATCATAATCCTGATGACTGTTAAGCCTAATTAAAGAATGAAATAGCCTCGGGTGAGACCCAGTGAAAGGGCGATAGGCTACTAGGCTGTCTTAGGTGATCCGATAGATACCTAAGATGACGAATGAGACCTGAATGGATGAGTTCTGATCTGTTTGTGATTGATGATTATTATTCAGGATATACATGGAGATGCCTGACGTACCTGGAGGTTATCAGATTTGTTGGTGCAAGGAGATAACCGTAACAGTTTGTGAGTAACCTTGACTCTTGAATTGGTGTATAAGTTCTGTCTAGATACTGTATTTTGAAGCACTGTACTGTTTTGAATGTTATACTGTTTAAAAAGCATATATTTAATGTACGATATGCCTTGTCCTGATTGATATTGTTCCGCTTTGTTCCGACATGTTCAGTTCCGATATGTCTTGTTCTGATTGATGTATTGTTCAGTTCCGATATGTCTTGATCTGATTGATATTGTACCGTTTTGTTCCGACTTGTTCAGTTCTGATATGTCTTGACCTGATTGATATTGTACCATTTTGTTCCGACTTGTTCAGTTCCGATATGTCTTGATCTGATTGATATTGTACCATTTTGTTCCGTCATGTTCAGTTCCGATGTGACTTGATCTAATTGATATTGTACCGTTTTGTTCCGTCATGTTCAGTTCCGATGTGTCTTGATCTGATTGATATTGTACCGTTTTGTCCCGACTTGTTCAGTCCTGATATGTCTTGACCTGATTGATATTGTACCGTTTTGTTCCGTCATGTTCAGTTCCGATATGACTTGTCCTGATTAATATTGTTCTGTTTTGTTCCGTCCGTTATGATCTACCCGTTTCATGGTCTGTCCGTTACTGATATGTCCTTGTTTTGATTGACGTATTGTTCCGTCTGATTCTGTTATGTTCCGTCCGTTAATGACCTGTCTGTCTTGATTGTTTACCTGTGACTTGAACTGGTGTTTTGTTCCGTCTGATTCCGTTGTGTTCCGTCCGTTAATGATCTGTCTGTCTTGATTGATATATGGTCCAGTTCCGTTATGATCTGTCCGGATTCTTGACTTGGTATATAAGTTACTGCCTAGATACTGTATTTTGATGCACTGTACGGTTTTAAATGTTAGACTGTCTGAATGCATGTTTTTAAATGCAAACTTTTATACTGTATTGTACGCGGCATGATTTTGTCCCGTTTTACTACTGTTTTGTTCGGTCTGTCTTGTTCTGTTTTATGGTCTGTCTGATTTTATTCTGCTATGATGTGTCTGACTCTGGGTACCATTCTGATTATGAGCGGTCTGGCATAAGTAGGCTTGATTATGTGCCTAACTGATATATTATTTGTTATGCCCTGTTATATTCCGCCCAGTACTGACCTGTTCTAATATTTGAATTAATTGCCTATACTCTCGATTGATATATTGGCATCATGCACTGTTCCGTCTGTCCTGATTTGTTGTTCCGCTTAGTTCAGTCCTGTTTTATTCTACTTAAATTGTATTCAAGTAGATGTATAAAACTGTTATTCTAAAGCGATTGAACTATCCTTGCGATTTATAAATAAGACCGGGTTTGAAACCATGACAGGGAACCTGTGTTACTCACTGGGCTTTTCGAAGCTCACCCCATTCCCTAACATTTTTCAGGGATTATCTCTGATGGATTAGAAGACACCATGATATGACATGATAGGCCGAGTGGCATTTCAAGTAAAGGATCTAACGGCACTGATCTGTAAAGACTGGATTCTTGTGGACTGATTCTGTTATTCAGGTGAGTGATATGATACGGCTAACCTGATTTACATGTACTGGATGGATAATTATGGCTCATGG
Organism: Nyssa sinensis; assembly: GCA_008638375.1. Lineage (NCBI taxonomy): Eukaryota > Viridiplantae > Streptophyta > Magnoliopsida > Cornales > Nyssaceae > Nyssa > Nyssa sinensis. The sequence continues at coordinate 23,606,769 of CM018046.1, forward strand.
AAATAAACGGTACTCTAAAGATATTAGATCTGCTCTATACTATATGCTTGATTTTAGATATGCTCTGAATTTAGAACTGTTAACTGTTTTGGATTTAGACTTGCTCTGTGGTACATACCTTTATGGTGGATAAGTGAGTTGCATTCCCGTGACACAAAGAAAAAGTTTTAAATTCCGCTGCGTCTGACCCTACAGTTGGAGTGCAATTCGTCGGAAAGTTCAGAAATTGCCTTTGGTTGGTTGTGACGCGACCAACTGGCAGTCATGTCCTCGACATCCGCGTAGGGTGGGGTTCGGGATGTGACAATATCTCTAAAATTTTAGGTACAAATACTTTGAGTATCCACTATCTAGTCCATACACAAAATCTCCACAAGTTTAAATTCTTATTTAGCATTTGAAGTCTTATGTGTCTTCTTATTTATGGTTTTCTACCTCATTGGCATTTGTTCATTTAAGGTTTTTATAATTCTTTCATCATTCCTTACTTTTATAGCTAGGTAATAACCCTTCATGGATCACAACTCTTTTCGTTACTGGATGATGGGGCGCCATCCATCAACTGTAATGCAAGACTTGAGACTAATCCAGTCTATACAAATACCATAGTCATAGTACTATAATCCATGAATATCGGGTACTAACCTATCATACACATATATATATGAGAACAAAATCGACCAGGTAGATAACTAGGTCCATAGTCTATCTCATAAATAACTAGGCATACCGTCTACCGTATAGATAACTAAGTGTATAACTTATGTCTCAAATAACTAGGCATATAGCCTATCCCACAAAATATACATTCTATCACATAGAGATGAATTCCTAATCTTAGTCAACCATTATATCAAACAGTCACGTACTCTCAGTCAATCAGGAAATCAAGTATAGTGCATACCCATGCACACCAATGCAACATGTGCACATAAAACATACCACCTAAACTAGCGCTAAATAGCTTAAGGTCTAAACTTCTCCCACTGTCCCTAAGTATTAGAACCTATGCTCTGATACCACGTTGTCACGTCTCAAATTTCCACAAACCCGGGGAGTGAATGAAATAAACAAAAAGGGAATTAATGAAAGATAATTACATGGATTTCACACACTAACCCAATTCATGTTCTGATATTAATCCATAGGGCCTTGCCCGTTGTTTCATAACAAACAATTAAACATATATGGTTTAGGGCTTATGCCCTTGTACAACATCAAAATATGCCCCAAGGGCCAAAAATCCTCCATGATCCATGTTTCCTCTGTTATTCAAGACTTCCTCAAGTCTCAAGCACCAGGAGCATCATTTGTAATATGATATCCCACGAATGGGTCAGTTCGATAGCTGGTATAACATAATGCTAATGCAAGGAACAAAGTTAAGGTGCGGCATGTGCAAAGTGTACATTTATAATCTAGATACTTTCCAGTTCATTAATACAATGCAATAAAAATATGCATGATACACCCATGCACTCTATGCCACACCCATGTCTCGTTTACGGATCATGTCCGATGGATCTGAGTACCAACACACGTTCACGAATCGTCCCCGTTGGATTTGGGTACCAATGCAATGGCCAATTTTGGGTTTTTCACCACAGGATCTACACCCTCATAATGCAAAGCACCACGTGCTCAACCCACACTATAGTTCCAAAGGATTCACCATATGCCAATATGCTTTAATTTTACTACACAATAATACAATCTCAATGAAGCATGCTTTAAATAGTGTATCATACTTGAAGCAACTATGACATTGGAATCAAAAAAACTGTTCCACATGAATACATGCCACATACGATCAATTTAAACACGTAGTCATTGTAATATCCCGACCCGGGATATAGCATGTGCACCGGGCTGGACTGGGCTATAAAATGTAATCCCGAATTATAAGCCGTGAAATGACATAAATAAAAGTGGATGCTTAATAGACTGTATTGTTTAATTACGATGCATAGGTACGAGAGGCAAACAGTCACGGGTGTCCGGGTGCCGTTGCACCGGAAGTCGAATTACTGAAAAACGTGCAAGTGAATGTCGACGCATAATTTTTTTAAGTAAATTTAAATGATTATGAATATTATATATACATATATATATACGGTTGGATGATATATATATATATATATTATAATACAATATAATTAAATGAAAGGATATAAAATGGAAAGAAGGGAAGTTCCAATACAAATATCAGTGTGTGTGCATCACTGTGTGTGTGTGTGTGCATCACTGTGTGTGTGTGTTTGGGAAACCACACCAACCGACTTGGTGGTGTGTGTATATGTGATATATGTATATATGTAAATATATATATGTATATGAGGTACGTGGATGGAGGAGATTTAAGGGGCAATTCTCTGCAGTCAATGATGACTGCAAGAGAGAGAGAGAGAAAGAGAGAGAGAGAGAGAGAGATAAGGTAGAGAGAGAAGAGGCGGTGAGTGTTTTGTATATATATATATATGTATACGGGTTTGAGAGATGAGAGGTTAGAAAAGGAAAGAAGGGTCAGGAACTGAAGGGGAGAAGAAGGGAGAGAGATTGGTTCAGAAACAGAAAGGTGGGAGAGTCACAGTGAGCTCAAAATTCGAAACCCAGGTAATTGATTTCAATTCTGTTATTTTGATTTAAAGCATAAAGCTTAGATATAATTGTGGGGTCTGAACAAGCATGAAATATAGAAATTATTGCAAAAAGAATGAAGCTAAATGGTGTAGAAACCATAGAGAAAATTTGAGTTGCAGGTTCGGGAGGATAATCGGGTTCCATGAACTTTATGTTTAAAAACTTGTTTTGAGTTGTTAGAAATGACCTACACAAGTGTAGAAACACACTAGAAACATTTTTGAGCCAAAACCGTGATTTAAACGCCATGAAATAGAAGAATCCACATGGCCGGAGAATCGGCCAAAAATGTTAAACCCCTATTTCGTGATGATGGGGAGGGCTTTAGGGCAAGTCGAGGCTAGGGTCGAGATCCTTGGAGGGAAAGGAATGGAACGGCATTGAAAACGGCTTAAAAAATGATTAAAAATGAGTCACCGTCGCCGGAGAGGACAACAGTGCACGCCAGAAACCTACCGGAGACGTGGGGAAGACGATCGGAAAAGCGTGGGTCTATTCGGGGACGGATCCGGGTTGGATCGGGTCGGTACCCGACCGGAAATAAAAACGGAGCCAAACTGTGTCGTTTTGGGTTTTTGGTTTAAATGGATATAGGGCTGTTTGGTAACTGGGATAATAAATAGAATTGGGTTTTGGGGTTAACCGAACCATGGATAGGGATAGGGAATTGGGTTTATTGTATTCCGGTTCTTGAATGAAACTGAACCGTTTGGTTCAGGAGAAAGGCTGACCGGTTTAGGGTTTTGGGGTCTGAACCAACTGGTTCAGACCGCAGCTTATGGAATTTATGAACCGGCCCCAAATGTTTTGAAAAATTACACTAAGGCCCAAAAAGAAAAATTAATTAAATGTTAATTTTACAAAAATACCCCTGACTCAAAAGTGGGTCAAACGAGGTCCAAATAGGGCAAATGAATAGTCAATTTTTATTATCTCGCATGCTCTGAGTCCAATGGTGAGGTCCGTTTCACGAGACGGAGTCCCAAAAGGTTACGACTTGTAAATATGACCAAAATACCCCTGCTTCATAGGTGAGTCAAATGGACTCCGATTGAATTAAAGAACTAGTGAATTTTTATTATTCTGAACCTTCCGAATCTATTGGTAATGTCAAAATTATGAAAAGAGGTTCCGAGAACAACAGACATATAAAAGTCTAAATAAGTATTAGAAATACTGATCATAGCAAGGCATAGAATTTGGTGAATAGAAATTATTCTGAAACGTACTTACTGATATATAGGGAACTCAACGGAAAAAGGCAAACCTACAGGAGACTGATTTAGCAACGCATTAGAGGTAAGTAGATACCCTTTCTCTTCCATGTGGTGTTATCAAGCCAAGTTCATTCTTTTACTGCCAAACTTGTACTCCTGAGCGTATCTGATGTTACTGTCTCTACAACGTGATATTGTTCTATCTGGTGGACATTGATTTATTGTTGTACCATTGTTATCATGTTGAACCATGTTTTGAAATGCCTATTGTTATGTTTCCATTGAATTGATGATATTCTATTTTTATATACTCCTATGGAATCATTTATGATCATGAAATGTTTATGTATACTGGATTTGTGCTCAGTCACAATATCCATCCGATGCTTTTAAATTCACTGAAGACCTTCGGGTCAAGTCCGTGAACGGACATATGGCCATACACTGGAATGCACTGAAGGGGGTAAACTGGGCCCCCAAGGACCGAGGGCATATCAAGCCCTGACACAGAACAAAAGCATCTCTTATACGATTGCTCAACTATAATTGTTGAGTTACATTGTTCTTGTGATTATCTAGTATTGTGAGATATTCCTTTATTGATTTATTGTGATCAATTATAATGGCAGTACTTTTTGTTATTGTATTATCGTCGAGAATTCCAGGACATTGTTATGCCATTCCTACTGATTACACATTGTGATCCCACTGTTCATTTGCCACTATTCACATGTTAAAAGTTTCATGTTGACGTTATGTCCCTTTCTCCTAATTGTACATTGTGTTCTATTGTTTATTGGCCCTTATGGCAACTGTTCCCATTGGCTATCATAGCATCTTATTTCTTATGATTGGCTATCATATTCTTGTTCTTGGATTCATATTCTTTTATGATCCTCGATACCAGTGTCGGAGATCTGTATTTACTTGCTAGGCTCTTGTAGCTCATTCCACCATCCTCACCCCCATTTCAGATACTGATGCCGCGAGACCCCGGTAGGAGTCTAAAGACGTAGAAGGACATTTGAGGAAATGCATCAGTTTATGTTTTAGTTCTCCCATGTATTCACCACCCTCGGGTGCTGGTCATGTTTGGTTCTTATTTTGTTTATGTAGAACCATATTATGTATTGTAAAGACTTTCGCTAACATTGTGTATTGAAAGACTTCCGCTGTTATTGTTTTGAGGTTTTAGTACTTTGCATATTAGTACTATGATACAAGAATGGAAAAAGTAGGGACGGCCTTTGGGTCGGCCCCGCGACACGAGATCCGCATAGGGTGGATTTCGGGTCGTGACAGTCATGGTTCACGTTCATCACTTTACTAAATTCTCAAAGAACGCAAGAAACACACAAGCACGTAAACAACTAACTCTAGGTTATCAAGCAACCATATTCCAAATAATTTTCCAATGACAGTTAAGCATATAAATCATTCAATTTACTCAATATTCCTAAACTTAACCCTATTTCTTACTTAGTAAAACATCATATCTAGAAGGGTTTTTCTCAACCCACGGGAGTCGCATTCGCTGTGCAGCCGAACCGATCAATGAGAACTTAGTCCCTCTTACTGTCTCCAATTGGAAGGTTTAGACTGCCTTCTCCTTGCTTTTCGGTGTTCCTAAAGTCATGAAATACAACTCAGTCTATTGCTACTTGAATTATGCTACTCATCAAGTTTTATGCTTTTATTTGATAAGTTTTTATTTTATGAAAATAAACTCTATCATTGAGTTCGAAATGTTGAAGAAAGTTGGTTTAGGCTTTCGCGGAACTTAATTTGGGCACTTGTGCTAAAAAGGGCAAAACAGTCATTTTATACTTTTATGGGTTCTTACTTCTTGAGACCTCTTTTCATAAATAGGACTCTACGGTTGAGTTCAGAATGCTTGAAATAATAAAAATTTACTATTCTTTTATTTTAATTGAAGTCCGTTTGACTACTTTTCGACTTAGGGGCATTTTGGTAATTTTCCCTCTTTTAATTATTTTAAATTAAATATTATTTTATTTCTTGGGTCAATTCACAATGAACCATAAATTCTGGGCATAATTATAATTCCACAAAGTTCTATTCTAAATTTAAATTAGCTAAACAATAATTAAATCTAACCTTTGACTAGCTGCAGTCAAGTGTCACAAGTCCCCAGTCATGTCTTTTATTCCAGTACTAACAACATCAGCTTCCACAACCCACTTCACACACATAAATATTGATGTCTACAATTCCATTTAAATAGCATGTAAGCAACACATGCCTTAGTGAATTTCTAACACCTTTCTTGGATTTTCTTGCAGCTAGTAACTACCATTAAATCATAAAATTAGTCAGGGAAAAACATAGTTTAACCTTCCCATTTTCAGATTTTCCCACTACACAACTGGTTCCCTAACAAACTGCCACAGAAATTCCCTCGTCCCAACAACAAATCAAATTCCAAAATCTACCAACATTGCTCAAATTCTGATAAAAAAAAATGAAATGGTTCATACTTTGATGCTGCCCAACACAAATTGGAGCCCTGCAGCACCAACTGGATAAAATCTATTTCCAGCTTTCCAAAAATTCCTGCTCCCTTGTCTTCCCACTAGAAACTGCTGCTTAGGGAAATTAATCAATCAAACCCCAAGCTTTCAAGAATCCATTATGAATCTTAGAGACGTTGGGACAGAACCATACTGCCATCAATTCTTTCAACTCAAACCTCTATTTCCACCGTAACAGTTGCAGCCACGGCTACAACTGCTGCTGCCTTGATAGCATCTAGACTGACCCAACATCAGCCTCACTTAATATCAATTTAACCTCCAAAGACCCTTCACCCAAACCGGATCAACAGCCCTCAAGAATCCATTCTATTTCTTAGAGGCACTAGGATAGAAATCTGTCCAGCCGCTGCTACTACACTTCCTCCACTTTCCCCATATCAGCTGCAAGACTGCAGTTGCTCCATGTCCTAAACTCCGGCTGCTCCTATCTATTATCGAGGTCAGTCCATAGCTACACATCAGATCTTGAAACAACTGCTCCAAGTGCTGCAGGTAACTCCAAAACCCATAGCTCCCAAATCCCTTTTGCTGGAGCACTGCAACTGTTCCCACTGCACTTGAACTGCTTCTGCACTCCGTCTCTCCCTGCTGCTCTCTTTTCTCTCTTTCTCTTTTCTCAATTTTCTCTTTTCTTCCCATGATATTTCATATATATATATATATATATATGTGTGTGTGTGTGTGTGTATTAAAATATACATATACACACATCGGCACAAGCACCACACGCTGCACCGTCCCCTTTGTGGACTTTTCTTCCTTTCTTTTCTTTCACTTCTTCTCCTGCTACACGCTCTCTCTCTGCACCCTTTTCTCTTTTCTTTTCTCTTCACCTGCTGCTACTGTCACACACACATATAAATATATACATATACTGATTATTACTCTCTTGCACCGCCATAAGCACACACACATATATAATATATATTTCTCCCTTTTTCTCCTTTGTACGCTCCTTGCACTGTGCCTTGCTCTCTATTTCATTTTCTCTTTTCCACAATTACGACTGTAGCCCCAAGCCCCTTTTTTTGATTTTATGTTTCTACCTTTTCCTTTTTGTTTTCTTTTCTCTTTTCCTATTTCTTGTTTCACATTGAGGTAACATATATATATATATATATTATATAATCATATATCATGGCCACTAACACCACACGCTGCCACACCTTTTCTATTTCTTTTTTTTTTTTCTTTATTTTTCTTTTTGCACTTGCATGCCCTTTGCATGTTTATATATATATATAATAATTTTCATTATATATATATATATACAATTATATCAATACTTATATTTGTATAATACATATACATAAAGAACCATATGTATATACACTTGCATACATTTTTATAATTATACTTATATATTCACATATATATATACACTACTATATATATAATATATATATATATACTTGTACACATATACACACAATAGATTATGTACGTATTTTGATGTATATCCTGATATATAGGAAAATCCTCCGTACTGCTCAAGTTTTATTGTACGGTACTCTTAGGCACTCGGGATTGCTTGTAACCACTTCTCATATATTTAAATATCATATTTTATTCTTATTTGTGATTCTCGTTATTTGTCTCGAATTGCATGCCTATACTGTACAAAACTTGTTACGCTAGCTCGGTCTCTTTTAGTATTATATTTATCAGCTCGATTTGTTCATACTTAACTTGTCCTAATCTCGTAATTTCCTGAGATCATGAATTCTATTATTTACCTTTGTATTCGTACCTTTCGGTAAAATAAAAAATTTACTCTCATTTTTTAGGTCTCTACACAATGTCTCATCATCAAAATCACTTTCCTTGTCATCATCATCATTAATGAACATTACATCCCTCAGATCTAATTGTGTGGTATTGGTGACGTCGGAAGCTTCGACATGATGTGGTTCTACATCAGTTTTATCCAACAGATACGAAGTAACATTTTCTTGATCATGCCGAACAACACCATCGTGGGCAGTTTGAGACTCTTCCTGCAGTGCCTCCTCCATCCTCTCCAACTCTTCATCTCCTTCACCTACTTCTAGGACATCATAAACATTTCTAGTTTTTATGTTTTGGACAACATGCCAATGACCTCTTATTTTTGTGTCCTTCAAATAGAAAACTTGTTTTGCAACCGATGCCAAAACATACAGATCATTTTTAAATGCCGTACGTGACGTATTAACACTTATGAAGTGCTTATCGATCTATATTCCAGTCTTCTTATTACTTGCATCCCACCAATCACATTTAAAAATATACACAGAATGATTGTAGCAATAATGTAACTGTATGATGTCCTGTAAAACACCATAATACTGTATAGTTTTTTCCTGTGTCACCATCTCCCTGAACAAGGACTCCGCTATTTTGTGTTCGCCGACTGACCTCACGTTCCCTCGTGTGAAATCGAACACCATCAACAATTAAACTGGTGTAGCGGGATATCTTTTGATCAGGACCACATGCCAAGGAATATAATGATCGTACGCCTCAAGAGATTGTTGGTGGTGTAATAGCTTCATCTATTAATTCAATACAAGTACAAAAATTAATTGAATCTAAATGCATAAAGTAATACAATTACAATTAATTGAAACCTTGTCTTACACATTCTTCGAACCACTTCAGAAACAAATTTTGTTGTCTTTGCTCTAGATCAGAACTTGATACATGTTCTCTTTGAAGCTTGATCGTATGCTCGCTACAAAAGATGAGATATGTTATATGTAACTTACATTTGTGTACTAACGTATTATTGCAATGATTTCGATAAACTTACTTAAAATATGGCAATGTCTCATTGCAGTTGTTGAGCACGATGTAGTGGGCTTTTTCCAACTCTTGAGGATGACACCATTTATATATACGGGCACCTATTGGCCGCACATTCTGATTAAACTCCACAAGGCCAGTTCGTTGCTGCCGTGGACCACTATCAGAATTTGGATTTTGAGGATTAAACCTTGTCTCAATATCTTCAAGATGCATAGAGCAGAAAGTGAGACATTCAGCATCAACGTAAGCCTCAGCAATTGACCCTTCTGGTCATGCTTTTTTTATGCACATATTGCTTCAATGTGTGTAAATATCTATTTTATAATTAATCAGTTATACATTAAAATAGTTAGGATGGATAGATAACACAATTCATAAAATTAAATGTACCTTTCTATTAGATATATCCAATGGTATTGGACAGGTCCGCCAATTTTTTTGCCTTATGAGGCAAATGCACAGCTAGGTGGACCATTACATCAAAGAAAGCTGGATGGAAAATATTTTCCAGTTTGTAGAGGATCACGACAACATCCCTTTCGAGCTTTTCCAGTACTTCCAAATTCAACGTCTTCGCAAATAATTCTCTAAAGAAGCAGCCTAGCTCAGTGAATGTAGTTGATATGTCATCAGTGAGATATCCACGTAGTGCAACTGAAAGAAGTCATTGTAAAAGGACATGACAGTCATGACTCTTCAATCCAGATATTTTTCCATCTATAACATTTACACACCGAGATATATTTGATGCGTATCCATCTGGAAACTTCACCGATTTAAACCACTCGCAAATCCTCATTCGCTTTGCAGATGATAACGTATACTGTGCAGGAGGCATAATATATTTATCACCGTTACGTATAGGTGCAGCTCTTTCCGTATTCCCAGCTTCTGCAGGTCCTACCGGGCTTTAACAATATCCTTCGTCTTCCCTTCAATGTTCATTAAAGTTCCCAACACATTATCACAGATGTTTTTTTTTATGTGCATAACATCCAAATTGTGCCTCAACTTAAGGGTCTCTTAGTACAAAAAATAAAAAAAATATGCTCTTTTTCATCCAATTTAACTCCACATTAGTACGCTTCCTCTTCTTAGTACCTGGTATCTTCCCAAACGTCACTGGTTAGATGAGTGCCAATTGTGCCAACATGTCTTTGCCAGACAACAATGGAGGTGACAATCTACACTCCATTTTTCCATCAAACAGATGCTTCTGCCGATTTCACCAGCCATATGATGGCGGTAGAAAACAACGATGGCACATGTAGCATATCTTCTTTCCATTGGACAAATATAGGGAACATGCATCCTTATTGCAAACCGGACATGCTAGATACCCCTTAGTGCTTCACCCAGGCAAGTTCCCGTATACTGGAAAGTCATTTATGGTCCACAGTAACACTGCATGCAATTGAAATGTCTCGTTCTTAGAAATGTCGTATGCTTCGACTCCCACCTCCCACAATTCCTTTAACTCATCCACTAAATGACGCAAGTACACATCAATTTCATTACCAGGAGACTTCGGCCCTAGAATAAGCAACGACATGATGATAAATGGTTTTTTCATACATTTCCCCGGTGCCAAGTTATACGACACAAGCAACACCGGCCATATGCTGTAGGCATTACTTATGTCACCGAATGAATTGAAACCGTCACTAGCCAGCCCAAGTCGTATGTTACACGCCTCATTTGCAAACCATTCATGATTTGTATCAAACTCAGCCCAAGTTTGAGAATCTGCTGGATGCCCACGTACATTTTTCTCAGCAACACGCTTTTCTTTATGCCATCGTATATCTTCTGCCATCTTTTGAGACATATACAACCTTTGTAGTCTAGGTTTGAATGGAAAATATCTCAGCACCTTGTGTGGAATTGTCTTGCTTTTTCCTTCATTCAGCTTGTACTTGGGTTCGTGGCACAACGTACACTCCATACATTGTTCAGTTTCCTTTCAAAATAATATGCAATCATTTTTGCAAGCATGTATGGGAATATACCCGAGGCCCAAATCTTTTAATATTCTTTTCACCTCATAATATGATTTCAGAAGGGTCTCCCTAGTAGGAAGTGCTGCTTTAATCAATTCAATGATCATATTAAATGATTTGTTACTCCATCAGTTGATGGTCTTAATATGAAGGAGTTTCACGAGAAAGTCCAGTTTTGAAAACTTATCACAACCCGGATATAACGGCTGCCTTGCTTCCCTCAACAACGACTCAAATGCTTCCGATTGTCCCGTGTCACTCCTGTGACTACTCGGCCCAGTTGTCGCCCCTTGCAAGTCTGGCAGCATTTGTGGCAAGCCTTTGTAACCAACCCCAACGTTATCACCAAAGTCATCGTCGTCGTCTTCTTCTTCATCCTCGAATACCACTCGTACGTCACGGCGTTTCTCGTGAAATTCCTAACACGTATGCCTATTGTCCATCTCGTGTTCGAGTAAGTGCTCTTTGGCCTCATCTATGTTCATATAATCCCTATTATTGCACCTCCTACATGGACATCTTATCCTATTTCTCCCATTCATAGATGCATGAGCAAACTCAATTAAATCTTTGATCCCCTTCATATACCCTGGAAAATGCCTGCCCCTCGGGTCCATCCAACTCTTATCCATTTTCGTCTACCTAATACAAATAAAAAATGATACTCGTTATACATATGAAGCATGAATCCTATCACCTCTAACTTCTCTCTAAAGGGTAAGGTCCTATACCATTCATCAATGCAAAATCTACAATGCAATCAGTAGCAAATCAAATGCTTGATTCCACTTGGACAAAATTTCGGCAGCATCTCCCCACGGTTCTCAAAGTATACGAGATAGACGTTAACACACCTAAATATATACCCAGAGAATAATAGGAGACCGTGCTGAAATTTTATTATAGTGAAATATTCAAGCATATGCGCTATTGATTGCAATGCAGATTTATGCATTCCCGAACTGTCCTCTCTGGACAATTCAAGAATCGATTTTCATACATATGAGCCCAATCGCAAATAATTTTGTGACAAGATTCACATATGATGAAAATGACTCCCGAACGGGGCTAGGTTTACATGAATGAAATTACATAATTGGTTTCTTAATCGTTTAATTATAAAAGGGTTGATTCATGGAATCAACACTAATTTATGCTTGTACTTTCTTAGAGAAAGGGGTAATTATATTCCAATATCAAAACAAAATTACTAATAACGTACACTGCTGAGTCAGCAGGTTTGACAGTGTTCAATCACATTGATGTGTTTGAATGACCACTATAATACTACCGAGTGACAATGATGAAAACTAAAAACAAGGAAGCGATTACATCAATTTGACCCCTCACAAAAGCAACTAAATTAATATGAAACCCAAGTGGGTACCTTCCTTCCTTTCATCTCGACTTCATTCATTCATTCATATTCTTTCAAAATTTGACTTTCAATTCAATTCAACTAGCAGATAAGCGGACTAAACAAATAAAAAATTCATTAGTTAACTTGAAAGTTTTTTATTATTCTTTTACTTCTATGCTAAAAAAGTTCCTTAAAAAAATACTTCAATTTTCAAGAAATTGAACAAAAAAATGTACAAGAAATAACCAACCCATCTCTATTACACACTCACACAAAGAGACAAAGACATACATAGTTAATATTTTGACAAATACATGGTTAATGCTACTTGATTCTTTGATAAATTGGTAATTCTTCCAGCCAAAACCACATTTTAAGGTTTTTGGTCAATTATACTTGGGAACAAAAAATAATTACAAATTAAGATTATCCCAAGTTTTTGGCCGTTTTCTTAATTTGTTTGAGATTTTCAAAAGATTAGTACAATAGCTGGAGTTTTAGATATCATTCCTAAATACTTAAAACTTTGATTAATTGTAATTAATTTTTTTCCACATTTGTTTTAAAGTGGTTTTAAATAGTTAATTTTCAATGATTGGCTTAGCCATAAATAGCCAAAAGGGGGGAAATATTTTTTTCCTAGAGTGCTACGTAATATATTGTCCCTTAAATGCAAATCTAACAAATTTTAAATTTTTTTTTTTGGGGGGGGGGGGTATTTATTGCAAATCTAACATTTTTAAGGATTTTTTTCCTTAAATTTTCATTTGTTGTCTTTGATCTAGGAGCAACTCTAATAAGGGAGCCATTATTAGAGCGAAATGAAATAACTATCAAAAAATAAAATGACTTTCCAATTCTTAATTTTTACATTCTAACAAAGATTTATTTGAATAGCCAAAAAAATATAATTACTTCCATATCTCTGTATGATTGGCAAACTATTCATACCATCCAAAATATGAAATAAAATAAGTTCAGAACATGTGGCTTAAACCAAGCAAAACCCAACACCAACTACCATGACTAAAAGGGAAAAAAAAAAAAAGATCTAATAGGGAAAAATGCACAATAGAACTATTAATTTGGTGGCATTTCATTAGTCCACAAGTGCAATGATTAAAGATTAGTCACTCTTCAAAATTTGGGAGCTCTCTCTCTCTCTCTCTCTCTCTTCCACAATTTCAACTCAAAGAAGTCAATTTAAATCCCTTAATACCAAAGAGGCTCTATATTTGGCCTAATAAATGCAAAGGTTTGTCTCTGTGTGTGCGTGTGTGTGTGAGAGTGGGAGAGAGAGAGAGAAGAAATTGAACAAGAAACCCATGATACTGATCTAGTCAACAATAAAAACTCCTAAATCAGAAAACCAAGGTAGGAGGGGTGGAAGTTTAGACCATTAATTTTCTCTTTAATCATTCTTTCATTGAGCATGCCATATCCACGCATCAATAATATATATATATATATATATTGAACAAACCATTAAAAGATCTTCTCATTAAACAAAAATAAGTCACTGTTATCTTCTCATAAGTGTTTACCCGTGTGTGTGAAAACGGCGGCGTGGCAAACGGGAGGCGATGGAAGCGGTGGCGCGGCAAATGGGTGGCGATGGAAGCGGCGCGCAGCAAACAGGTGGCGGTGGTACGGTTATAGGAGTTGAGATATATATATATATATATATATAGAGAGAGAGAGAGAGAGAGAGAGAGAGAGAGAGAGATCGACGAAGGGGTGGCAGTGGAGGTGGCGAACGGGTGGCGGTGGTATGGTTGTAGGAGTTGAGAGAGAGAGATCTAGAGAGCGAGAGATCTAGAAAGAGAGATCATGAATTTTTATCCCGATTTGGGGATTTTATGGGACTATTAGCGACGCACACAGTGGTCGCTAATAGTCCATTGTGCGTCACTAATTGGTCGTAATATGGTGTCGTTTTCCTAATGGCACTATTACCGATGCATACGGTTCGTTGCCAATACCTGTTTATTTGTCGGTAAAAATTTCCCGCCATTTTTTTTTATGCAGGAAGTGTATTTTCCATGATTTTTAGCGACGCACAAAAGGGTACTATTAGCGACGCATTTTGTACCTCGCTAATAAGGGGCGTCGCTAAATGTGTACATTTTTGTAGTGCAATAGTGATGATAGGAGAACCAAACATATTGTCATTATTTTTCACTACACATGTTTGAGATAGAGTTATGCAAAGGGAGGTGGTCCTAAGCCCATACTTAGTGATGTTTTACATCTTGTGTTAAATAGTTGGGTTTATTTTGGATTTGATATATTGGACACATGTGACATTATTTCATCATTATATGATTTTGTATTCATATTGAGATGATTTTTTTATGTTGTGAGCATACATGAAAGATGTCAACAGGTTTTCATTGGCTCTCTCACACGAGCAATCACATCGGCGCTTAGATAACGAGACAGATGAGACATTAAATTCTTAGTTGGTGTGAGAATTCATCTTTATCATATATGTCGCCTTGAAAATGAGGGTCAAGATGAGATTCTTTTAAAAAATCGAGCATGAAGGTTGACCACACACCTCTTGTAGCTTGAAAAAAATCAAATGCGAACTTTCAAACAAGCGCTAGGAGAGTGACTGGGTTGGAATGTTCAGGTTAGGCACTGAGATAATGACGAGGGGCGTTGAGATAGTGACTAGACTAAGATTTGTATGATGTATATTCTTATTTTCATGAGATTGAGATTGACATGCCCAATTGAGTGGAAGCTCTATTGTAGCATACATTACATATTGTATATGTTATTGATGTGACCTTTAATAAAGAAAGTGACTGAATGTATCCCTACTTCGTCACTATGTGAGCTCTGAGAACCACTTTGATTTCACTGTGCCCTTTGTGACCTAAGACTACGTTATAAAGAGAGAGCTTGATGTTGTTACTTTAGCATGTTGCTAAAGGACCATGATTGATGTGGTTTGGCAGGGCATGCCTAGAAAAGCAGTTGAGTTCAATTAGATTAACGTGAGTAGCTAGGGAAGATGGTTCCGTAAACACTATTGTGTTGTGAGTCATTGCCCGGGCGATCTGTCGGTTTATATGTTTATTGATGTGATCATGAGTATAATACAAATTGGAGGGTTCAAGCATCGCACTAAGATTAATTCTTGTGAGGGATAAGGGATGCTAAATCTGGTGTAACGGAATAATCTAGGGGCATAGATGAGATCGTTTGTTCATTTATAGTGAGGTACTATGTTGGTGTGATGGTAGCTTGATATAGTACTTATACCCCAATCTTTCTCTTCCAGTCGCATGATCCATTTACTATGTGTGGAAGGTGATGTAGAGAACTTAGTACTCACCCTATGTGGATGAATAGGTGATGTTGGATATTGGGATGGGCTTGACCCAATCCCATAGCCATTTGGGCATCTACAAGATTTGAATAAGAGTTGTGATAAGATTAAAATTCTTATCATTATCTGATTGGTTTTGAGTTTCAACCAACACAGATATATACCGCGTTTTGAGTTACGCAATGGGTGTGGGAGGATTTTTGGTTATCCGTCAACTCTCCTAGATCCTCCCTCCATTTTCTCTTTAAGATTCTTCCAAGGTTCCTATCGTGAGACCTCTGGACTTGAATTGTGGAAATACATAGGCGACTCGATTTTGTCGCTATCCTATTGACAAGAAAGATTTCTACATCGATGTACATGACAGAGAAGCTCGTAACACAAGTTGGTTCCTTCCGCTTCCACGAACCCGAACTACAAGAGGTAACTAGGTTCAACCTGATTGTTATTTCATATATTTCTTTTATAAAGAAAGAAAACTTTTCCATTACCGATTATTATCACAAGGTCAAAACCTTTTTAGACACTTTAGTTTCCATTGCCTGGCCTTAACTTTACTTATGAATCCTTGGCCATATCTATCACTACGAGAGTCAACCCTAACACCTTATAAGATCTTTATCTTCTCAGCCATGAACTCTTCTTTGAGTAACAGAATTCTATCGCCGATCTTTCTTTTCCTTCAACAAATGTTGCCATCCACTCCTCTATTTCCTGTGGGCGTGGTGCCTAATCTCCACAACAAACTCGATATTATAATCAAGGACCATCTTAATTATTGGGACAATAATCATAATCGTGGTTGGGGGCGTCAGCGTGGAGGAAACAATAATGCTAATTGACGTTTGGCTTGTTAAGTTTATAAGAAAAATAGACATACTAATCTCCCTTGTTGTTATAGTTTTGACCATTCTTATCAAAGTGAGGCCATGAATATGGCTACTTTTGTTACTACACCACCTCTCACTTTGACGCCCACTAGTATCCTAATTCAGGTTTAACTAATCACCTGACATCCAATTTCAATAATCTCAATTTTCATGCTCAAAAGTACCAATAAACCGATTAAATCTGAATTGGTGATGGAATTGGTTTGAACATAAAACATGTTGGTTCTTCCAATATTCTTACACGATCTTTATATTTTCCTTACAAAATGTTTTTATTAAATTCACTCTAACTTTTTTTATTGTTGTAAAGGACGAAATCAATGGGAACCTTCTTCTTTGCGATTGATGTGAAAGTGGGCTATACTCATTTCCCTCCTCCAATTCATCCCTTGGCTCCTTTCAATTCTTTCTTGGTGAACATATCCCTAGTGACATGTGGCACTATCTCTTTGGACACTCTGCTCATTGCACCGTTCAACACATTAACTCTTAGTTTTCATTGAAAATTATTAAGGATAAGCTCAAGCTATGTGTGATGCTTGTCAATAGGCTAAAAGCCATCGAATTCATTTTCCTATTATTATATCTAACCTTAGTGCTCCTTTAGATTTAATTTTTTCAGATGTTTGGGGACCTTCCCCAATTTATTCTGTTAATAGATATCGTGACTATAAATGTTAGCTTTGTGGATCATTTTAATTTCTAAATTTACTTGGATGTTTCCTATTAAGCTTAAATGTAATGTGAAATTTGTCAGTTTCATGTTGAGTGTTTATTTGACAGAAAACTAAAATCCATTCGAACTGATTGGGGTGGTGAATATTGCTTTTTTCTTCAATTTTCTCCTCTCTTGGTATTATTTACCATTTATCATGTCTTCATACCTATAAGAAAAATGGTTCTATTGAATGAAAGAATGATATTTGGTTGAGACAAGGTTATCATTACTAGAAAAGGCTTATTGGGATGCTTTATTCAACATTACATGTTTTCTAATCATTATCTTACCTACTCGAGTCTTGAACAATATCTCTCCTTTTGAGAAATTGTTTCAAGTTTAGTCTGATTAATCTTTCCTAAGAATTTTTAGGTGTGCTTGTTGGTCTTATCGTTGGCCTTATAATAGGAACAAATTGGACTTTCACTTTAAATTATTTCTTTTTAAGATACAATTAATTCTTCCCATTGAAGCTATGAGTGCCTTCACATTCCTTCTGAAAAATTATACATCTCTCGACATGTCATATTAGATGAAATTACTTTTCCCTTTGCGCCTCATTACTTTTCTCAAGTTGCTAAACAGGATGTTCTCAATCTATATGTGCCCACATCCATTTTCTTTTTACAAGTTACACATTTGTCTTCAACGCCAGTGGTGTATCGCACTCATTCAGATGGTCCTTTCATCTATGTCATTCCACTTGTATAAGTTCATATTACATCCATAGTGCCTCTTGTGCCACCTAATCCCTCTACAAATTCCCTAGCTTTTATGTCATCATTTGAACCCTCCTTACCTCTTCACGAATTTAGGGCTATGTCTTCATCTAGTAACACTGAAACAACTTTGTCCCACTCTAAACAAGTCTCATCTCGTCCATCAATTTTCTCTTTTACACCCTAACATACTCATCCCATGGTCATTTGCCTTTAAAACAATATCACTAAGCCAAAACATTTCTTTAAAACAAAAATACATGCAACAATATCTTATTTTATACCAAATTTCATCATTTAATCATCAAATATAAGAAGTTTAGTGAGGAAGAAAATTTCTAGGTGATAAAAGACAAAAGGTGGTTCAATTGTTTTTTTTAAAAAAATTGGCCAGTTCACTCAGTTTTTTTAAAAAACTGGCCGGTTCAACTGATTTTTTCTGGTTCCTTAGCAAAAATAGTATATTAATCAAACTAAACCGATTTAATGCCCAATTCCCAGTTCAACTAGTTGAACCGACCGATTCGGTCCAGTTCTAGTTACTATGCCTTCACCTAATAGGCTAGTCTTTTGGGTTGGAGACCTGGCCATTCACACTAAGTACTATAAATAGTCTCCAGACCCCATATGTTAAAGGTTATTCATTCTTGAACTTATGTTTGCCCTCTTTCTCTCTCGTTAGGTTTCTGTGGCTCTCACCCTTCCTGATATTGTGTCGGGAATCCTCTCTCTATCGTTACTGCAAGCACACTGGAGTGGCCCATCCTACATATAACATTCACTTTAGTACAAAAATTATCCCCTTGTATCTTCTATTAGCAGTACTTGAGCACTTTGTACTCTTACTCTTAATATTTCCTTGTTTAGCATCCATATGATACTCGGGCACTATTATTGTTAATCATTCTCTAATTGCTTAACGCAGGCTTACTCTCACTTTTTCCTTCTTTGTGCTTTACTCATTCATTGAATTATGTGTTACTCCTAGTACTCCACTATCCTCTACTAATTTGCTTCTCGACTTAGCTCCTTGTTTCTTTGTGATCGGCACAAGCTCCTCATTATATTACTTTATCAACAATTATAAGTAGTTCTAGTTTTTACTAAATTCATGGCAAAAACATGCAATAGTTGGAAAATTGATCAAAATATAACTTATATTTGATAACTTTACAAATTATAGTTTTCTATAAGATATACTTTTGTGTTGCTAACGACACCAATATCTTGTTTTACATTCCTGATATTTGTATGCATATGGAACAGGTTGAACTCATGGGGGGGTCATCTCACTGTATCCAACCAAGAGCACTAAGGATCTACGTTTACATTTGTACTACCTTACAAGGTTTTACCCATATGTGAAGATTCGGATGATCCAGATGAACTCTCAGATATGGCTGATCATGATGTTGCAGTTGATGCCAATGACGATGATATAAGTTCTGGATTTTTCCAATTCCAACCACGCACTTTGGGTTCTCTATTCTTCTCTAGTAGTTCTAGCAGAGCCCTAAAACTATCAGCAAACAATTTTGGGTTTAGTGCCTTCCATAAACTTAACAGGTTTCCAGATGACTCATGTTCATTCCCCTCTAATAATAATATATCAAAAGAGATGACTTCAGTGGATGATGCATGTTCGGTCGTCGATGCTTCTGAGACATCATCTGAATCTAAGAGTTCACTAAAGCATAGCCCAGTTTCTGATAGCAAAGTAGCTAGAGGAAAGAAGTGTCATGATGATGGAAATGGTCAATTTCAGAATCCTTGTAAGTATTCCTTTCATTCCTCAAGGGTATGCAGAGAAGTGGATGAAATTACAAAGCCCAGAGATCCCCAAGAAACATGTCAAATGCAGTTGAAATCTGAAAGAAGCTCACGGTGCTCTTCTAGTAATGGTCCAAAAATTCCCAATTCAGTATCTAAACCTAAGATCCTTCTTGTTGAAGATAACAAGATTAATGTGATGCTGACACAGTCAATGATGAAGCAGTTAGGCCATAACATAGATGTTGTGAATAATGGAGTTGAAGCTGTCCATGTAGTCCAATGCCGTAATTATGATCTCATTCTGATAGTAATTACAAAGATCCAAGAGCTCATTCTTTATGGAGCTTATTTTATTTTCCTTTTAATAAATGTGTTATGCATTCCTTTTATCAAAAACATGTACACTTTAGCTCATGGCCAACATAGTGTTTAAGTTTTCCAATTTTCATTACATTATTCTGCTGAATTAGTTGTCACCATTTGTGCCATGAATCAATGATTATATGTGGTGAGGATTGGGTTTTGTCTCTTTTCTTCCACGAGATCTAAGTTTGTTTCATTTCTTTTCCAGCTTTATAGTTTTATCAGTTTATAATATTGTTTCATTTCTTTTCCAGCAGTATAGTTTTATCAGTTTGTTTCATTTCTTTTCTAGCTTTATAGTTTTATCACTTTATAATATTGTTTCATTTCTTTTCCAGCACTATAGTTTTATCAGCTTATAATAAGTCACTATCCTTTGCCAATTTTCAATGGCATCAAATACACATGTTACAGCAGAGTCCTCTGTTAGTAAATGTATATCAGTATTTCAGTTAGAAATAGAAATTAAATTCAAGAATAGAAACTATTTTGGAAAACCAAGAAATAATTTTGTTTCATACAGGAATAATTAAACCAACAGAACAAAAAAAATTATACTTGATTGACCCAACAGAATAGAAATAAATAAACGCAATTAAACCATAACTTGTTAGGAGTTGCAGATCACAGAGAATTTCTAAGAACAAAAATGGATCAGGTCTTGTGTTAGACACAATGTCCTTAAGATAATTTATTGCCCCCGTAGTGGTGCTTAGGAGTACTAGGCAATATGTCTCCCATGATAAAATGATCTCACTAACACAAAGGCAAGCACTACCAATGGTTGTCTATCGAACCAAAACTTATGCAGAACTCTCTCTCAAAATGAAGATGATATGCAAATGAATTGATTGAATGCAGAATGTTGTGATCATGTGTCCTATTTATAGACTCGCTCATGCTTGTTTGATATAGGCATGAAGCTTGGTTCATGTCTGTTCATGGTGAACAGACACAGTCGCATCTGTGGAGAAGACGCCCATTTAGTCAAACAACACTTTCAAAACAACAGCGTTTTGGACTCCCAACGGTAACCATACGCACGTCGCAAAACGACAACGTTTCAGAATCCCAACGGTAACTTAAACGTATGTTCAAAACGACTGCATTTTAGGTTTGAAAAATTTTAAATAAATTTTCTCTAAAAAGATATAAACACAGCAAGCCCAAGCCCAAGATAAAGACCAAGCCCAAGCCCAGAACCTAGAACCCGAACCTCGGTGAAAGGCGGCGGCAGTGGCGCGCACGCGTATGGTGAACCAAGCATATGCTAGGTCCTCCCCCTTCCATAAAACTGGGGTGCCCCTTGTAGCCTAAACCCTTCTCCAAGGTATGTGTATATATACTAATTAAAAGCTTTGTAGCCATCCTATGTGGGACACAAGCTTTTTGCCCAAGCTTCAAGCTTTTGTTACCATTTCCAAGTGGTGGTGTTTGGAGGCAATTTTTTATTCACTCCTTAATGGTTTTGAGCAACCCAATATATAATCTTTATATCCTCATGGAGGAGAACACATTCCTATGTGGACCCACTAAAATTAATGTGTGGGACCCACTTTAATTTTAGCTAAAAGATAGCAAATTATAATATTCAAACCCATTTTTCCAATAATCCCCCACATGAATGAAATTGACTGAAAGTAATGCAAATGATATGCAGACACTAAGAGAGAGTTTAGTTGGAAATTTCCTCTATAGAGGAAGGTAGCATATGGCCTTGAACCTTCCCTTGTTAAATGCTATCGGGGTTACTGATTGATTAGTGAACATGATGTCTTGAACTGTTCAATCGTTTTTGTAAACCAAGACAACAACATTCATACAGAATTTTTCCTAACACAGTTGGGTCTCATGATTTTGTTCATTTTAGCCCTGAACAAATCCTAGTTTTATGAGTGCTCCTAGAGAATTTAGCCTTTATCATTCTCATAGAACCGGCCTAGTTCACACTCACATAGGTGATTTCTTATTAAGAGTATTCTGCTATACTTCACTTGTTTTCAACAAGATATAAGAATCATTAAAAGCTTATCTTATCCTTTTCAACATTGCAAGCATCACTATTCTGATCAGAGGAATGAGTAGGAGATTTGATCTCCATAGTGATCTCAATAAGTCATACACAATTCGGTTGTCCCTTTGAACCTAGATCTTGGGATATCCAGTCAGCTAGGTTGGGTTGCCATTATGGCCACTTTTTAGTGTATAGGCTTTAAACCCATTCCCCTCGATGATTTATTCACTTGCTCTCTGGTCAAACCTTTGGTTAACGGATCCACAATGCTATCTTTTGACCTTATGTATTCAATGGTCATAATACCATTAGAAAGAAGTTGTTTTACAGTATTATGTCTTCGACAAATATGTCAAGACTTTCCGTTATACATATGACTCTGTGCCTTACCAATCGCTGATTGACTATCGTAATGAATATAGATAGTAGGCATAGGTTTTGGCCATAGTGGAATATCTTCTAAGAAGTGACGAAGCCACTCTGCTTCTTCACAATCTTTATCAAGTGCAATAAACTCAGATTCCATCCTGCATCTGGAAATGCACGTTTGCTTAGAAGATTTCCAAGACACTGCTCCACCACAAAGTGTAAATAGATAGCCACTTGTGGACTTTGAGTCTTTGGTGTCGGATATCCAATTTGCATCACAGTATCCTTCAAGTACTGCTGGATATTTTGAGTAGTGCAATACATAGTTTCGGGTGTATTTCAGATATCTCAAAACCCTAACTATTGCCTTCCAATGGTCAGGACCTGGATTACTTATGTATCTACTCAATTTGCTGATAGGATAAGCTAGGTCTGAACGGGTACAATTCATCATATACATTAGGTTGTCAATTATTTTTGCATATTCTAGTTGCGAAATGTTTTGCCATTATTCTTAGATAAATGTAGATTTACATCTACAGGTGTTCTCGTTGGACTGCTATCATCTTGTTTAAATTTCTTGAGAATTTTCTCAATGTAATGTGATTGAGATAATATCAGTCCATCTGATCTTCTAGAGGTCTTTATCCCAAGTATAATATCGGCAACACCTAAGTCCTTCATGTCAAATTTATTGTTTAACATTTTCTTGGTAGCTTTAATGACTTCATTATTACTACCCATAATGAGCGTATCATCAATATAGAGACAAATAATGACAAAACTATGTTCGGTATTCTTGACATATACACATTTGTCACACTCGTTGATTTTCAACCCATTTGACATCATTACACTATCAAACTTCTCATACCACTGCTTTGGTGCTTGCTTTAATCCATAAAGGGATTTAACAAGCCGAAAAAACTTTCTTTTTCTTGACCGGGAACAATAAACCTTTCGGGTTGTTCCATGTATATTTCTTCATCCAAATCACCATTTAAGAAAGCTGTTTTTACATCCATTTGATGTATCTCAAGATTGTGTATAGCCGCAATAGCTATTAACATTTGAATAGATGATATTCTCGTAACTGGTAAATATGTATCAAAATAGTCCAAGCTTTCTTTTTGATTGTAACCTTTGATAACCAGCTAAGCTTTATATTTGTCAATAGATCTGTCTGCGTTCATTTTCCTCTTGAATATCCACTTATATCCGAGAGGTTTAGAACTTGGTGGAAGATCCACTAGTTCCCACGTATGATTTTGCAAAATGGATTCTACTTCATCGTTAATAGCCTCTTTTGTTGCCACCTCTTGAATTCGGTCCCATTAAATTTTTTCGGCTTCTCTCCATGACTCACAGTCATTGGTGCCATAATAGGCATTGGAGGAGGCACCACAGTAAGAGTAAGAGGAGGGGTAAAATCAGTAGCCATTATTGTTGCAATTCAGGATATTCAAAATTTAGTAAAACATTTCAGAACCAAATTCTGAATAAACAAAGCAATTAGGAAGGATTTGGTTGCAACAAATATAAAATTGGTTTAAGGATTAAATTACTACAACTAAACAGAAACCAAAATAATGTTTTAAAACCTGAGTATTAAAACAATGTTTCCAATATAGTAGCAAAATTTACTGTTACATATATTTTTTGCATAAACCAAACCAGTATACTAGAGCTGATAAAACAGAACTGATATATAAGAACTGAATCTTAAGTTTTGTAGTTTCAAGTTCTGAATTTCAGAACTTGAAAACAGAAGTTCACAAAACAGAACTTAAGTTCTGTAGTTTCTGACTTTCAAATTCAGAACAGTAAAGCATAACAAAACTGATATATAATATATAGATAAATTGTCTTACGAATGTTAGTAAATGTATATCAGTATTTCAGTCAGAAACAGAAATCAAATTCAAGAATAGAAACTATTTTGGAAAACCAAGGAACAATTCTGTTTAATACAGAAATAATTAAACCAACAGAACAGAAATATTTATATTTGATTGAACCAACAGAACAAAAATAAATAAACGCAATTAAACCATAACCTATTAGTAGTTGCAAATCATAGAGAATTTCTGAGAACAAAAATGGATCAAGTCTTGTGTTGGACACAATGTCCTTAAGACAATTTATTGCCCTGACAATGGTGCTTACGAGTACTAAGCAATATGTCTCCCATGATAAAATGATCTTACTAACACAAAGGCAAGCACTACTAATGGTTGTTTGTCGTACCAAAACTTATGCAGAACTCTCTCTCAAAATGAAAATGATATGCAAATGAATTGATTGAATGCAGAATGTTGTGATCATATGTCCTATTTATAGACTTGCTCATGTTTGTTTAGTACAGGCATGAAGCTTGGGTCATGTCTGTTCATGACAAACAGACAAAGTCGCGTCTGCAGAGAAGACGCCCATTCGGTCAAACAACGCTTCCAAAACGACAGTGTTTTGGACTCCCAACGGTAACTATACGCACGTCGCAAAACGACAACATTTCAGAATCCCAACTGATTATGCACTTTTCAGCTCGCAATAAATCTGGGCTCCATGACCTGTTGTAATATCCCGACCCAGGATACCGGGTCATAAGACACGTATTACGAGAATTTACAAAAAAATGAATTAATTAATTTAATTATTAATTAATTAAAGTAAAGGAATGTTATATATATTAATTAAATAATATATATATGTATAAAGTAAAACATGTATGTATGTATATGGAAGCATGTATGTATGCAAGTATATATATATAAAATATATGAAAAAGTGTGAACAGTGTGTGAATGGTGTGTGTGTGTCGGCTGGTGTGTGTGTGTGTGTTGTCTTGTATATATGAGTGTATGTATATATATGTATATATTATATGTATAAATATCTTGTGAAATTTAATGCAAAGAAGAAAAGAGAAAAAGCAAAATTGATGAGAAGTGAGGGCTAGTGTAGGGCTACAATCAGAAAGAAGAGAGAGAGAACAGTAGAGAGAGAAAATGAGGAGAGAGAGAGGTGGTTATCCTTGCTTTAAAAACCAAAACATGCAAAGCATGTTGTTCTCTCACGAAAGAAACCAAAAGAGGAAGAACTGAGGAGAAGAGAAGAAGAGTTTTAGAGCAAGAAAGAAAGAGAAATCAGTGGTGAAAGGTGAACCCACCAAAACTTTTAAAATTCTCTCTCTAGAATATTTTGCATGTGTTAAGAGATTAGGTTATGATTTGTATATATAATGCTTAAATGTATATCTAGACATGTATTAGGCATGAAAATGGGCTATGAAAACGACTGAAAACATGAAACCCACGAAAAATCTCCATTGAAGACCTTGCCTATGGTAGGTCTGAATCGATTTCTTTTAAGCTTGATTTGGCTTATCAAGACTTAAAGTAGATATTATGAGCATGCTAAAAACCTATGACCGCGACCTAAAAGCTCAAAAAATGACCCTTAAACACCAAGTTGCAGGTTACGGGTTTACACCCCAAACCTTGTAACTCATGTTTTAATCTATTTCTTTGAATGAAAACTAAAACCTCATGGATAGAAGATCATTATGGAACAAACCGTAAGTGATTTGGCTCAGAAATGAGCATGTATGACCGAATTCCAGTTCGGGTTATCATGTCCTAAACCGAACATATGAAAGGGCTTTAAAGTCTAAAATGAATGCCAAGTTGGTCTTATATACCTTAGGAACATTTTGGGACAAAAACAGTAAGGATCCATGGATCCAAACTGCACGAAATAGGAAGAAATGGAATTCGGAAACTAGGGTTTTCAGTCGGGTCTCGTGGAGAGGACAAAGACGAGTCAACTCGGCTTTTAAAATAGGGTTGGGTCGACTCGGACAGGTGGCAGCCTCTGGGTTTGCCACCGATTAAATGGAACGGCGACGTTTTGAATGTCGGTTTAAATAAATGGACGCTAGGGCTGACGTCATCATGACGTCAGCCACATGTAAATAAACTGGATGAACCGGTTGGTTTGCAACTGAACCGGACCGGTTCACTTAAAATTCAATTGAACCCTTTGGTTTTCTGTTTTATTTAAAATAAAATAAACCAATACTTTTGGTTATTACGGATTGACCCCTGGGCTTTAGAAAAATTTTACTGAGGCCCAACAGAGGGAAAATTTATGCAATAAGGCCCCTGAAAAATAATTAAATAATTAATTTAATTATTTAATAAATAAAGTTAAATTATTGTTTTGCCCTTGTGGCATAAATAGAGCAAATGAAGTCCAAAGTAAACATATGAATAGTGTATCTTTACTATTTTGGATATTCTGAGACTAATGGCAGGATCCGTTTTACGAGACGGGACCCGAAAAATAAAGACACGTAAAGGGGTAAATGACCAAAATACCCCTTGACCAAAATTAACAAGTTATTAGTGTATTCTTACTATCTCGGACCTTCTGAGTCCAATGGTGAGGTCCACGACACGAGACGGGGTCCCGAAAAAAATAAAGACACGTAAAGGGATAAAAAGACCAAAATACCCCTGGTACCCCTAAAGCCAAAATGAAATCAGAGAAGGTCTAAATTGACTTTCCTTGACATCCCGGACTCAATAATGGAGTCCGAATTACGAAATGAAGTACAGAAAAATATGACACGTAAAACGAGAAATGACTATTTTGCCCTTTTACATATAACAGTCCGAATTAAATGTTAGGAAAGCCTAAACCGACTTTCTTGGACACTCTAGACTCAATGGTAGAGTATATTCGACCAAAAGAAATGTCTAAAATAAAAAGACATAAAATTTGATGAATAGCATCTGTTAGATGACTATGAACTGAAATATTGTCAAAGAACTAAACTGAGGCAAGTACGAGAAACGAAATACGAAAAGACACGACACGTAAACATGTCAAATAAATAACTTTAAATTAAAGTTAATAGAGCTCCCAGAAGAGTATAAATTGAAATAAATTCAATTTCTAACACATTAAGTTATGTCATAGGTTTCAAGTACGAGTTAAATTAAGTACCTATGAAATTATGAAATCGTTTTAGGATCTAATACGATTTAAGCATAAGTTAAGGAATATCAAGATGATATTACAATGAATGTGAAGTTGATGAGATATTTATGAATTGTTCTTAGGAACTACAAGGAAAGTGGGAAAGCGTATTTCTAGCACTAACCCAAAGGGATCAAGTTGAGTAACCCTGTGTTTGAATTGGAGATTTAACTCCATGGATTTGAAAAAGTTTTAAGTTCAAAGATATGAAGTATTTGAAGTTCAAATTTAGTATTTACATGATTCAGCTTTTAATTGTACTGTTTTATAACTCTATATGACATGCTCAGTGATTGGTATTTATCATAGTTTTCTTAAAACATATTTCAGCATGTCTAAAGTTTTAAATGCCAAATTATGTTAAATATCTTGAATTTGATAGTTACAAGTATTTGAAGTCCTATTGTAGAAATTATACATTTCATGTTTTAAATACTCATGAAAGTATCTATTGAAGAAGTTATGTGATAAATGTTTTACAAGATAAACGGTACTAAGTACCACCCCCTATGAAGGTTGAAATCCTTCGGGATTCAACAGTAAATGCCCGGTAGCAGGATCTAATCCCCCAGGCAAATGAGATCGACAGTATTGGCAGTAAAATGGGAGTCTGGTTCGAAACAGATTCCACCTAATTAAAGAGAAAAGATAACAAAGTGATTTTGGAAATGAAAGCAGCTCATTTTCAAATACATATTTATGTGATTTAAAGTTTATATACTTTATCTGATGAAGTACGAGTTTTGCTTGGATACCTTAAATGTTTCCAAGTTATTTGAAATGCATATGTTCGAGTTATATACTCCATTCGACAAAGTATAAGTATAGCTTGAATACTTAAAATGTTTCAAAGCTATTTGTTTTAAGAATGCATGTACTCTGTATTCTAAATTGTATAAGCAATTGGCAGTGAATGTTTTACAATTCTTATGTACTAAAAACCACTGCTAATAGAAAACCCCATGACGAATACTGGAATTGCTCACAAGCTTAGATTAGCTTACCCGGACTTTGTTCGGACCCCCCTTTCAGGTGATGCAGCAGACAGGGTCTTAAGGACGACGACGATGAGTCTAGCTGTTTTTGGAAGGATATGTTTAAGTAGTTCTTTTGAAGAACCTATGAACATTAGTAGTATGTTTTGTATTAGTAGACAGAGTAAGAATATGTAATAAGCCCTCAAGGCAACTGAATATGTATTGTATTAATGTATGAAGTCTTTAAGTTTTAGTTATACTCTAAACATGTAACCATGTATGCTATGTGTGGAACAGCAGTATCGGACGGATGTGCATAATTTAAAAATGAGAAAAGAAAAGAAAAAGTTTTTCACGCTTCCGCAATCATGTGTAGCACATCTATTCGATATCGCTGCAGATGCGAGCCTTGTCTCGGGGCCTTCGGGTCTCGGGGCGGCGGTTGCGATCCGGTAATCCGCAGAGGGTGGGTTTCGGGTCGTGACAACATGGTATCAGAGCACTAGGTATTAGGTCTTTTGGGAAAAGACCAAGTCATGATTAAGGTTAAGGAACAATTAAAATCTACTGGTACCGTACATGGTATCAGAGCACTAGTTATTAGGTCTTTTGGGAAAAGACCGAGTCATAAGTAAAGATAAGAATGATTAAGATTAGTTCTAGGTTGACTAAGACCAACTTAGTGACAATAAGAGATTTCAAAATAGAATTTTGAGTTAGGTAAGTCCTACGCTACCTAAAGTATGTGAAGTACATGATTGAAGTAAAGGCGGGGTATGGGACCCGCAATACATGAAATAGATATGAGAAGTACATGATATGATATAAAGGCGGGGTATGGGACCCGCAGTACATGAAATAGATATGTGAAGTACATGATATGATATAAAGGCGGGGTATGGGACCCGTAGTACATGAAATAGATATGTGAAGTATACGATAGGAAGGCAGGGTATGGGACCCGTAGTATATGAAATGGAGATGTAAAGTATGTGATATGAAATAAGAGCGGGGTATGGGACCCGTAGAAAAGTGGAAGAAATAAAGGCTGAAGGTTAGAAGTAGAAACATGAATTAAGAAGGTGGATAACAGAAATTGTAAAAGGTTAAAAAGTGAAAAGGGAGGATTTTGACAGTTACTGATGTGCTATCAGGACCCCTGTTACCAGTGAGGAACGACCGCCTTATCATGTAACTAAGGTAGCTGAGAAACACACAGTGCTGCCTTATCCAACCTGATCGAGGAAATCCGTAAACCGTAAAAAGACATAAATCCCGAATGCGACTGGAGATATTAGAAATGTTATAAGCAAGGAATGATACGAGTAAACATTGTTCAGATATATGAGTATTTGAGTTTTGAGGACAAAACTCTTTTAAGTAGGGAAGATTGTAATATCCCGACCTGGGATACCGGGTCATAAGACACGTATTACGAGAATTTACAAAAAAAATGAATTAATTAATTTAATTATTAATTAATTAAAGTAAAGGAATGTTATATATATTAATTAAATAATATATATATATGTATAAAGTAAAACATGTATGTATGTATATGGAAGCATGTATGTATGCAAGTATATATATATAAAATATATGAAAAAGTGTGAACAGTGTGTGAATGGTGTGTGTGTGTCGGCTGGTGTGTGTGTGTGTGTGTTGTCTTGTATATATGAGTGTATGTATATATATGTATATATTATATGTATAAATATCTTGTGAAATTTAATGCAAAGAAGAAAAGAGAAAAAGCAAAATTGATGAGAAGTGAGGGCTAGTGTAGGGCGACAATCAGAAAGAAGAGAGAGAGAATAGTAGAGAGAGAAAATGAGGAGAGAGAGAGGTCGGTTATCCTTGCTTTAAAAACCAAAACATGCAAAGCATGTTGTTCTCTCACGAAAAAGGGGATCAGAGGACCACCGGATTGGCTCCGGCGGTAGCCGATCCGCTGCTTAAGTAAGTAAACTGAATTGAAAAGACTGTATTGAAAGCTAAAGAATAAGCATGAAAGTAAAGCGTACCTTTAGGGTTTGATTTATAGACCGTGGCCTTCCTAAGTTGATTAGGATTCGGAGCCATGAATATAGGGATTTGATCATCGGAGATTGCAGTTACCTTGTGGAGTATTGTATCGTAAGATAGAGATAATCATAGATAGTAGTTTCCTTGTTGAAGACTATTTTCGTGTTGAAGACTGTTTCCTTATTCCTTGCTCAGCAGCCGCTATGGCGGTGACGAGCTCTAGAATGTTGGTCTGGAATCCTGTAATTAACTCTGTGATCCTTATCCAGAAATGTATGTGCTTTGGAGGCATATGCTCGGCCACTTCTGATCTTTCATCCTGTCTTGAATGTTCGAGCGCTTAGCCACTGGCTGAGCACGAGCTGAGTTAGCCGAGCATGAGCCGGATTTATAGGCACACGTGTCAAGTGCTGATTGGTCTACTTTTTTGTGGTATATTAGTTACTCCCCCCCCCCCCCAAGTCCTAGTTTGATGCTAACAAGCAACTTTGGCTAAGCCTTTTTTCAGAGAGTTATGTATCCTATCTGTTCGCCTTTCAAGGCGACTATTGGTGCGTTATTTATTGCGCAGCCGGAGATTGGGTTTTTTCAAGGCCATCATTGTACTGAACCGATTGTCGGGTTTCTCGAAGTCATCATTGTTCTGAACCGTCATGGCGTTTGGGCTTGGTGGGTCCCTTCTGATACTGCGCTTATACATACAGGGTGAGATTTGAAATGACCTTTTCCCCGTCATTTTCACTGTGTCAGAAGATCTTGTCCGCCATTGTTGGTTTGTGCGACTGTGAAGAATACTGGTTTTCTGAGGCTCTGGTCTAGAATAGGTTCGACCGATCTTCCTCTTATTTTGCTTCTTCCTCTTTAAGTCTGGGAGTAATGTCTACTCCTCTTGAATCTTCAAATTCTAGTGAGGGGGTAGGAAATCCCTATGAGATGGCTATGCCGCCTCCTTTAGAGAATGTAGGTGGTTTTGCCGCCGAAGATGCTGGGGAGGGTCTGTTGAGCCTCCCCCCAGTCCTGAGACTAGGATAGTCGATGCCTTCATAGAGCCCCGAGACAAGGCTAGGGAGACCTCTAGCAGGTCTTCCCGTAGAGAAGAGGGCGAGAATGCTATTACCCAAAGCCTGCTGAACGAGTGGAGGGCGAAGTACAATTTTTTCTCAAATGTGACCTGCAGAGTACCAGGCCCAATAGATCGTCCCCATGATGTTGAAGCCAGGGAGATATGTGTTTATCTTGCATGGTTTGAAATGGGTTTGAGACTTCCGTTGCCTGATTTGGTTAGGCAGTTCTTCTGTTGGTACAAGCTCTGTCCTGCCGACCTTAATCTCAATAGTTGGCGGCAACTTTTAGGGTTTGTAGTGTTAGGGCACAAAAATGATGTAGATGTATCCATAGATCTAATCTGTAGTAATATGGATCTGAAGTATAAGAAGGTAGAAGACCTTTTTTACATGTCTTTTGAGAAGGGGTTCCGACCCCTGTCCTCTGTTCCCACTTCTAATAAAACGTAGAAGAAGTGGTGCTTCTTTGTTGGAGGAGGATGAGACGTGAAACCTTCCAAGACGATGTCTCGATATTCCCTCGTACCACGGGTCATAAAGGTAAGGCTTATTTCCTTAGGTTTGTTTTAGCTTTGTTATGCCTTCCGAACTGATAATCTGATATGCCATTTCTTGCTTATGTGCAGTCATGAGTGCTTGGAGGAGGTCTGAGTTTACTGACGAGCTCCAAGATCAGTACCGTGTGCTTCTTTCGACTTCCAACCGGGCTCACACCTTTATTATTACTCCGGAGAACTTGATGGTCGCTCGTAGTGATGAGCTTAAGAAAAGGCTGAAGTCGACATGGACAGAGGCGGAGGCCCAAGCAGCGGGGAAGGCTTCCTTCCAAGTTGAGCCTGAGCCTCCTCTGCAAGTGAAAAGGAGGAGGTTGATTTCTGGCTCTCCCGAGCCACCTCCTGCCGAAGCCAAGAAGGAGGTCGAACTTGTTGTTCTGGTCTCGGCCGTTCCTCCTACCCCTTCCGTTCCTTGCAAATGGACTAGGAAGAGGAAGGCACCTGCTGTGCCGTCCGAGCCGTCTAACGAGCCGGACTACCAAATTGCCAATAAGGCCTTCGACCAGATATGGTCCAAAGGCCCTCATCGGTACAGGGGGGATAACCCTGCGAAGTTAATGAATGAGATGATTAATCTCTAAATGAAGGTAACCTCTGAAGCTTTTCTTGTCTTTTCTTGTTTGCTCGTTTGTTCGGTCTAACTTGTCTGCCTTGTGTTGTGCAGAGCATGCATAGTTTAGCTGCTCTGATGGTGACTCCCATGAGCCTTGAGAAGGCTGATAAGCTGAAGGCTGAGCTGGATGAAGTGAGGCTGGAGCTTGGAACGGCTCAATCCAAGGTTCTTGCTGCTGAGGAGAGTCTGAAGGAAGCTGGCACTAATCTTAGCGTCGCGAAGTCTGAAAGAGACATCTATGCATGGCAGGTTGCAGGACTTCGGAGGGAGTTGGTCAACCTCCAAAACACCTTTGATCAGAAGGTTCAGGAGGCAGTTGACCATGTGAAGACTGAGACTAAGACGGAATTGAGAGAGGAAGTTGACCATGTAATATCCCGACCCGGGATACCGGGTCACATGACCCGTATTTCGAGAAAAAGAAATTATATATATATATAATTAATTAATTATTAATTAATTATAAGAAATGTATATATATATGCATTAATTAAATGTATATATATGTATATATATTAATTAAATGATATATGTAAAATGTAAAAAAAAAAAAAAGGTAAAATGTGGGAAAGATGTGAACAGTGTGTGAAGGTGTGTGTGTCGGCAAGTGTGTGTGTGTGTGTGTCTTGTATATGTGTGTATATGTATATATATGTATATATTATATGTAAAAAATATCTTGAAAATTTAATGTAAAGTAGGAAAGAAGGAAAGCAGAATTTATGAGATGGAAAGTCTAGAGTAGGGCTATGAAATCAGAGAGAGAGAGAGAGAGAGAGAGGGAGAGAGGATGGAGGAGAGAGAAGAGTCGGTCACCTTCTCTTTATAAAGCCAAGCATGCAAACCATGCTTTCTTCTTGCAAAAGAAACCAAAGGAAGAAGAAGTGAGGAGAATAGAGAGAGAATTGGAAGTAGAACAAGATAGAAATCAAGCATAACAGGTAAAGTTTCCAAATTTTTACATTTTTCTCTCTCTAAAAGTTTGGTTGATATGAACTGTTTTAAGTTGTTATATACGTAGGATGTGTTATATATATGTTTAGAAGTGTAATAAGCATGAAATTTAAGCTTTAAAACACCTTAAAACATAAGACCCAGAAGCATCTGCCATTGATGACCTTGCTCGAAGCAGGTCTGAACCAACTTGTTCCAAACCATTTTTGGCTTATCAAGACTTAAAGTAGATGCTATGAACATGTTAAAAACATGTGACCGCGACCATAAAGCACAAACAACGGCCCCCAAACACAAGTTGCAGGTTACGGGTTTTGCAACCCAACCCTTTAAAACTTAGTTTTAATCAACACCAAGGAATGAAAACTGGATCCCCATGAAGAGGGGATCATAACAAGCCAAATATCAAGAAAAACCATCAAGAAATGAACCTATACGACCGAAATAACAGTTCGGATTATCATGTCCAAAACCGAATAGATGAAGGAATTTTAAAGCCCAAAATGAATGCCAATCGATTTGTATATACCTTAGGGATAATTTGGGACCAAAACAGTGGAGATTGGCTGAGTAGAAATGCACGAAATAGGAAGAAATGGATTCGGAAATTAGGGTTTTCAGAGGGGGTCTCGTGGGGAAGATGAAGACGAGTCAACTCGTTTTTAAAATAGGGTTGGGTCGACTCGGACAGGTGGCAGCCTCTGGGCTTGCCACCGATTAATTGGGACGGCGTCGTTTTGAGTCGTATATAGGTTATACGTTTAAAAGTTCAAATTTTGGAAGAAAAGGGAAGGAACCGAGGTTACGGGGTTTCGATCCCTGACCCTTGCGCGTGGGGAAGCCCTCTTTTTCCACTCGGCCACGCGTATGTGTGTGTCCATTCACGAACGCATTATATATATATATATATATCACAGTTAATTAAATCCGAAAATTTAAAAGGTGCAACTGCACCTACTGAGTTTCGAACGTGCGTGGTATGGGGAGGGAGATGGCACGCTGGCCAGCGTGCCATCCTATTCAACCTGTCATATTAAGTGCAAAATAATATATATATATATATATTATACTTAATCAAATTAAATTAATTAATTAAATTAATTAAATTAAATACTCACGAAATGCCCCGATGTCCAAACGGGATAAGTTATATATATATATTCCTACTATTTCGACCCCACTGAGACCAATGGTGAGGTCCACGACGTGAGACGGGGTCCCGAAAAATAAAGACACGTAAAGGGGTAAAAAGACCAAAATACCCCTGGTACCCCTAAAGCCAAAATGAAATCAGAGAAGATCTAAATTGACTTTCTTTGACATTCCGGACTCAATAATGGAGTCCGAAGTAAGAAACAACGTACAGAAAGATATGACACGTAAAACGATAAAATGACCATTTTGCCCTTTTACATATAAAAGTCCAAATTTAATTCTTGGAAAGCCTAAACCGACTTTCTTGCACACTCCGGACTCAATGGTAGAGTCTATTCGACCAAAAGAAATATCTAAAATAAAAAGACATAAAATTTGATAAATAAAATCTGTCAGATGACTAAAAATATAAGAAATACCCAAGTACTAATCTACGGCACATACGAGAACATGAATTACGAAAAGACACGACACGTAAACATGTCAAGTAAATAACTTTAAATTAAAGTTAATGGGACTCCCAGAAGAGTATGATTATAGAAATCTGTTTTCTTGACACGGTAAATTGTGTTTTTAAACAGAGAATTTAATAAACACAAAAATGAGCCAAGAACGAGAAGTCCCTTCTATGATGACAAGGGCCCAATTAGCAAACGACCCAAAACAGCAAGCTTTCCGGAAGCAGCTGGAAAAACAGCTCCAGGTGATCCAGAATCGAATTCGGATTTCCCAAACAAATGAGGTGGCCAGTATTAACCCCTTTATTTACAAGACTATAACTAGGGAGCAACTAGCAGCGAGAAAGCTTAAGAAACAGGAGGATACGGAAACATTGCAAGAATGGCTTCAAAGGTTAAGGAAAGCCAAGGGAAAAGCACCCAAATAGAGCAGGATCAGAAGTATAAGGAGAGTAACCCTGTGTTTGAATTGGAGATTTAATTCCATGAATTTGACAAGGTTTTAAGTTTAAAGATATGAAGCATTTGAAATTTCAAATTCAGTATTTACATGATTCAGTTTTTAATTGTTCTATTTTATAACCCCATTGTGACATGCTTAGTGATTGGTTTCTGCAACAGTTTTTCCTTCAAATACTTTTCAGCATGTCTAGTTAAAATGCAATTATTGTTAAATGTTCTGAATTTGCTTATTTGAAGTACACGAATGTTTATTACGAATTTATGAAAAGTATCTATGAGACAAGTTACATGATAAATGTTTTATAAGATGAATGGTGCATAAGCACTTAGACAGGATTCTAAGTTTTCAGTTGCCCTGTAAAATAGGCAGGATTTTGGGTTTTACGGAACTCAATTGCTCTGTAAAATGCCCGGTAGCAGGATCTAATCCCCCAGGCAGATGAGATATCTCCATTTATAAGTAAAACGGGTGTCCGGTTCGAAACGGATTCCACTAACGGAAGGGATAAGATGACAAATGATTTGAAAATGGAAGCAAGCTTTTACTCTCATTTTCAATATGCATATGTTTGAGTTTTATATACTCTAATTAAGAAATACATGACATGTTATATGTTTTAAAGTTCATATGTATAAGTTTAGCTTGAATGCTTTAAATATTTCAAAGCTACATGTTTTAAGGAATGCATATATTCTGTATTCAATTATACGAACAATTGGCGGTGACTATTTTACAAACTCTTATGTACTAAACCACTGCTAATTGAAAACCCCATGACGAATACTGGAATTGATCACAAGCTTAGATTAGCTTACCCGGACTTTGTTCGGACCCCCCTTTCAGGTAATTAGCAGCAGTCTTGACTTAAGGACGACGATGACGAATCTGCTGATTTTGGGAAGATATGGTTAAATAGTTTCTTTTGATAATCTATGAACTCTAATAGTACTTTTGTATTAGTAGACATTGTAAGGACATGTAATAAGCCCTCTAGGCAAATCGAACATGTATTGTATCTAATGTTATAAGTCTTTAGTTATACTCTGAATGTGTAACCATGTATGCTATGCATGGAGCGGCAGTACCGAACGGATGTGCATAATTTAAAAATGAGAAAAGGAAAGAAAAAGTTTTTCACGCTTCCGCAAAACGTATGTTGCACATCTATTCGATTCCACTGTATATGCGAGCCTTGTCTCGAGGCCCTCGGGTCTCGAGGCGGCGATCGCGATCCGGTGATCCGCAAAGGGTGGGTTTCGGGTCGTGACAACATGGTATCAGAGCACTAGGTATTAAGTCTTTTGGGAAAAGACCGAGTCATAAGTGAAGATAAGAATGATTAAGGTTAGTTCTAGGTTGACTAAGATCAACTTAGTGACAATAGGAGATTCGAAATAGAATTTTGAGTTAGGTAAGTCCTAGGCTACCTAAATATGTGAAGTACGTAATATGAAGTAAAGGCGGGGTATGGGACCCGCATTATATGAAATAGATATGTGAAGTATGTAATGTGATGTAAAAGCGAGGTATGGGACTCGCAGTTCATGAATTAGATATGTAAGTACGTGATACGTAATGTAATGTAAGGGCAGGGTATGGGACCTGCAATAGAATAAGTAAGTAACTAGAAGTACGAGTTTAGTAAGAAGGCGGGGTATGGGACCCGTGTTTAAATAAAAGAAATAGGGATAATAAAATGTATCCCACATTGAGAACATGAAGTAAATAAAAGTAAATTTTATATAATGAACATGTGATAGAAAACTGATGGATGTGTGTTTTCAACAAAAATGGTAAATACCAGAAGGACTACGAGGAGTTCTGAGGACAGAATGGATAGGATGGAGTAACTTATAGAAGCAATGGCCCAAACATTGGCGAGTATTCAAGCTCAGGGCCAAGTGCCCCAACCAGTGCCCCAACCAGTCCATGCTCCTGAACCTCCGCCAAATCTGGTACGACCTGCTGAGGCAGCCAACACATCGACTTACAAAACATTCCAAGGATTCAAACCGCCTAGGTTTGATGGACTGGATACGACGATTAGTGTAGAATCATGGGTAAGAGAGATGGAGCGCATTTTTACCGTAATGCCTTGCACAACTGAACAGAAAGTCTCCTACGCTGCTTTCATATTTAAGGACGTAGCACACGAGTGGTGGCTTTTGGAGAGAGATAGGGAACCACCAATGACTTGGGAGAGGTTCTTGGAAGTATTTTATGAAAAGTACTTTCCGAGATCATTGAGAAGCCAAAAGATAGCCAAATTTGCAACCCTAACCCGGGGAATGATGACGGTGGCCGAGTGTCACATCCCCCAGACCCACCCTGTGTGGATTTGGGGTATGTGGCAAAGGCCAGTTAGGCACCCATCGGGTTTTATCAGTTTTTTTTTTTTTTTTTTTTTTTGAAAACAAAACCCCGACGGTAATCCTAACCAAAGGCCATTCCGATCCAAATCCCAAGCATAATGCATTCAACATATATAGTTTAAGCAGCGGAATTTTCACATGAGAATGCATACATATATACTTGGTAGAGCATTCAGGATATATCATAGTCAGACCTATCTTAATCAAGATTACAAAACAGTTTCACTACAATAGGTCATAATCTGTTCAGTTACACAAAAAGTACAAAAATGGTATAGATTCTCAAAAATGGGTTATCATTCTATCTGGGGTCTTCAACATTTTCCCCCTAAGTTCTGGACCTGCTAAACCTGTCCATCTGAGGGTTCCCCTGAAATTATTAAAATAATGGAATGAGCTTTAAAAAGCCCAGTGAGTAACACAGATATCCAGGCAAGAGTTTCGAATTCAATCTTTGCTTAAATCACATGGTAATTAAATCAGTTTGGAATTAATAGTTCAATAAATCCAAGTCAAATTCAATAGATCAAAACAGATAAACGGTTCAGAGTGCTAGCATATCATTCAGAAGTATAGTTAATCATTTGAGAAACTAAAAACCATGTCATCGGTGATAAAAGCATGCATTTAAAATAATTGCATTTAAAACATATGGTATTCGAAACAATTTAGCAGATCAAGGAGCAGTAACTAAACAGTGTCAGAAGTTACTCACCTTCAATATTTGAGTTTGAAGCTATGAACGGAGCCTTCCTCTTTTTCTCCTTAAGCCTCTTAAGCATTTGGCTTAGGGTTTCAGTATCTTCCTGTTTTTTCATCTTGGCCTCGGCAATCATTTCCTTAGTACGTGCCTTATATATGAAGGGCTGGATGGAAACGATTTCAGTGGACTTAGCTATTCTAATATGGCGCTCAATAACTCTTTGCTGCCTCAGTAATTCTTGCATAAACCCTTGCTGTTTCTTATCGGCTAACCTCTGGGTCTTAGTCATGATGGTGAATTTCTTGCCCTGTTTGTCCATGGTAGTTTAAGTGATATTTTTACCTAGAACACAGTTTGACATGTTAGAACAGATGCCTTCATATATTTATCGGTTCTGATTTTCATATTATAGACCTAACCATTGAGTTCGGAAGGTTGAAGAAAGTCAATTTAGACTCTCTCGGCTTTTACATCTGGGTTTGGGTATGTGAGGGGTATTTTGGTCATTTTTTCCGTCACATAATTTCTGTCTCGGATTCGTCATCTAATCATGTATACAGTCTCACAAGTGTCAGGTCTACTACTGGTATTAATTCAGTTTTAATCGGACTTCATTTAGGCCTTGTACAGGGTCAGGGGTATTATGGTAATTTCATATGTTGTATTTTTCGGTACTTTATTTGCAGTCACGGACCTCACCATTGAGTCCGAAATGTCCAACATAGTTAAAATGGACTATCTTTCAGTGAAATTTGGCCCTATGTGTCATTAGGGGCAGTATGGTCATTTACCCTTTACATGTCTGTATTTTTCGGGACTTGGTTTCACAAATCGGACTCCACCATTGAGTCCGGAATGCCCGAAATAGTAAGATTACACTATTCAATCATTAAATTCGGACTTGGTTTGACTTGTTTAAGGTCCAAGGGCATTATGGTAATTATTCCCTCTTAATAAAATAATAAAATAATTATTTTATTATTTTATTTAATTTTTCAGGGGCATAATTGCAAAAGATTTTCAAAATCTGGGCCTTACTGTAATTCTGTTAAACAGTGGGGGTCAGTTTGCAAATATTTAAAAGTTCAAAACTGAACCAAAGGGTTCAGTCTCTTTACAACTGAACCGGTCCGGTTCAGTCCGGTTCTGACCGGTTGGTCACACTGCTGACGTCATGCTGACGTCGGCCCTAAAATAATTTAAAAACTGTTTATTCAAAACGACGCAGCTTTATTAATACAGTGGCAGTCCCTGGGACAGACACGTGTCCTAGTCAACTGGGCCAACTCGACTCGACTCGGTCAACTCGGCCGAGTCGACTCCGTCTTCCCCATCAACTGACTCGGTGTTGCCCTAATTTTTACAGATTTTTAGCTTCTATTTCGTGAGTTTTAGGGTACGGTTTCTTGCTGTTTTTGGGTGGTATCGACTCCTGAGGGTCACACCAACACTTTGGCATCGGTTTTGAGCATCGAATCAACCTAACAAGTTCTGTTTTCAAGAGGATAACCGTGACCTGCAACTCGATCTAGCATCCTTATTTCTCAACCATTTTGTGTGTGGTTTGAAGCTACGTGACCTACAAACCTTAAGGATCAAGACCCTATTTACATATTTCAGTTTAGTCTCGAGTTTTAACGGATTGGATTTTAAACCCGTAGGTTCATTTCCAATTTCGTGGGGCTACAATGAGTTCTGGGGTCGCGTAGGTACATATTTGAGATCCTCTTGGGGTCTATTTCAGGTCTTAACATTCAAAACTCTGAACTGTTATGGTCGATTCAGACCTGGGTTTTCCAAGGTTCATCAATGGAGGTTGGTCTCGGGTTTCATGGTTTTTGACCTATCCGAGACCTCTAAGCCATGCTATACACTCAAAACAGTTCCTAGAGTCAATAATGAGGCATGCATGTAGTCTATATCCTTAGTAACCCATCAAACAGTTCTAAAATTCAAAAATAAGAAATGAAGGAAATTAGTATTTACCTTCAACAGTGCCTCTTTCTCTCTGTCACGACCCAACTCAGAGCTTCCTTGGTTGCTGCAGGTATGCCCAG
Organism: Nyssa sinensis; assembly: GCA_008638375.1. NCBI lineage: Eukaryota > Viridiplantae > Streptophyta > Magnoliopsida > Cornales > Nyssaceae > Nyssa > Nyssa sinensis. Next base: position 23,647,952 of record CM018046.1, read on the forward strand.
TTCCTTCTTCCCATACACACAGTGCTTATACTCACTTGTATCAAGGTTTTTCACTCTCTCCCTTTCTCTAAGAATTTCTCCACTCCAAACCTCTCATGCATTCACCAACCTAATATATATATAGAGACATGGCAGCACACAGCTTGCTAGGTGGTTTGTCTTCAAAACCATGGTTTAGGTTTTGCATGCAATTTGGTTGGTGGATGGGGGTGTACCTTGACCATTATGATGTCTCTCATATATGTATTCAGATATGCATATCAATGGAGTCTCGGTCGATTGAAAAACTGATGTGAGAGGAGATGAGGTAAGCTAATAATGGGAGTCTTGCATGTAAGGCCATTGGCCAATTTGGGTGGTGACTTGAGCAGATTATAGGTTATATACATATATTGCTGTATTTATGCACAAAGTAACCAACAGCCTAGTTGGTAACTTTTTGGGACAAGTTGCTTACCTTGGTAGGTCAAGGGTTCAATTCCCCTTGGCCTCCCAAGTGACCATTTTTCTCTTATTTTCTGGTTAAGGCCCTGTTTGGTTGTCGCTGAATTCTAGTTTCACTGTTTTGGCCATAACTTTTAATCCGTAACCTCTTTTTCAGTGCAGTTTCTTTCTGTCACTTCCTACTCAGAATATCTTCCATTGACCAAGGTCCAATGTCAGTTTTTATTTTCTTGAGTTTCCCATAATTAGCTAATTCGAGTTTTATCACTATTAAAAATAGGCATTAAATTAGCTAAACCTGACATTTCATTCCCAAAATAGTTTTCTCATATACAAAACATGTCAGTTACGAAATTGGGGTATTACATCCTCCCCCCCTTCAGAAGAGTTTTGTCCCCAAAACTCAGTCTACAATATCAAGTAAACAACTCGGGATATTTTTCATGCATTTCAGCTTCAAGTTCCCAGGTTGCTTCTTCACTAGTGTGATTTCTCCACAAGACTTTGACTAACGGAATTGCCTTGTTACGCAAGGTCTTTTCTTTTCGGTCAAGAATCTGGACTGGTCGTTCTTCATACGTTAAGTCTTCTCTCAACTTGAGTGGCTCATACTCAATGACTTGCCCCGGTTCTTGTATACACTTCCGTAACATGGATACGTGAAATACACGGTGTACCTTGTCCAACTCAGGCGGTAATGCCAGACTATATGCAACCGGGCCAATTCTCTTTAAAATCTCAAAAGGACCAATGTAACGAGGACTTAACTTGCCTTTCTTGCCGAATCGAAGCACTCCCTTAAGTGGCGACACTTTAAGAAACACAAAATCACCTACTTGGAATTCAAGATCCTTCCTCCGATTATCAGCATAGCTTTTGTACCGGCTCTGGGCCGTTTGCAGTCTGTTCCGGATCCTCTGAATTTGTTCCGTGGTGGCTTGGACTAAATCTGGCCCAAGCAGCTTCTGTTCACCGGCTTCAATCCAGCAAAGTGGAGATCGGCACCTCCTCCCGTATAGTGCCTCATATGGTGCCATTCTAATGCTGGCTTGGTAACTGTTATTATAGGCAGACTCGACAAGTGGCAGATGCTCTGCCCAGTTTCCTTTGAAGTCCAGTGCACACAGTCACAGCATATCCTCCAATATCTGTATCACTCTTTCAGATTGTCCATCAGTTTGTGGGTGATATGCTGTACTGAACTTGAGTTCCGTGCCGAGTGCCTCCTGTAGACTTTTCCAAAATCGGGACACAAATCGGGGATCTCGATCGGATACAATGGACAATGGTGTGCCATGTAAGCGTACAATTTCCTGAATGTACAATGCGGCAAACTTCTCTAAGCTATAAGTGGTCCTGACAGGTAGAAAATGAGCAGACTTAGTCAATCTGTCCACTATGACCCAGACAGCATCAGAGCCTTTCGGTGACTTGGGAAAACCGGACACAAAATCCATAGTAATATGATCCCACTTCCATTCCGGAATAGGGAGTGGTTGCAGAAGTCCGCTAGGACGTTGATGCTCAACTTTCACCTGTTGGCATCGTGTGCAGTGAGCAATAAAATTTGCTACGTCCTTCTTTAATCCGGTCCACCAGTATAACTCCCTGAGGTCATGATACATCTTTGTAATCCCAGGGTGTACTGTGAATCTCGAGGCATGGGCTTCTTCCAGAATCTCCTTTCTTAACTCGGGTATCTTGGGCACACACAACCTACCTCGATATCGTAGAATTCCGTCCTGAATTTCAAAATCAGCTTTCCCCGTTACCTTTACTTCATCACAGATTCTAATCAACTCCTCATCTTGAGTCTGTCCCGCTTTAATTCGCTCCACCAATGTAGATCCGACAGTCAAATTGGCCAGACAAGCCGTGCTACCTGGTGGAACTACTTCGATACCCATTTCATCCAGATCTCGAATTAACTCCTCCTGAGAGGTAATCATGTAGGCAAGGCTTCCAGATCGTCGACTCAAGGCGTCGGCCACCACATTTGCCTTACCCGGATGGTACTGAATAGCCACATCATAATCCTTAATTAGTTCGAGCCATCTTCGCTGCCTCATGTTTAATTCCTTCTGTGTGAAGAAATATTTCAAACTCTTGTGATCAGTAAAAATCTCACACACCTCCCCATATAGGTAGTGGCGCCAGATTTTTAGGGCAAACACCACTGCAGCTAATTCTAGATCATGGGTAGGATAGTTTTGCTCATGAGGTCGGAGTTGTCGGGAAGCATAGGCGATGACTCTATCATTCTGCATAAGGACACAACCCAGTCCTTTATAAGAGGCGTCACAGTAAATGACAAACTTCCTTTCTCTGGAGGGAATAGTCAATACTGGCGCTGTGGTCAGCTTCTCTTTTAGCAGCTGGAAACTCTTTTCTTGCTCATCTGCCCAAATGAATGGTACATTACTCTTGGTCAAATATGTGAGCGGTTTGGCCAGCTTTGCAAAATCTTTCACGAAACGTCGGTAGTACCCAGCCAGTCCAAGAAAACTTCTGACTTCTGTTACAGTGGTCGGCTGGGGCCAATCCAATATAGCTTCCACCTTCTGTGGATCAACAGCGATGCCTTCTTTGGAAATCACATGGCCCAAGAAGGTAATGCTGGACAACCAGAATTCACATTTGCTGAATTTTGCATACAGTCTGTGCTCTCTCAGGGTTTGTAGTGCTATTCCCAGATGTCTTTCATGTTCCTCCTCGTTGCGCGAGTATACTAGTATATCATCAATAAATACAATGATGAAGTTATCTAGATACGGTTTAAAAACCCTGTTCATTAAATCCATGAATGCGGCAGGGGCGTTAGTCACACCAAAAGGCATGACCAGGAACTCATAGTGACCGTATCGGGTCCGGAAGGCCGTCTTTGGTACATCAGTGTCCTTGACTTTGAGTTGATGGTACCCCGATCTCAAATCAATTTTAGAAAATACACTCGCCCCTTATAACTGGTCAAACAATTCATCGATACGCGGAAGAGGGTACTTATTCTTTACCGTCACTTTATTTAGCTCACGGTAATCAATGCACAGTCTTAGGGAGCCGTCCTTCTTCTTCACGAACAACACGGGTGCTCCCCAAGGAGATACACTGGGTCGGATAAACCCTTTCTCCAACAATTCCTCCAATTGGGCTTTCAACTCCCTTAACTCTGATGGGGCCATTCGGTAGGGAGTTTTGGATATAGGTTGAGTTCCAGGGATAAGATCAATAGAAAACTCGATCTCTCGATCAACTGTTCCTTGCGGTAGTTCATCTGGAAACACGTCGGGAAATTCACACACAACTGGCACTTCAGGCAGTGGGGGATTCTGGGCTTGGGTATCCAAGACACTACATAAATAACCACGACACCCTTTCTTTAATAACCTCCCTGCCTGAATGGCAGAGATTAGGTAGGGTGGTGGGGTAATCCCCTTTCCCCTAAACATAAACTCGGGCTGTCCCGGGGGCTGAAACAATACACTTTTCTCAAAACAATCGATGGTGGCATGATTGTGTGACAACCAATCCATGCCCAATATCACATCAAATCCCTTTATTGCTAAGGGTATTAGATTGACTAACAACTCCTGGTCTCCAATCATTACTCTACAGTCCCGAAGGATCGTGGACCCAATCATTGACATCCTAGAAGGAATTTGTACCGATAACAGTTCATCCATAGGTTCAGGTATCTTATGCAATTTATCAACAAAAGATGGGGACACAAAAGAATGCGTGGATCCAGGGTCAATCAACACATATGCAGAGATTTCAAAAATCGGGAGTATACCTGCTACTACAGCATTTGCAGCAGAGGTGTCTCCTGGTAGCAGTGCAAAGACTCTTCCCGGGCGGCCTTGTGGCTCCTTGCCTTTGTCCTTTGTCTTGGCAAGAGGTACTGGAATAGGCTTCCGTTCTGCGGTGCCGGTAGTTGGGGCAGGTGTTCTCGGGATTGGTGGATGTTGCGGGCAATCTTTGACTTGGTGCCCCTTATCTCCACATCGGTAGCATGCACCAGTCAGTCGGCGACATTCTCCAGGGTGTAGGTTCTGGCAGTGAGGGCATCTGGACACTTCTTCAGTTTTCTTCTGACCCTTGTTGCTTTTACTTGGGCCCTCAGTCCTTTGCTTCTTGCTCGGCTGCTCCTTCTTAAAGTTTTTGCCCTTTTTCTTTCTTTCCTGGTCCTTCAGTTGGTTGAACTCTTCCATGTCCTTTTCAATAACTAGGGCTTTGTTAAGAACATCGGAATAGGTGTGTAGTTCAAAGGCCGAGACTTTAGTCCGTATCCCGATCCGAAGACCTGCGAGGAATTTCCTTGCCCTATTATGCTCTTCCCTCACCAAAAAGGAAGCAAATCTGGACAACGCAGAGAACTTGGCTGCATATTGAATTACGGTCATATCCCCTTGTTTCAGGGTGGCAAACTCCTGAATTTTTCTCTCCCGGATTGTAGGGGGAAAGAACATGCCATAAAACTTTTCAATGAAATCGGCCCAGGTAATGGTGGGGTTCTGTACTTGCATCTCGAGCCACCACTTGTAAGCGTCTCCCTGTAACATGTAAGTGGCTAGCATCACTTTCTCGGCTTCCGAACAAATCAAGAGCTTAAAGGTCTTTTCCATTGACATGACCCACAACTCAGCTTTCTCGGGGTCGGTAACAGCATCGAAAGTCGGGGGTTTGAGCTTATGGAAGCGATCTAACAAGTCATTACGAATGCCGGTTTCCAACGGTTGCGCTGGGGCAGGCGGAGGCAGAACTACCGGAGGCTCTACCGGGTTATTTGCTGGTCCGGCCTGGTGTTGCTGTAAGGTTCTTGATAGTCCCTCAATGGCCTGGCCGAATTGAGCTAATGTGGCCCGCATTTCCCGTAGGGCTACGCTCTCCGTTGGGGCCCGCGGTTCCCTATTGTTACTCCTAGTTCGAGGCGGCATCTGAAGCAAGATAAAAAGTATTCTAAGTATCCTCATTCAATGTGTCATAGTAAGAATGTCATTCAGGTTGTTCATCGATTCAGAATTTCTATGACTTAAGTATTTGCTTTCTAAGGATTCAGTGTTAAACTAACCCTAAGGTTCTGGTTTATACTGACTTTCAAACCTGTAGCTCTGATACCACTCTTTTGTCACATCCCCCAGACCCACCCTGTGCGGATTTGGGGTACGTGGCAAAGGCCAGTTAGGCACCCATCGGGTTTTATCAGTTTTTTTTTTTTTTTTTTTTTGAAAACAAAACCCCGACGGTAATCCTAACCAAAGGCCATTCCGATCCAAATCCCAAGCATAATGCATTCAACATATATAGTTTAAGCAGCGGAATTTTCACATGAGAATGCATACATATATACTTGGTAGAGCATTCAGGATATATCATAGTCAGACCTATCTTAATCAAGATTACAAAACAGTTTCACTACAATAGGTCATAATCTGTTCAGTTACACAAAAAGTACAAAAATGGTATAGATTCTCAAAAATGGGTTATCATTCTATCTGGGGTCTTCAACATTTTCCCCCTAAGTTCTGGACCTGCTAAACCTGTCCATCTGAGGGTTCCCCTGAAATTATTAAAATAATGGAATGAGCTTTAAAAAGCCCAGTGAGTAACACAGATATCCAGGCAAGAGTTTCGAATTCAATCTTTGCTTAAATCACATGGTAATTAAATCAGTTTGGAATTAATAGTTCAATAAATCCAAGTCAAATTCAATAGATCAAAACAGATAAACGGTTCAGAGTGCTAGCATATCAATCAGAAGTATAGTTAATCATTTGAGAAACTAAAAACCATGTCATCGGTGATAAAAGCATGCATTTAAAACAATTGTATTTAAAACATATGGTATTCGAAACAATTTAGCAGATCAAGGAGCAGTAACTAAATAGTGTCAGAAGTTACTCACCTTCAATATTTGAGTTTGAAGCTATGAACGGAGCCTTCCTCTTTTTCTCCTTAAGCCTCTTAAGCATTTGGCTTAGGGTTTCAGTATCTTCCTATTTTTTCATCTTGGCCTCGGCAATCATTTCCTTAGTACGTGCCTTATATATGAAGGGCTGGATGGAAACGATTTCAGTGGACTTAGCTATTCTAATATGGCGCTCAATAACTCTTTGCTGCCTCAGTAATTCTTGCATAAACCCTTGCTGTTTCTTACCGGCTAACCTCTGGGTCCTAGTCATGATGGTGAATTTCTTGCCCTGTTTGTCCATGGTAGTTTAAGTGATATTTTTACCTAGAACACAGTTTGACATGTTAGAACAGATGCCTTCATATATTTATCGGTTATGATTTTCATATTATAGACCTAACCATTGAGTTCGGAAGGTTGAAGAAAGTCAATTTAGACTCTCTCGGCTTTTACATCTGGGTTCGGGTATGTCAGGGGTATTTTGGTCATTTTTTCCGTCACATAATTTCTGTCTCGGATTCGTCATCTAATCATGTATACAGTCTCACAAGTGTCAGGTCTACTACTGGTATTAATTCCGTTTTAATCGGACTTCATTTAGGCCTTGTACAGGGTCAGGGGTATTATGGTAATTTCATATGTTGTATTTTTCGGTACTTTATTTGCAGTCACGGACCTCACCATTGAGTCTGGAATGTCCAACATAGTTAAAATGGACTATCTTTCAGTGAAATTTGGCCCTATGTGTCATTAGGGGCAGTATGGTCATTTACCCTTTACATGTCTGTATTTTTCGGGACTTGGTTTCACAAATCGGACTCCACCATTGAGTCCGGAATGCCCGAAATAGTAAGATTACACTATTCAATCATTAAATTCGGACTTGGTTTGACTTGTTTAAGGTCCAAGGGCATTATGGTAATTATTCCCTCTTAATAAAATAATTAAATAATTATTTTATTATTTTATTTAATTTTTCAGGGGCATAATTGCAAAAGATTTTCAAAATCTGGGCCTTACTGTAATTCTGTTAAACAGTGGGGGTCAGTTTGCAAATATTTAAAAGTTCAAAACTGAACCAAAGGGTTCAGTCTCTTGACAACTGAACCGGTCCGGTTCAGTCCGGTTCTGACCGGTTGGTCACACTGCTGACGTCATGCTGACGTCGGCCCTAAAATAATTTAAAAATTGTTTATTCAAAACGACGCAGCTTTATTAATACAGTGGCAGTCCCTGGGACAGACACGTGTCCTAGTCAACTGGGCCAACTCGACTCGACTCGGTCAACTCGGCCGAGTCGACTCCGTCTTCCCCATCAACTGACTCGGTGTTGCCCTAATTTTTATAGATTTTTAGCTTCTATTTCGTGAGTTTTAGGGTACGGTTTCTTGCTGTTTTTGGGTGGTATCGACTCCTGAGGGTCACACCAACACTTTGGCATCGGTTTTGAGCATCGAATCAACCTAACAAGTTCTGTTTTCAAGAGGATAACCGTGACCTGCAACTCGATCTAGCATCCTTATTTCTCAACCATTTTGTGTGTGGTTTGAAGCTACGTGACCTACAAACCTTAAGGATCAAGACCCTATTTATATATTTCAGTTTAGTCTCGAGTTTTAACGGATTGGATTTTAAACCCGTAGGTTCATTTCCAATTTCGTGGGGCTACAGTGAGTTCTGGGGTCGCGTAGGTACATATTTGAGATCCCCTTGGGGTCTATTTCAGGTCTTAACATTCAAAACTCTGAACTGTTATGGTCGATTCAGACCTGGGTTTTCCAAGGTTCATCAATGGAGGTTGGTCTCGGGTTTCATGGTTTTTGACCTATCCGAGACCTCTAAGCCATGCTATACACTCAAAACAGTTCCTAGAGTCAATAATGAGGCATGCATGTAGTCTATATCCTTAGTAACCCATCAAACAGTTCTAAAATTCAAAAATAAGAAATGAAGGAAATTAGTATTTACCTTCAACAGTGCCTCTTTCTCTCTGTCACGACCCAACTCAGAGCTTCCTTGGTTGCTGCAGGTATGCCCGGTTCCTTCTTCCCGTACACACAGTGCTTATACTCACTTGTATCAAGGTTTTTCACTCTCTCCCTTTCTCTAAGAATTTCTCCACTCCAAACCTCTCATGCATTCACCAACCTAATATATATATAGAGACATGGCAGCACACAGCTTGCTAGGTGGTTTGTCTTCAAAACCATGGTTTAGGTTTTGCATGCAATTTGGTTGGTGGATGGGGGTGTACCTTGACCATTATGATGTCTCTCATATATGTATTCAGATATGCATATCAATGGAGTCTCGGTTGATTGAAAAACTGATGTGAGAGGAAATGAGGTAAGCTAATAATGGGAGTCTTGCATGTAAGGCCATTGGCCAATTTGGGTGGTGACTTGAGCAGATTATAGGTTATATACATATATTGCTGTATTTATGCACAAAGTAACCAACAGCCAAGTTGGTAACTTTTTGGGACAAGTTGCTTACCTTGGTAGGTCAAGGGTTCAATTCCCCTTGGCCTCCCAAGTGACCATTTTTCTCTTATTTTCTGGTTAAGGCCCTGTTTGGTTGTCGCTGAATTCTAGTTTCACTGTTTTGGCCATAACTTCTAATCCGTAACCTCTTTTTCAGTGCAGTTTCTTTCTGTCACTTCCTACTCAGAATATCTTCCATTGACCAAGGTCCAATGTCAGTTTTTATTTTCTTGAGTTTCCCATAATTAGCTAATTCGAGTTTTATCACTATTAAAAATAGGCATTAAATTAGCTAAACCTGACATTTCATTCCCAAAACAGTTTTCTCATATACAAAACATGTCAGTTACGAAATTGGGGTATTACACCGAGTACGAGACTAAATTTATGAATCTGGCTCGTTTCGCACCACACATGATCCACACCGAGGATTTGAAAGCTAGGAATTTCGAATGTGGTCTCAAGGATAACATTAGGTATCGATTGGAACCTTTTGAGCTTCCGACATATAACGCGGTTGTGGACCGTGCCAAAATATTTGAGAAAGCTGGAATAGCCTTGTCCCAGAAAAAGGATAAGAAACAGATGAGCCCCATGCCTCAACAAATGAAGAAGACCAAAACAGGAGGAGGCAGGAATGCTACATCTGTGAATGAGGAAGGCAATGTTAGTCAAAAGACAGTAGACTACATGCCCTACCTGCCAAAAGAAACATTTTGCCCCTTGTCGGCAGGGTACCAACGTTTGCTACAAATGTGGACAACCAGGGCATCGTGTCCAAGAGTGCCCCAAATGGAGTTCAGCTACCAAGGAACCTACTGCTGTAGCTTCATCGGCTACGCCACAGGCTCGGACTGCTGAAAAATCAAAAGGAAATCCAGAACCTACGAGGTACGGGCGAGTTTTCAATATATTTTCTGAAGCTGCTCAAGCCTCTAAGGATAATTAGGTATATGATCAAATATTTAATTTCTGTCATATATGCTTATTGTTTAGATTTAAATTCTAGACATGTTAATATGAAAAATGATGAAATGTCGATTGAGAAATTTTCTAACCTTATGGATTGGGAGCGATCGAGTTTTGAGGACAAAACTCTTTTAAGTAGGGAAGAATGTAATATCCCGACCCGGGATACCGGGTCACATGACCCGTATTTCGAGAAAAAGAAATTATATATATATATAATTAATTATTAATTTAATTAATTAATTATAAGAAATGTATATATATATATGTATTAATTAAATGTATATATATGTATATATATTAATTAAATGATATATGTAAAATGTAAAAAAAAAAAAAAAGTAAAATGTGGAAAAGATGTGAACAGTGTGTGAAGGTGTGTGTGTCGGCAAGTGTGTGTGTGTGTCTTGTATATGTGTGTATATGTATATATATGTATATATTATATCTAAAAAATATCTTGAAAATTTAATGTAAAGTAGGAAAGAAGGAAAGTAGAATTTATGAGATGGAAAGTCTAGAGTAGGGCTATGAAATCAGAGAGAGAGAGAGAGAGAGGGAGAGAGGATGGAGGAGAGAGAAGAGTCGGTCACCTTCTCTTTATAAAGCCAAGCATGCAAACCATGCTTTCTTCTTGCAAAAGAAACCAAAGGAAGAAGAAGTGCGGAGAATAGAGAGAGAATTGGAATTAGAACAAGATAGAAATCAGGCATAACAGGTAAAGTTTCCAAATTTTTACATTTTTCTCTCTCTAAAAGTTTGGTTGATATGAACTGTTTTAAGTTGTTATATACGTAGGATGTGTTATATATATGTTTAGAAGTGTAATAAGCATGAAATTTAAGCTTTAAAACACCTTAAAACATAAGACCCAGAAGCATCAGCCATTGATGACCTTGCTTGAAACAGGTCTGAACCAACTTGTTCCAAACCATTTTTGACTTATCAAGACTTAAAGTAGATGCTATGAACATGCTAAAAACATGTGACCGCGACCATAAAGCACAAACAATGGCCCCCAAACACAAGTTGCAGGTTACGGGTTTTGCAACCCAACCCTTTAAAACTTAGTTTTAATCAACACCAAGGAATGAAAACTGGATCCCCATGAAGAGGGGATCATAACAAGCCAAATATCAAGAAAAACCATCAAGAAATGAACCTATACGACCGAAATAACAGTTCGGATTATCATGTCCAAAACCGAATAGATGAAGGAATTTTAAAGCCCAAAATGAATGCCAATCGATTTGTATATACCTTAGGGATAATTTGGGACCAAAACAGTGGAGATTGGCTGAGTAGAAATGCACGAAATAGGAAGAAATGGATTCGGAAATTAGGGTTTTCAGAGGGGGTCTCGTGGGGAAGATGAAGACGAGTCAACTCGTTTTTAAAATAGGGCTGGGTCGACTCGGACAGGTGGCAGCCTCTGGGCTTGCCACCGATTAATTGGGACGGCGTCGTTTTGAGTCGTATATAGGTTATACGTTTAAAAGTTCAAATTTTGGAAGAAAAGGGAAGGAACCGAGGTTACGGGGTTTCGATCCCTGACCCTCGCGCGTGGGGAAGCCCTCTTTTTCCACTCGGCCATGCGTATGCGTGTGTCCATTCACGAACGCATTATATATATATATATATATATATCACAGTTAATTAAATCCGAAAATTTAAAAGGTGCAACTGCACCTACTGAGTTTCGAACGTGCGTGGTATGGGGAGGGAGATGGCACGCTGGCCAGCGTGCCATCCTATTCAACCTGTCATATTAAGTGCAAAATAATATATATATATATATATTATACTTAATCAAATTAAATTAATTAAATTAAATACTCACGAAATGCCCCGATGTCCAAACGGGATAAGTTATATATATATTCCTACTATTTCGACCCCACTGAGACCAATGGTGAGGTCCACGATGTGAGACGGGGTCCCGAAAAATAAAGACACGTAAAGGGGTAAAAAGACCAAAATACCCCTGGTACCCCTAAAGCCAAAATGAAATCAGAGAAGGTCTAAATTGACTTTCTTTGACATTCCGGACTCAATAATGGAGTCCGAATTACGAAACGACGTACAGAAAGATATGACACGTAAAATGATAAAATGACCATTTTGCCCTTTTACATATAAAAGTCCAAATTTAATTCTTGGAAAGCCTAAACCGACTTTCTTGCACACTCCGGACTCAATGGTAGAGTCTATTCGACCAAAAGAAATATCTAAAATAAAAAGACATAAAATTTGATAAATAAAATCTGTCAGATGACTAAAAATGTAAGAAATACCCAAGTACTAATCTACGGCACATACGAGAACATGAATTACGAAAAGACACGACACGTAAACATGTCAAGTAAATAACTTTAAATTAAAGTTAATGGAACTCCCAAAAGAGTATGATTATAGAAATCTGTTTTCTTGACACGGTAAATTGTGTTTTTAAACAGAGAATTTAATAAACACAAAAATGAGCTAAGAACGAGAAGTCCATCCTATGATGACAAGGGCCCAATTAGCAAACGACCCAAAATAGCAAGCTTTCCGAAAGCAGCTGGAAAAACAGCTCCAGGTGATCCAGAATCGAATTCGGATTTCCCAAACAAATGAGGTGGCCAGTATTAACCCCTTCATTTACAAGACTATAACTAGGGAGCAACTAGCAGCGAGAAAGCTTAAGAAACAGGAGGATACGGAAACATTGCAAGAATGGCTTCAAAGGTTAAGGAAAGCCAAGGGAAAAGCACCCAAATAGAGCAGGATCAGAAGTATAAGGTGAGTAACCCTGTGTTTGAATTGGAGATTTAACTCCATGAATTTGACAAGGTTTTAAGTTTAAAGATATGAAGCATTTGAAATTTCAAATTCAGTATTTACATGATTCAGTTTTTAATTGTTCTATTTTATAACCCCATTGTGACATGCTTAGTGATTGGTTTCTGCAACAGTTTTTCCTTCAAATACTTTTCAGCATGTCTAGTTAAAATGCAATTATTGTTAAATATTCTGAATTTGCTTATTTCAAGTACACGAATGTTTATTACAAATTTATGAAAAGTATCTATGAGACAAGTCACATGATAAATGTTTTATAAGATGAATGGTGCATAAGCATTTAGACAGGATTCTGAGTTTTCAGTTGCCCTGTAAAATAGGCAAGATTTTGGGTTTTACGGAACTCAATTGCCCTGTAAAATGCCCGGTAGCAGGATCTAATCCCCCAGGCAGATGAGATATCTCCATTTATAAGTAAAACGGGTGTCCGGTTCAAAACGGATTCCACTAACGGAAGGGATAAGATGACAAATGATTTGAAAATGGAAGCAAGCTTTTACTCTCATTTTCAATATGCATATGTTTGAGTTTTATATACTCTAATTAAGAAATACATGACATGTTATATGTTTTAAAGTTCATATGTATAAGTTTAGCTTGAATGCTTTAAATATTTCAAAGCTACATGTTTTAAGGAATGCATATATTCTGTATTCAATTATACGAACAATTGGCGGTGACTATTTTACAAATTCTTATGTACTAAACCACTGCTAATTGAAAACCCCATGACGAATACTGGAATTGCTCACAAGCTTAGATTAGCTTACCCGGACTTTGTTCGGACCCCCCTTTCAGGTAATTAGCAGCAGTCTTCACTTAAGGACGACGATGACGAATCTGCTAATTTTGGGAAGATATGGTTAAATAGTTTCTTTTGATAATCTATGAACTCTAATAGTACTTTGTATTAGTAGACATTGTAAGGACATGTAATAAGCCCTCTGGGCAAATCGAACATGTATTGTATCTAATGTTATAAGTCTTTAAGTTTTTAGTTATACTCTGAATGTGTAACCATGTATGCTATGTATGGAGCGGCAGTACCGAATGGATATGCATAATTTAAAAATGAGAAAACGAAAGAAAAAGTTTTTCACGCTTCCGCAAAACGTATGTTGCACATCTATTCGATACCGCTGTATATGCGAGCCTTGTCTCGAGGCCCTCGGGTCTTGGGGCGGCGATCGCAATCCAGTGATCCACAAAGGGTGGGTTTCGGGTCGTGACAGACCAGATGGGGGACGAACTGATCCGGTTTGGTTTCGAGAGCTTCCGATCTAGATTTTTGGCTAAGTTTCCAGATTTTGACGTGTCGTCAATTGTTGCTCCTGGAGCTGCTTCGTCTGGTGCTAGTCCGAGCAAAAGGGCTGCGACTACCGACCTCCCTTTGGCAAAGAATCCTGGCCCTTCTGATAAGGCTTGAGGCTTTATCAGCTTAACTTTTTTTTTTTTTAGTTTTGCCAGCCTTTTGATTAGTAAAATTGAGTTTTCTTCAGATTCTTCTTGTGTTATTGCTTTCTACGAAATTTGTTGTGAGTATAGCTGCTCTGAGCCCATTGCACGTCGGATTAGCTTTCCACTAGTTAATAGTTGCCTTCTGAGCTTCAACACTTGTAATTGAATATTGAATGCAGATTAACTTCGACTGTCTCATCATAATAAGATAAGAAAGCAAACATAATCAGATAAATAGAACCCAATATTGATCTTGTATCATATAGAGTGGAAGTAAACTCTGCAGAGTTCTGAAGCAGATTGTTCTGAACCAAAGACTTGTGAAAGTAACTAGGCAGCTTGTGCCCATCATTTCGATGATTGAAACTCCTGTTTCTGAGCCCTTAGGATCAGGATATATCAGAGTTGTTGGCCTTTGTCGTATGTGTGGCCTGTCATAGAATAGATAAGACTGGAGGGTCTGTATACCGGATGGGAGGCTTGTATATTTAGACTTTGCCCCCCCTTTTTATTATTTCAGAAGCTTTAGTGTCGGGCTGTGGTTGTTTGTTCAGAAAATCCCTGTATCCTGTCTTTTGGTATTCCAAGGAGGCAGGTTTAATGCATCGTTTATTTATACAATTGTCGTTTGGGTTTTCGAGGCCAACCTTTCTTTTAACCGTTGCGACAGTCCAGTGGGGTGGCTTTGGGACTTCAAGGGTCTATATATATGAGAAAGGGGGCATACGGTTACGCCCAATCCTCTTGTTCCCAAATTGTTCCCCTATTGGAGAGACTTCAGATGTTGCCGGAAACTTACCGTTCGCCCGGAGATGATTGACGATTCTCAGTCCTAGTTAAGAATGATTAAACTGTAGCCGAGAGTTAACCTTTCCCTTGATTCAGTCTCCAAGGAAGGATTAGAGGAGGCACAAGTCCTCTTGTCCATCTTGGCATCCGGTCGAGATTTCTCTGATTGGAGGTGGACTCTCCTTGATTCAACCGAGGCTTGGAGTATTGGTGATGAAGACGAAGGTGGGATGCCTCCTTTCCTTTGTGTCTTGGCAGAGACCCTTGCTCAAATCGGTTGGGGTATCATGCCGGATTTGAGGGAAATGAAGGTGGAGAATGGAGGTCTCCTGAGACCCAGAGCCCTCATTATCCGTTGGCCTTGAGATCAATGACAGTGATGATGAAATGGCCTGGGTGCTTATTGATGTAGATTGGGGTTCAGGGTTCCTTCCTTTCAAATGGAAGCCTGCGATGGCGGTAATGGAGGTTGGAACTTGGGCCCCTTTCCCATCCGAGGATGAAATCCATGATGTTGCAGATCGTAGTGATGTATTTAATGTAGCTTCTGTAGTGATGTTTTTGTTGTAGCTTCTGTACTTGTTCTATTTCCAGTCTTCTTGTACTGATGTAAACTTCTTATGAATCAGCAATAAAATTAAGTTCTTTCTTCTCAAATCTGATGTTCTTTCTGTTCGAATGTGCTTTTCTGGAGTTGAAACACCTTCTCACACACTTCTGATGAATAACTCTTCTGTATGTTTTAAGAGTGGATCAAAGAAACTTGTATAAAACTTGAAGTCTTGAACCAATGTCTTTTAAGCCTGCTCGGTACTGTAGTATTTGTTGCTTGTTGGTACATAAGCCAAGTAATCTAAGTATCAGCTTTAAGGTATTCCGATCTGGAAAACTCGTGTAGATAGTATTTGGACTTTGGTTGAAGACGCTTGGAACTTCCGCCTTTGGACGAACTGGATCATAGAGTCTGCATGTTGAAAATAGACCAGGCTCGGAAGGCCTGTGCATTAGAGATGGACCAAGCACTAAGGCTCGTGCATTATAGATGGACCAGGCTCTAGAGGCCTGTGCATTAGAAGATGGACCAAGTACTAAAACTTATGCATTATAGATGGACCAAGATCCGGAGGCCTGTGCATTAAAAGATGGACTAAGTACTAAGACCTGTGCATTATAGATGGACCAGGCTCTGGAGGCCTGTGCATTAAAAGATGGACCAAGTACTAAGACTTGTGCATTATAGATGGACCAGGCTCTAGAGGCCTGTGCATTAAAAGATGGACCAAGAACTAAGACTTGTGCATTATAGATGGACCAGGCTCTAGAGGCCTGTGCATTAAAAGATGGACCAAGTACTAAGACTTGTGCATTATAGATGGACCAGGCTCTAGAGGCCTGTGCATTCAAAGATAAACATTCTATGGAGGTATTAAAAAGAAAGAAACATCTCTATTGATAATACTTCTGTACATGTTCCACGTTCCACGGCCTAGGAATAAGCTTCCCAGCCATGTCTTCTAGCCAGTAGGTGGTAGGCCTAATAACCTTCATCACTCTGTAGGGGCCTTCCCAGTTTGGTGACAACTTTCCCATAGTGGGATCCTTGGTGTTTTGAAAGACTCTTCTTAAGACAAAGTCTCCGACTTGAAAGTTGACCGTCTTGAGCCCTACCTTGGATTTGTTGACCATTCTCTGCTGATAGGCTTCCATCCTGATGCTGGCTTGATCCCTTTTTTCTTCAAGCAAATCCAAATTTTCCATCAACTGCTGATCATTAGATTCTTGCTCGAAGACTTCAGTCTTTAGAGTTGGCATACCGATCTCAACTGGGATTACTGCTTCTGTACCGTAGGCCAGTGAGAAGGGAGTTTCAGAGGTGGGAGTTCTTCTGGTTGTTTTGTAGGCCCAAAGAACCCTAGGTAGTTCTTCTGCCCACTTTCCTTTGGCCAGCTCCAACCTTTTCTTTAATCCATCAAGGATCGTTCGGTTGGTGACCTCTGCTTGCCCATTTTCTTGTGGATGGCCTGGAGAGGCAAAGTGTTGCCTAATGTTGAGATCTTCACAGAATTTCTTGAAGCCTTTACCCGTGAACTGTGTCCCATTGTCAGAGATAATCACACGTGGTATACCGAACCTGCAAACAATGTTCTTCCAAGTGAAGCTCTCGACTTCCTTCTTTGTGATGTGCGTTAGAGGTTCAGCTTCGGCCCATTTAGAGAAGTAGTCAATGGCTACCAACAGATACATCCTGTTTGGTAGGGCCTTTGGTAATGGACCCATGATGTCCATCCCCCACTGAGCAAAGGGCCAAGGACTAGTAATTGGGATGAGCATGTGATGAGGCTGGTATTGATATGGGGTAAATCTTTGGCATTTGTCGCACTTCTGGACATACTCCTTAGCCTGCCTTAGCATGCTAGGCCAGTAATAGCCCTGAGTCAAAGCTCGGTGAGCTATCGTTCTGCCCCTATTATGATTCCTGCAAATACCTTCGTGTATTTCGGACAAGACATATTGTGATTCTTTTGGAGCTAAACATTTTAACAGAGGTTGAGAATAAGACCTTCTGTAAAGCTTGTTGTTCAGGATCAGATACCGAGCCGCTCTGATTCAGATTCTCTTTACTTTGTTTTTGTCTTCTGGGAGGACCCGGATTCTAGATACTAAAGGATTGGAGTCATCCAGTTCTGGGGCTGTTCAGCAATTTGGGCAACCTGGGCCTCCTCTATGCTAGGTCATGGCTGGTAGGAGATTTTACTGTGGTGTTTGCTTCAGACTTAAGGCGGGACGCCATGTTTGCCAAAGCATCTGCTCTGTAGTTCTGGCTTCTTTCTATTTTCTGGATAGTGAACGTCTAGAAGGAATGCTTCAAGTGGTTCACTAGTTCGGAGTACCAAAACATCCTATCATCTTTAATGGAGAATTCTCCCAGGACTTGGCTTACCACCAGTTGGGAGTCTGAGAAGACTTTAAGGTTCTGAACCTCACATTCCAAAGCCAACTTCATGCCTAGGATTAGGGTTTCATATTCTGCTTCATTGTTGGAAGCTTTGAATCCTAGGCTGACTGCTTTTGTCACGACCCGAAACCCACCCTCTGCGGATTACCGAATCGCGACCGCCGCCCCGAGACTCGAAGGCCTCGCGACAAGGCTCGCGTTTGCAGCGGTATCGAATAGATGTGCAACATACGTTTTGCGGAAGCGTGAAAAAATTTTTCTTTTCTTTTCTCATTTTTAAATTATGCACATCCGTCCGATACTGCCGCTACATACATAGCATACATGGTTACACATTCAGAGTATAACGAAAACTTAAAGACTTCATACATTAATACAATACATATTCGGTTGCCCTGAGGGCTTATTACATATTCTTACTTTGTCTATTCATACAAAACATACTACTAGTGTTCATAGGTTCTTCAAAAGAACTATTTAAACATATCCTTCCAAAAACAGCTAGACTCATCGTTGTCGTCCTTAAGACCCTGTCTGCTGCATCACCTGAAAGGGGGGTCCGAACAAAGTCCGGGTAAGCTAATCTAAGCTTGTGAGCAATTCCAGTATTCGTCATGGGGTTTTCAATTAGTAGTGGTTTAGTACATAAGAGTTTGTAAAATAGTCACCGCCAATTGTTCGTATACTTTAAATACAGAATATATGCATTCCTTAAAACATGTAGCTTGGAAACATTTAAAGTATTCAAGCTAAACTTATACATATGAACTTTAAAACATATAACATATCATGTATTTCTTAAATAGAGTATATAAAACTCAAACATATGCATATTGAAAATGAGAGTAAAAACATGCTTCCATTTTCAAACCATTTGTCATCTTATCACTTCCATTAGTGGAATCCGTTTCGAACCGGACTCCCATCTTACTTATAAATGGAGATATCTCATTTGCCTGGGGGATTAGATCCTGCTACCGGGCATTTCACATGACAGGTCAATGAGTTACAATAAGAACCCAAAATACTGACTATGTGGTTTTTGACAGGTCAATGGGATCCGAAGAAACCCAAAATACTGCCTGTGTGCTTATGCACCATTATCTTATAAAACATTTATCATGTGACTTGTCTCATAGATACTTTTCATAAATTCGTAATAAACATTCGTATACTTGAAATAAGCAAATTCAGAATATTTAACAATAATTGCATTTTAACTAGACATGCTGAAAAGTATTTGAAGGAAAAACTGTTGCAGAAACCAATCACTAAGCATGTCACAATGGGGTTATAAAATAGAACAATTTAAAACTGCATCATGTAAATACTGAATTTGAAACTTCAAATACTTCGTATCTTTGAACTTAAAATGTTTTCAAATCCATGGAGTTAAATCTCCAATTCAAACACAGGGTTACTCACCTTGGTTCTTTAGGGTTAGTGCTAATAATGCACTTTCCCACTTTCCTTGTAGTTCCTAAGAACAATTCATAAATATCTCATCAACTTCACATTCATTGTAATATCATCTCGATATTCCTTAACTTATGCTTAAATCGTATTAGATCCTACAATGATTTCATAAATTCATATGTACTTAACGTAACTCGTATTCTTAACCTATGACACAATTTTAATGTGTTAGAAATTGAATTTATTTCAATTTATACTCTTCTGGGAGTTCCATTAGCTTATATTTAAAGTTATTTATTTAACATGTTTACGTGTCGTGTCTTTCGTATTTCATTTCTCGTATACGCCTTAGTATTAATACTTTGGCATTACTTAAATTTATAGTCATCTGACAGATTCTATTCATCAAATTTTATGTCTTTTTAGTTTAGACATTTCTTTTGGTCGAATAGACTCTACCATTGAGTCCGGAGTGTCCAAGAAAGTCTGTTTGGGCTTTCCTAACATTTAATTCGGACTGTTATACATAAGAGGACAAAATGGTCATTTATCGTTTTACGTGTCATATTTTTCTATACTTCGTTTCATAATTCGGACTCCATTATTGAGTCCGGAATATCAAAGAAAATCAATTTAGACCTTCTCTGATTTCATTTTGGCTTTAGGGGTATCAGGGGTATTTTGGTCTTTTTACCCCTTTACGTGTCTTTATTTTTCGGACCCCGTCTCGTAAAACGAACCATACCATTGGCTTCAGAATATCCAAAATAGTTGGAATACACTATTCACATGTTTAATTGGGACTTCATTTGCTCTATTTATGACCCAAGGGTATAATAGTAATTTTACTTTATTTATTAAATAATTAAATTTATTATTTAGTTATTTAATTATTCTTCCAGGGGTCTAAATGCATAAATTCTTCATCAGTTGGGCCATAGTAGGATTGTCCAGAAATTCTAGGGTCAATCCGTAAATACAAAGAGTATTGATTTATTTATTTTTTAAATAATTTAGAAACCAAAGGGTTTGGTCTCAAATCAAGTGAACCGGTCCGGTCGGGTGGTAAACCAACCGGTCTACCCGGTTTATTTACGTGTTGCTGACGTCATGATGACGTCAGCCCTACCGTTTAAAAAGGTTTTAAAACCTTATTGAAACGCTGCCGTTTCATTTAATCGGTGGCAAGCCCAGGGGCTGCCACCTGTCCGAGTTGACTCAGCCTTATTTAAAAGCCGAGTTGACCCGTCTTCTTCTTCCCCACGAGATCGACTGAAAAACCCTAGTTACAGTTTTCCATTTCTTCCTATTTCGTGCAGTTTGGATCCATGGATCCTTACTGTTTTTGTCCCATTTTGTTCCTAAGACATGAAGAACCAATTTGGCATTTATTTTAGAGTTCAAAATGAACTCTTTGCTTCGGTTTAAGAGGTGATAATCCGAACTGTTATTTCGGTCGTAAATGTTCATTTCTTGTTCATTTTCCATGCGGTTGATCTTGTTTTGATCCCTAGTTCAAGGGGTTTCATTCCCCATTCGTAAAAGTGAATTTAATACAGAGTTTAGAGGCTTGGGTTCCAAACCCGTAGCCTGCAACTCACCACATGGGGTCGATTTCTTGAACTTTTTGATCGCGGATGTATGTTTTTAAGTTGTTCATGGTCTCATCTCGAAGCCTTGGTAAGCCAAAAATGGTTTGGAACAAGTTGGTCAGACCTGTTTCAAGCAAGGTCATCAATGGCCGTAGCCTCTGGGTTTCATGGTTTTAACCGTTTTAAAGCTAAAAATTTATGTTTCAACAGGTCTAAATAAGTTTTAAGCATCATATGTACATAAACAACTTAAAAATAACCTACTTTCATGCTTGAATTTTAGAGAGAGAAAAAATGTAAAGATTTAAAATTGCACCTGTTTACAGTGATTCCTCTCTCTTCTTTCTACTTTTGATCCTTTTCTTAGCTCCCCAGTTCTTATTCTTTTGGTTTCTTTTGCAAGAAGAACATGCTTTGCATATTTTGGTTTTTAAAGCAAAGATAACTGACCTCTCTCTCTCTCCTCCATTCTCTCTCTCTCCTTTCTCTCTCTCTTCTTTCTGATTTCATAGCCCTACATAGCCTTCCCATCTCATAAATTTTGCTTTTCTTCTTTCCTACTTTGCATTTAATTTTGGCAAGATATTTATACATATAATATATACATATATATACATATACACATATATACAAGACACACATACTCACACCATTCACACACTGTTCACACTTTTTCACATTTTACTTTTTACATTTATATATATCATTTAATTAATACATATATATATATATATACATTTCTTATACTTAATTACTTAATTAATTAATTTAATAATTAATTAATTATATATATATATATAAAATTTTCTTTTCCTCGTAATAAGTGTCATGTGACCCGGTATCCCGGGTCGGGATATTACAGCTTTTTCTAAAGAGAGCCCATCAAGGGACTGTAGTACTAGGCCTACTCCTGAGCCCTGATCGGTTGACGATCCATCGATGTAGAGCAGCCAGTTTCTTGAAGTTTCGATGAGTTGTGCCTTGTCTCGAAGTGCCGGGGTGAACTCAGCAACGAAATCAGCCAAGGCCTGCCCTTTGATGAAGTTTTGTGGCACATATGATATGTCAAATTCCCCTAACTCCACAAACCATTTTACCAATCTTCCCGACACCTCTGGCTTCCTCAATATTGACTTCAGAGGATAGGCAGTTGGGATTTCAATTGGATGAGCTTGGAAATAAGGTCAGAGCTTTCGAGCTGATATCACCAAGGCAAAGGCTAGCTTTTCCACTTCTGGATATCTTTTTTTTGTGTCGAGTAGTGCCCTACTGACGTAGAATATGGGCCTCTGTGCTCCTTGTCCTGTTTGACTAATGCGGAGCTGACCGCATTTTCAAAGACTGCCAGGTATAACAGTAGTTTTTCCCCCTGCATTGGTTTTGACAGGAGTTCTGGAGAGGCTAGATACTCCTTCAGCTCTTCAAAAGCTTTCTCACATTCTTTTGTCCAATGTAAAGCTTTGTTTCCCTTTAGAGCTTTGAAGAAAGGTAGGCAGCGATCAGTAGATTTGGAGATAAATCTGTTTAGTGCCGCGATTTTGCCATTCAGAGCTTGAATATCTTTTCTAGTTTTTGGTGACTTCAGTCCAATTAGAGCTTGGATCTGAGTGGGGTCTGCTTCGATACCCCTCTGAAAGACAATGTATCCTAAGAATTTTCCTTTCGTCACCCCGAAGGTACATTTCGAGGGGTTGAGCTTCATCTCGTGCTGTCTTAGGATATCGAAGGTCTGGGCTAGGTGTTGGAGGTGGCTACCTTTCTGTAAACTTTTGACCAACATATCATCAATGTATACCTCCATGGTATTGCCGAGCAGTGGGCTGAACATCTTATTCACCAACCGCTGGTATGTGACTCCAGCGTTCTTCAAACCGAAAGGCATTACTCTGTAACAGTAGAGACCTCGTTCGGTTATGAAGGTTGTCTTCTCTTGGTCTGGAGGGTGCATCTGAATTTGGTTATACCCAGAATAGGTATCCATAAAACTCATGAGTTCGTGCCCCGTAGTTGCGTCAACCAGTTGATCTATCCTTGGCAATGGAAAGCTGTCTTTGGGACATGCCTTATTAAGGTCTGTATAATCAACGCAGACCCTCCACTTGCCATTTTTCTTCTTGACCAAGACGGTGTTTGCTAGCCACTCAAGGTAGAACACTTCGCGTATCATTTTGGTTTCAAGCAGCCTCTGGACTTCTTCGTTTATGATCTGGTGCCGCTCTGGGGCTAGCGGCCTTCTTTTCTGTCTCACAGGTGGGTGATTTGGATCCACCATTAGCTTGTGAGTTATCAGATTGGGATCTATACCCTCCATGTCTTTGGTCTCCCACACAAATATAGAGAGGTTGTCTTTTAGAAACTTGATTATTTTCTCTTGCTCTACGCGTGCCAGGTATGGGCCGATGTACAAATAACGCCCCTCTGACTCTGAACTGACCAACACTTTGATGGGCTCGCTAGTGGGTTTGGCTCTGCTGTCCCGTCCCCTTGGGCTCAAAGGTTCTTCGATGCTGGATGGGCAACCTTCCTCCTCGGGAGTGCGGGCGGGAACTGGATCTGTATAGTCCCGAGTGTACTGTAATTGCTATTTGGTAGCCTTCTCCTTAAGTGCAATGGCATGGCATTCTCGGAAAGTTGCCTGGCATCCTTTGACAGAATAAACATTCTGATTGTGAACATACTTCAGACATTGATGGAGGGTCAAGGTGACCGCACTTATCGGGTGCAACCATGGTCTCCCGATTATGACAGTGTAGGGAGATTTCATATTCAACACCATGTACTCTGAGATGGTGGTCTTCTGCCCTTCTCCCTCTCCTACAGTAGTAGGAAGTCGATTCTTCCCAATGGGGTACTAAGATTGCCATCAAAGGCTGCCATCACGGCAGTAGTAGGCTTGGTGTTGTCGTGGTCCATTCTCATCTACTTGAGTGGCTCATGGAACAGTATGTTGATAGAGTTGCTGGTGTCAACCAGGACTCTTTTGATCTCGAAGTTGGCAATTTTGAGAGTGATGACGAGGGCATCACTGTGAGGGCAGTGCACCCCTATCAGGTCTTGTTCAGTGAATTGGATCTCCGGTGCTGGTTTGAGCCTTTTTTCAACATTGGAGATCTGCAAAACGTCTGGGGCAGCCCTGGCCTCTCGAGCGTATCTCTTCCTTACCCTGTTAGACATCCCTATAGTAGGGGAGTCTGCATGGAGGACATAGATGACATGGTTGTTCTGCCTTTGAGGCTCGTTTCGAACTTCCCTTTGCTCCTGTCTTTGCTCGGGCCTCTGCTCTTGTCTTTGCTCAAGCCTCTGTTCTATCCGCTGTTGAGGCTTGTCTTCATGGGGATTTTGCCTCCCGTCTTGCTTAAGGAACTCCTAGAGACGTCCTTTCTTTATGAGTTGCTCAATCTCATATCGAAGGGTCCTGCATGAGTTAGTTGTATGTCTATGATCTTTATGGAAATTGCAATACTTACTTTGGTCCCGAAGGCTGGGATCTCCTTTGATTGGTTCCGGCCACCTCAGGTTTTCCCGATCTCGAATCTGCTGGAGTACTTGGTTCGGTGTAGTGTTCAAAGGGGTAAAGTTATTGAACTCCCTTGGTTCGGAATTGTAAACAACCCTGGGTACTGTTTTCTTTTCTGGACTTCTGGCCCTTTTCTTGCTGGAGTCTCTTCTATGGTCTTCCTTCTTGTGATCCTCCCTCTTCGGATTATCCCTCTGGTTCTACTCTTTGCCCTTTTGGGATGTGCGGTTGGCTTCTTCCAGGTTGATGTACTTCCTGGCGCGGTCCATTAATGCCGCCATATCGGCAGGAGGGCTTTTGGTAAAGGAATCTCTGAAGCCACCGTGAGCAAGTCCAGCAGTTAAGGCAGCTACAAGGAATCTTAGGCTGCAGTTAGTGATCTCCGTGAGTTCGGCATTGAAGCGCGTAATGTAGGCTCTAAGGGACTCCTCCTTAGTGTGCTTGACACTTAGCAGGAACTCTGGTCCCCTTCTGAGCCTCCTGCTGGTCATAAATCTGTCTAGGAATTGCCTACCGAGCTCATAGAAGCCAATAATTGAGTTCGGAGGGAGGTGGTGGAACCATTTCAGAGCAGTTCCCTTCAAGCTGGTAATGAAAGTTCGGCACATAAAAGCATCATAGGCTCCGTAGAAGGCCATCGTATGCTAGTAGTGCGAGAGATGATCTCCTGGGTCTCCAGTCCCATCGTATAGGGTGAACTTTGGCACCATGAACTTTCTGGGCCTTTCTTCTGACATGATGGCGTGAGTGAATAGGGTGGCCAGTCTTCCGAGCAGCCTGGCCAACTCGTCTTGCTCTGGAGGGTTTTGGGCACCTCTCAAAGCAATTGTTCAATCCATAGATTCGACAATTTCTTCTGCCCACCGTGGGTTTCTGAACCGGACATCTTGTGAACTTTGTCTTATAGCCTCGGCTTCAGGGTAGTCGGGCTGAGTACGTCCCTCGGACGGAAGAGGGTTCCGAACTGGAGGGATTGGTGCTGCATGGGGATGAGGTTCCTGTGGTGCCGGATGTGTTCCCAAAGCCCTTGGAGTTGGGGCTCTAGTTGTGTTCCAGTAATGGACGTCAGGGACGAAGGCTGATGTTCCGCAGCCTGAAGCTGCTAACGGCTGTGGATCTCTGCCAACGCGAGCAACACCCTAGGGGTGCCCAGGCTGGTTATTTGGAGCCTGCTCATGGGGCTCTTCATTCTCAGTGATAATAGGGGGTTGTGTTCCCGCAGCAATATTGACCGGCGGGTTAGGCGGACTCGTCCCTTGATTCTGTGTGAGCATTGCCAGTGTTCTAGTTAAGGCAAGCAACTATTCCTGCACCAGTTCATTGTGTCTTTTGATCGATTCGATCTCTTGTCCCATGGGATCAACTGTTGGCCCCTTGCTCGTGGAGCAAGCGGCCGACGTTGAGAGCTTTGTGCATTCTAAGTATTCTGTCGCGGTCGGAGATTTGGGGCCATGGTTTTCCAGTGGGGAAAAAGATAAGTATATGAATAGTGCACTTGGAGATTACTCATTCCCACAGACAGCGCCAAACTAATGCTGCACTTTTCAGCTCGCAATAAATCTGGGCTCCGCGACCTGTAGAACATTGAAAAAGGGGATCAGAGGACCACCGGATTGGCTCCGGTGGTAGCCGCTCCGATGCTTAAGTAAGTAAACTGAATTGAAAAGACTGTATTGAAAGCCAAAGAATGAGCATGAAAATAAAACGTACCTTTAGGGTTTGATTTATAGACTGTGGCCTTCCTAAGTTGATTGGGATTCGGAGCCATGAATATAGGGATTTGATCATCGAAGATTGCAGTTACCTTGTGGAGTATTGTATCGTAAAATAGAGATAATCATAGATAGTAGTTTCCTTGTTGAAGACTGTTTCCGTGTTGAAGACTGTTTCCTTATTCCCTGCTCGACAGCCGCTAAGGCGGTGACAAGCTCTGGAGTGTTGGTCTGGAATCCTGTAATTAACTCCGTGATCCTTATCCGGATATGTATGTGCTCTGGAGGCATATGCTTGGCCACTTCCAATCTTTCATCCTGTCCTGAATGTTCGAGCGCTTAGCCACTAGCTGAGCACGAGCTGAGTTAGCCGAGCGTGAGCTGGATTTATAGGCATACGTGTCAAGTGCTGATTGATCTACTCTTTTGTGGTATATCACCAACGGTAACTTAAACGTATGTTCAAAATGACCGCGTTTCAGGTTTGAAAAATTTTAAATAAATTTTTTCTAAAAAGATGTATACACAGCAAGCCCAAGCTCAAGCCCAGAACCTAGAACACGAACCCGAGCCTCGGTGCCGGCGGCGGCGCGCGCGTGCACGTGTGTGGTGAACCAAGCATGTGCTAGGTCCTCCCCCTTACACAAAACTGGGGTGCCTCTTGGGGCCCAAAGCCTCCTCCAAGGTATGTATATATATATACTAATTAAAAGCCTTGTACCCATCCTATGTGGGACACAACCTTTTTGCACAAGCTTCAAGCTTTTGTTACTATTTTCAAGTGGTGATGTTTGGAGGCAATTTATCATTCACTCCTTAATGGTTTGAGCAACTCAATATATAATCTTCATCTCCTCATGGAAGAGAATACATTCTCGTGTGGAGCCACTAAAATTAATTTGTAGGACCCACTTTAATTTTAGATAAAAGATAGTTAATTATAATACTCAAACCCATTTTTCCAACAATCCCCCACTATAATTCATCAGGGTTTTTTCTAGATTTTCACTCTGACACTTCTTTTCAATATATTTGTGCCTTCACAATTCAACTCAACTCAACTAAACTTTAATCTCAACTATTTGGGTCGGCAATATTTATGCCTTCACAAAAATATTTTTTGACGAAACACTATTTAGATTTGATTACTAATATAATTACACCAGTATTTTAGCTCATCTAAATGAATTCAACACCCTCCTTACATATTTTCTTTTGCTCTATACATCAAACTCCATCTCTCTCACATGAATCTATACTGCCACTTGCTCCCAATTCTCTCTCATATTTTTGGAAATTAGATCTACACTGTGGTATTGATTGCTACATGGACACAGGTTTTCATCAAGGTGTGATCAATAGCCATATTTTCATAGCGGAAGAAATATAAAGCCCTTTGTTGCTTTCATCTGGAACCCAAACGTTCTAGCAAGTGCCAAACACATCTTTAGTGAAAAAATCACCAGAAAAAGAGAATAAAGGAAATCTCTGATTCAATAATGCAAGAACTTGTTGAACACTAACTTTTAATATATGTTTCACTATACGGTCAAAGTGACTTTGGTGCATACCCAAGTTTTTATCAATGCCATCGCCTACTGAAACCAATGTCCATGCTCACCCATTTATCACGTTTGCATTAGATATTTGTGGATATAGAATAGAATTCTGAAAGGTTTCCTAAATCAAACATGTTTAGGTTGAAATGGTTTTCTCGTTTCCTGAAGTTTTCGAGTTATGAGTTATTAATCCATCTTGTGTGTCACTGAATTACTGCCTTTTTGTCAAGGCACGGCTCAACAAAAAATGCATAGGGTGTTAAATTCTGGATCTATGTTAAGATAGGTGTAGAGTTTTGCCTACATGACAAATCCCTCTATATTTACTTTCTTATGCTAGGGAAGGATGTTATTTTCTTTCCCTTTTCAAAAGACTTGGGACATATGAGACAACACATTGTTTTATGGGTGTAACAGAACAGTTTAAAACAACCACAAATATTGAATATATAGCTCAGCAATTAGCATATGAGAATAAGCGTAAACTGTTGACCCTTTTTGCTTATTCCTTTTCACTTCTCTCATTTATTTACTTTTTTCTCTCTATGGAAAGAGAACGAGAATTGGAAGAAATATATGAATCAGTTTTGATTATTATTAATGTGTAAGATTTTATAGTTATTGGAAGCTGTGACCATATGCAGGATGTATGCATGCCTGTAATGGATGGACTTCAAGCTACGAGATTGATTCGTTCTTTTGAGGAAATTGGCAATTGGGATGCTGCAGTGAATGCTGGAATTGAGCAGCATATGCCTCCTTCAGATTCATCACCAAATGGTCAAGAATTTCAATTGTCTACGAAGAGGATCCCAATCATCGTGGTAAGCACTTTAACTCTTGTTGCCGCTTGAAATGGTTCTCTATAACTTTCTTTCGTCTCTAAACTTTCCCATCTTTGGCTTTGGCATTTTCCTTGTACTCAACAAAACAAACCCTTGTATTTTAATCACTTGCGCATGCTAAATTAAATCACACTCTGTTCGACTGTATCTATGGTCATTTATCTCATTAAATCAAAGGCCATATTTCTTTTTCTTGTAGCCTAGTCTTGACTTGCTTTACACCTACATTTTCCCATGGCGAAAGAATTTTACGTTGCATCCATGTACTGTTTTGGTGCCTTGCTTCCCACAAATGCCTTAGCTAAGCTTTGCTCAATTATAGTGTAACTAAGGATGATGTAACATCAGGCTTCTAGGGAACACCCTAGCATTACAATGCAAATTGGAGTGACAACTGTTTTATGCTAGCATTAGATAACGGAGATTTTTTTTTCCTTTTCTTTAACTTCCCTCTCTCTCTCTCTCTCTCTCTCTCTCTCTCTCTCTTCTCTATCTGCTGCGCATTCTTAATTATAACAAACCCAATGAGGATGTTGGTTTATATGCTAGTTGAATCAGGCTTGAACAATTGGAAGGTGACATCCATTTTGCGTCTGCCCTGAGGAACGGCATAATATCTGGTACCAACCATGTATTGTGTCATTTGGCGATGATTTTTAATTTCTAGAACTGATCCTATGCGTTGAGAGTTAAACTGTCCCTTCTCAACATTCAAATTTTCCTATAAATCACACAGTTAAGATTAACTGATTATGCTGTTTTTCATCTCAATCCTTGACTGTAACATAAAATCTTTGCTTTATTACAAATTGCTTGCAACTACCTGCAAGGATTCATTTTGCTGGTTTGACAAACAGCTTAATTTCTTAGCATTAGTCATGCTTTATCTTCACCTCAATACGGACACACAAATTATTATCTGAAGTTACACAATCGAATCATTCATAATAGTCTTTATGTCAGTCTTAAAGAATTCACAAGTTCATCCAGAAACAAAAAATAGTAGTAATAGTTATTGTTATTATAAATCATATGTACTTTTTATACTTCTATCTTATATAATAGTGTGCACATGTATGTACCATGTTTACACTTACAGAACAAGTTGTGAATGCAGATGACAGCGAATGCATTGGCAGAGAGTGCAGATGAGTGCTTTGCAAATGGTATGGATTCATTTGTCTCAAAGCCTATTAATTTTCCAAAGTTAAAACAATGTCTTGAACAGTATCTATATTGAAATCTCCTATAAAGTTTGCTTATGTATAAAAGATGTGATATACCACAAACAGACACACCAATCATCTTCAGACACGTGTGCTTACAGAGCTGATAATCTCGGTCATACAGAGCAGTGACAACCTTCAGGGCATTCTCCTGTATATATCATACAGAGCCGATAAACTCGATCATACAGAGCAGTGACAGCCTTCAGGGCATTCTCATATATATATATATATATATATATATATATCCTACAGAGCCGATAAACTCAGTCATACAGTGTAGGCGGAGCCTCCAGGGCATTCTCATGCACATATCCTCCAGACCTTATGCTCTGAGCAATATTCACTCAGTATTACATATGGTTTCGACCTTATGGTTTCCTTAACAACTGCCAAGCAGGGAATAAGGAAACAGTCTTCAACAAGGAAACTACTATCTATGATTATCTCTATCTACGACACAATACTCCACAATGTAACCGCAATCTTCGATGATCAAATCCCTATATTCATAGCACCGAATCCTAATCAACTTAGGAAGGCCACAATCTATAAATTAAACCCTAAAGGTACGCTTTATTTTTATGCTCATTCTTTGACTTTCAATACAGTCTTTTCAATTCCGTTTACTTACTTAAGCATCGGAGCGGCTACCGCCGGAGCCAATCTGGTGGTCCTCTGATCCCTTTTCTGAGTGTTCTACAGGTCACGGAGCCTACACTTATTACGAGTCGAAAACTGCAGCATCAGTTTGGCGCCGTCTGTGGGAATGACTAATCTCCAAGTGCTCTATTCACAAACTCATCTTTTTCCTCACCGGAAAACTATGGCCCCAAATCTCCGACCGCGATAGAATACTCAGAATCCGCAAAGCTCTCATCGTTGGCCGCCTGCTCCATGAGCAAGGGGGCCAACGGTTGATCCCATGCGACAAGAGATCGAATCGATCAAACGACACAATGAACTGGTATAGGAACAGTTGCTTGCCATCACTAGAACACTGGCAACGCTCACACAGAACCAAGGGACGAGTCCTCCTAACCCGCCGGTCAACATTGCTGCGGGAACACAACCCCCTATTACCATGGAGAATGAAGAGCCCCATGAGCAGGCTCCGAATAATCAGCCTGGGCACCCCAGGGTGTTGCTCGCGTTGGAAGAGATCCACAGCCGTCAGCAGCTCTAGGCTGGGGAACGTCAGCCTTCGTCCCTAACGTCCATTACCAGAGCACTACTCGAGCCCCAACTCCAAGGCTTCGGGAGCGCATCCGACACCACAGGGGCATCATCCCCATGCAGCACCAATCCCTCCGATTCGGAACCCCCTTCCGTCCGAGGGACGTACTCAGCCCGACTACCCTGAAGTCGAGGCTGTGAGGCAAGGTTCACAAGATGTTAGATTCAGAGACCCACGGAGGGTAGAAGAAATTGCCGAGTCTATAGACCGAACAATTTCTTTGAGAGGTCCACAGAACCCTCCAGAGCAAGACGAGTTGGCCACGTTGCTCGGAAGACTAGCCACCCCATTTACTTACGCCATCATGTCAGAAGAAAGGCCCAGAAAGTTTATAGTGCCCAAGTTCACCCTGTACGATGGTCTGGAGATCCAGGAGATCATCTCTCGCACTACTAGCATACGATGGCCCTCAACGGGGCCTCTGATACTTTTATGTGCCGGACTTTCATTACCAGCTTGAAAGGAACTGCTCTGAAATGGTTCCATAACCTCCCTCCAAACTCAATTACTAGCTTCTATGAGCTCGGTAGACAATTCCTGGATAGGTTTATGACCAGTAGAAGCCTTAAAAGGGGACCAGAATTCCTGTTAAAAGTCAAGTAGACTAAGGAGGAGTCCCTCAGAGCCTACATTGCGCGCTTCAATGCCGAACTCACGGAGATCACTGACTGCAGCCGAAAATTCCTTGTAGCTGCCTTACCTGCTGGACTTGCCCACGGTGGCTTCAGAGACTCCTTGACAAAGAGCCCTTTAGCCGACATGGCGGCATTAATGGATCGGGCCAAGAAGTATATCAATTTGGAAGAAGCCAACCGCACATCCCAAAAGGGCAAAGATCAGACCTAGAGGGATAATTCGAAGAGGGAGGATCACAAGAAAGAGGACCACATAAGAGACTCCAACAAGAAAAGGGCCAGGAGTCCAGAGAAGAGAACAGCACCCAGAGCTGTGTACAATTCTGGACCAAGGGAGTTCACTAACTTTACTCCTTTGAACACTACACCGAACCAGCTACTCTGACAGATTCGAGATCGGGAAAACCTGAGGTGGCCGGAACGAATCAAAGGAGATCCCAGTCTTCGAGACCAAAGTAAGTATTGTAATTTCCATAAAGATCATGGACATACGACTAACTCATGCGGGACCCTCCGGTATGAGATAGAGCAACTCATAAAGAAGGGGCGTCTTCGAGAGTTCGTCAAGCAGGACGGAAGGCAGAACCCCCAAGAAGACAAGCCTCAACAACGGCCAGACCAGAGGCCCGAGCAGAGAGAGAAGCATAGGGAAGGACGAAACGAGCCCTAGAGGCAGAACAAGCATGTTATTTACGTCCTCCATGCCGACTCTTCTATTACAGGAATGTCAAACAGGGCGAGAAAGAGATATGCTCAGGAGGCCAGAGCTGCCCCGGACGTATTGCAGATCTCCAATGTGGAAAAAAGGCTCAAGCCAGCACCAGAGATCCAATTCACTGAACAGGATCTAGCAGGGGTACATTGCCCTCACAGTGATGCCCTCATCATCACTCTCAAAATTGCCAATTTCGAGATCAGGAGAATCCTGGTCGATACTGGCAGCTCCGTCAATATACTGTTCCATGAGCCACTCAAACAGATGGGAATGGACCACGACAACATCAAGCCTACTACTGCCGTGATGGCAGCTTTTGATTGCAATCTCAGCACCCCATTAGGGAGAATCGACCTTCCTACTACTGTGGGAGAGGGAGAAGGGCAGAAGACCACCATCTCAGAGTATATGGTGTTGAATATGAAATCTTCCTACAACGTCATAATTGGGAGACCTTGGTTGCACCAGATAGGGGCGGTCACCTCAATCCTCCATCAATGTCCAAAGTACGTCCACAATCAGAACGTTCACTCTGTTAGAGGATGCCAACCAACTTCTCGAGAGTGTCATGCCATTGCACTCAAGGAGAAGGCCACCAAATAGCAATTACAGTACACTCGGGACTATACAGATCCAGCTCTCACCCACACTCCTGAGGTGGAAGGTTACCCATCCAGCATTAAAGAACCCCTGAGCCCAAGAGGATGAGACAGCCGAGCCAAACCTGTTGGCGAGCCCATCAAAGTGTTGGTCAGTTCAGAGTTAGAGGGGCGTTATTTATACATCGGCCCAGATCTGACGCACACTGAGCAAGAGAAGATAGTCAGGTTTCTGAAAGACAACCTCTCTATATTTGCTTGGGAGACCAAAGACATGGAGGGTATAGATCCTAACCTCATAACTCACAAGCTGATGGTAGATCTAGATCATCCACCAGTCAGACAAAAGAGAAGACCGATTGCTCCTGAACGACACCGGATTATAAATGAAGAAGTCCAGAGGCTGCTTGAAGCCAGGATGATACGAGAAGTGTTCTATCCCGAGTGGCTAGCCAACACCGTCCTGGTCAAGAATAAAAATGGCAAGTGGAGAGTCTGCGTTGATTATACAGACCTCAATAAGGCATGCCCCAAAGACAGCTTTCCACTGCCAAGGATAGATCAATTGGTTGACGCCACAGTAGGGTATGAGCTCATGAGCTTCATGGATGCCTACTCTGGGTACAACCAAATCCAGATGTACCCTTCAGACCAAGAGAAGACAGCTTTCATAACCGAACGAGGTCTCTACTACTACAGAGTAATGCCTTTTGGTTTAAAGAACGCGGGAGCCACTTACCAGCGATTGGTGAACAAGATGTTCAGCCCGCTGCTCGGCAATACCATGGAGGTATACATTGACGATATGCTGGTCAAAAGTTTGCAGAAAGGTAGTCACCTCCAGCATTTAGCCAAGACCTTTAATATCCTCAGACAGCACAAGATGAAGCTCAACCCCTCGAAATATACCTTCA
Source organism: Nyssa sinensis (assembly GCA_008638375.1). NCBI lineage: Eukaryota > Viridiplantae > Streptophyta > Magnoliopsida > Cornales > Nyssaceae > Nyssa > Nyssa sinensis. The sequence continues at coordinate 23,681,767 of CM018046.1, forward strand.
GGGTTACGAAGGAAAAATTCTTGGGATACATTGTCTCGTAGAGGGGTATCGAAGCAGACCCCACTCAGATCCAAGCTCTGATTGGACTGAAGTCACCAAAAACCAGAAAGGACATTCAGACACTAAATGGCAGAATCGCGGCACTGAGCAAATTTATCTCCAAATCCACTGATCGCTGCCTTCCTTTCTTCAAAGCTCTAAAGGGCAACAAAGCTTACAGTGGATGAAAGGTTGCGAGAAAGCTTTTCAAGAACTAAAAGAGTATCTAGCCTCTCTAGAACTTCTGTCAAAACCAGTACAGGGAGAAAAGCTACTCTTGTACCTTGTGGTCTTTGAGAACGCGGTCAGCTCCGCATTAGTCAGACAGGACAAAGGAGTACAGAGGCCCATATTCTACGTCAGTAGGGCACTACTTGACACAGAAAAGAGATATCCAGAAGTGGAAAAGCTAGCCTTTGCCTTGGTCATATCAGCTCAAAAGCTTCGACCTTATTTCCAAGCCCATCCAATTGAAATCCCAACTGCCTATCCTCTAAAGTCAATATTGAGGAAACCTGAGGTATTGGGAAGATTAGTAAAGTGGTCTGTGGAGCTAGGAGAATTTGACATATCATATGTGCCTCGAAACTCCATCAAAGGGCAGGCCTTGGCTGATTTTGTTGCCGAGTTCACCCCGGCACTTCAAGACAAGGCACAACTCATTGAAACTTCGAGAACCTGGCTGCTCTACATCGATGGATTGTCAACCGATCAAGGCTCAGGAGTAGGCCTGGTACTACAGTCCCCTGATGGGCTCACGTCAGAAAAAGCAGTCAGCTTGGGATTCAAAGCTTCCAACAATGAAGCAGAATATGAAGCCCTAATCTTAGGCATCAAGTTGGCCTTGGAATGTGAGGTTCAGAACCTTAAAATATTCTCAGACTCCCAACTGGTGGTAAACCAAGTCCTGGGAGAATTCTCCATAAAAGATGATAGGATGCTTCGGTACTCCGAACTGGTGAACCACTTGAAGCATTCCTTCCAGACATTCATTATCCAGAAAATTGAAAGAAGCCAGAACTATAGAGCAAATGCTTTGGCTAACATGGCGTCCCACCTAAAGTCTGAAGCAAACTTCACAGCAAAATCTCCTATCAGCCAGGACCTAGCATAGAGGAAGCCCAAGTTGCTCAAATTGCTGAACAGCCCCAGAACTGGATGACTCCAATCCTCTAGTACCTACAATCCGGGCTCCTCCCAAAAGACAAAAACAAAGCTAGGAGAATTCGAATCAGAGCGGCTCGGTACCTAATCCTGAACAACAAGCTTTACAGAAGGTCGTATTCTCAACCTCTGTTAAAATGCTTAGCTCTAGAAGAATCACAATATGTCTTGGCTGAAATACACGAGGGAATTTGCGAGAATCATAATGGGGGCAGGATTATAGCTCACCTAGCTCTGTCTCAGGGCTATTACTGGCCTAGCATGCTAAAGCAGGCTAAGGAGTATGTTCAGAAGTGCGACAAATGCCAAAGATTTGCCCCATATCAACATCAGCCTCATCACGAGCTCATCCCGATTCCTAGTCCTTGGCCCTTTGCTCAGTGGAGGATGGACATCGTGGGTCCATTACCAAAGGCCCCACCAAACAGGAAGTATCTCTTGGTAGCCATTGACTACTTCTCTAAATGGGCCGAAGCTGAACCTCTAACACATATCACAGAAAAGGAAGTTGAGAACTTCACCTGGAAGAACATCGTTTGCAGGTTTGATATACCACGTGTGATTATCTCTGACAATGGGACGCAGTTCACTGGTAAAGACTTCAAGAAATTCTGTGAAAATCTCAACATTAGGCAACACTTTGCCTCTCCAAGCCATCCACAAGCAAATGGGCAAGCAGAGGTCACCAATTGAACGATCTTTGACGGATTAAAGAAAAGGTTGGAACAGGCTAAAGGAAAGTGGGCAGAGGAACTCCCTGGAGTTCTTTAGGCTTACAGGACAACCAGAAGAACTCCCACCTCTGAAACTCCCTTCTCACTGGCTTATGGTACAGAAGCAGTAATTCCAGTTGAGATCGGTATGCCAACCCTGAGGACTGAAGCCTTTGAGCAAGAATCCAATGATCAGTAACTAATGGAAAATTTGGATTTGCTTGAAGAAATAAGGGGCCAAGCCAGTATTAGGATGGAAGCCTACCATTAGAAAATGGTCGACAAATCTAAGGTGGGGCTCAAGAAGATCAGCTTTCAAGTCGGAGACTTTGTCTTAAGAAGAGTCTTTCAAAACACTAAGGATCCCACTATGGGAAAGCTGTCACCAAACTGGGAAGGCCCCTACAAAGTAACGAAGGTTGTTAGGCCTACCACCTACTGGCTAGAAGACATGATTGGGAAGCCTATTCCTAGGCCGTGGAACGTGGAACATTTACGAAAGTATTATCAATAGAGATGTTTCTTTCTTTTACCTCCATGGAATGTTCATCAATAATGCACAGGCCTTCAGAGCCTGGTCCATAATGTACAAGTCTTTGTACTTGGTCCATCTATAATGCACAGGCCTCTAGAGCCTGGTCCATAATGTACAAGTCTTCGTACTTGGTCCATCTATAATGCACAGGCCTCCAGAGCCTGGTCCATAATGTACAAGTCTTCGTACTTGGTCCATCTATAATGCACAGGCCTCTAGAGCCTGGTCCATAATGTACAAGTCGTCGTACTTGGTCCATCAATAATGCACGAGCCTTAGTGCTCAGTCCATCTATAATGCACAAGTCCTAACACTTGGTCCATCTCTAATGCACAGGCCTCTAGAGCTTGGTCCATCTATAATGCACAGGCCTTCCGAGCCTGGTCCATCTTTAATACACAGATTCTATGATCCAGTCCATCCAAAGACAGAAGTTCTGAACATCTTCAAACTAAAGTTTCCTAGTTCGGAATTCCTCAAAGCTGATACTTAGATTATTTGGCTTATCTACCAGCAAGCAACAAGTACTACAGTACCGAGCAGGTTGGAAGTACTTTGATTTAAGACTTCTACAAAGTTTCTTTGATCTATTATTAGAACAGTTAGACATCAGAAGTGCACGAAAAGGTGTTTTAACTCCAGAAGAGCACGTTCAAATGCAAAGAACATCAGATCTGAGAAGAAGGAACTCAATTTTATTGATGATTCAGAAAATTTACATCAGTACAAGAAGACTGGAAATAGAACAAGTACACAAAAGCTGCAAAGGCTTCACTACACTTTCACAACATCATGGCTTTCTTCCTCGAATGAGAAAGGGGCCCAGGATCCAAACTTCCATTATCGCCGCCGCCGGCTCCATTTGAAAGGAAGAAACCCTGAACCCCAATCTGCAGTAAGAAGCACCCAGGCCATTTCATCATCACTGTCACTTATCTTAATACCAACGGATGATGAGGGCTCTGGGTCTCAGGGGACCTCCATTCATCTCCCTCAAAGCAGTTGCGACACCCCAGCCGATTTGATCAAGGGTCTTTGCCAAGACACAAAGGGAAGGAGGCATCCCACCTTCATCTTCATCACTAGTGCTCCAAGCCTCGGTTGAATCAAGGAGGGTCCACCTCCCATTAGAGAAATCTCGGCCAGATGCTAAGATGGACAAGAAGATCTTAGCCTCCTCTAATCCTTCCTTTGAGACTGAATCAAAGGGAAGGTTAACTCTCGGCCATAGTTTGATCATTCCCAACTCGGACTGAAAATCGTCAAATCATCTCTGGGCAAACGGTAAGCCTCTAAAAGACATTCAAACTCTCTCCGACAAGGGAACAATATGAGAGCAAAAGTAAAAAGATAGGGCGCAACCGTACGCTCCTCTATCATATATATAGATCCTCGAAGCCCAAAAGTCACCCAGATGAACCGTCGCAACGATTAAATAAAGGGTTGGCCTCGAAAACCCAAAAGACAGCTGTATAAATGGATGACGTATAGAATCGTCCTTTTGGATACTTAGACGACAACTTACAAGGCTTCTCCAAGTATACCGAACTTATCAAAGCAAACAAAGTCCGGTCCACCTTTATACAAAGGCCTCCTGTCCGACATACAGACCTCTCAGTCTTGACCATTCCGTTGATCCCTGACGGACCACGTATATGACAAAAAGCCTTCAGTTCGGATGTATCTCAGTCCAGGTCTGAATGATTTAAGAGACAAAAGTCTCAATCATTAGAGCAACAGACACGAGACACCATTTCAACTACAAAACTTGGGTTCAGAACAAGCTGCCTCAAAATTCTTCAGAAATTTACTCTCAATATATATGTGACATAAGAGCAATGTCAGATCCCTACATGTCAGATTGAAATTGCTTTCTTATCTCATCCAAAAAGGGAGAAACAATCAGAACTAGTTTACAATCATTATCTTATCACAACTACAGTTCGGAAGATAACTGCCAACCCTTCGAAGCTGATCTAAATGGATCCAGAACAGCCTTACTTGAAGCAATTTCTCACATCAACTACAAATTCAAAGGAAATACTACACGGATCAACCAAACACAAGAAGAATGGAACGAATACGTTTGAGGAAAGAAAAACTATTTCATTCAAGGAGTCTGTTACACTGAAGTTCAAAAAAAAAAAACAACAAAAAACCTAAACTAAGCTTATTTTCTAAGCTTGATCAGCAGAGGCAGGCTCAACGGCTGGGGAAGGGTCGGTAGGAGCAGCATCAACCGTCTCACTTGGGATGACAACTTCAGTGGGATCGGCAGGAAGAATGTCGACCACCTCGCTCGGGACTGCAACCTCGGGAGGGGTAACCCCTGGAGGCACAATCGAGGATATGTCGAAATCGGAGAATTTGGCAAGGAACCTATCTTGGAAGTTGTTAAAGCCAAACATGATCAAGGTGTTGGCCATTCCTTCTAGTTTCATCCTCATCTCCATCTCGTTATCCACCTTGGCCTGCTCCACTGCATCCTCAAGCTTCTGGTTATATTCGTATCGCATGCTGTCCAACTCCCTCTGTAGCCTCTTTGCCCGCTAAACAGCAAGATCCTTCTCTGACTCCATGACGATCAGAGAATTCTGTGACTCCTTCAGCTTCTCTGCAGAGTCGTGAGCCTCCGACTGAGCAGTACCAAGCCGAAGCCTGAGATCGTCCAGCTCGGCCTTAAGTTGATCAACCTCCTCCGAAGGGGGAGAGACCTCCGTCAGAGAGGAAAGAGTGTGCAGAGCCTGTAGTGTACAAAGCACACAGTTCAGTACCAGCCAAAACACTTGGAAAAAAGGAAAAGAGATAAAAGCCCGAAGAACTTACCTTGACCTGAAGAGAAGCCAGGTCAGCAAGAAGCTTCTTCGGCTTCTAGGGCCTAATTTTGTTTGAGCCTTTGGCCCAAAAGTCCTCCAAAATATTTTTGGCCCCTTGATTGACAGCATCAGGGGCCACCGAGGACGACGCCCCCTTGCTCGCTTGCTTGGACGGGGCTGAGGGGACCATAGAAATGGGGGCAGGTGCCTCTCTCTCCCCCTCAGTGGGGTCAGGAGAGATCAAAAGTATCCTCTGCATTTTCGTTTGGATGGGAGGGTCCACTAGGGAAGAAGCCTCCCCCACTGCCACAAATGAAGATGGCTTGGTCTCCCACCATGCCATCATATTTTTTGCAAGCTCCTCAACACTTCCTCTAGCAGCCATCAATTTATCAGGGTTGACAATGGAGGAATGGTCTAGATTGCTGGGCTTTAAAAGCTTCTTGTATTGCTTCTGAATCGTGGGAGAGAAGCCCGGTCTTTTCCACACGCTCCTAACTGCACGAAAGACACAGAAATTGATCAGTTCAGCAATTAGTGTACAAAATGAAATCAACACAGCAACGGGAAATTGGGCCTCACCCTTTCGCCTAGTGGTTCGAGGGAATGTTGAGAATTGGCCTTGAAAGTCCTTGAATTCCCATCCTCATTTTATGAAGAAATACCACTTCTTCCAGGTCTTGTTGGAAGAGGGCACAGAAGTAAGGGGTCTGAACCCACTATCAAAAGACATATAATAAAGGCCTTCCGCTTTCTTGAAGTTTAGATCCATATTACTACGGATCAGGTCAAGGGACACATTGAGATTATTCATATGCCCCAACACAATGAAACTCAACAGATGTCTCCAACTGTTAAGGTTCAGGTCTGCAGGGCAAAGGTTGAACCAGCAGAAAAATTGTTTTACAAGGTCAGGAAGGGGGAGTGTCAGTCCCATTTCAAACCAAGCTAGGTAGGCGCAGATTTCCCCCTCTCTAACATCGCTTGGGCGATCCAGAGGGTCTGGGACCCTGAAAGTAACATTTAAGGGAAGATTGAATTTCTCCCACAGCTCCGTCAATATTTTCTTGATGATTGCACTCTCACCCTCCTCTCTATGACCAGATCGACCAGAGGTCTCACCAACCCTATTTGGGGGCTCATCAAATGCATCAACAATCCTAACCCCTGGACTAGATGGGGGCTCTACCAGTCTATTCTCATCGTCATTTACAGAAGGAAAATTCACTAGTTGCAGTTAAGGAATGGTCCTAGAAGGACTACCCGAACTAGAGGGTAACTCAGGGCCAGACATGACGGACAAAAGAAAGCAACGAAGCAAATGAAAGGGAATGTAAAAGGGGCTAAAATCAAACCTGAAATCAAGAAAGACTATGAACACCGGATATCCTTCAACCTTCAAAATATGTCAAATAGCGGTGGCAGTCTTTGGTGCTGTAGAAGCAAGTGCAGAAGAAAAGCATAAAAGACCTTTCCCTCTCTTTATATACACATTCGAAATATGAGCCTCCCAAGACGAGTCGACACAACGGTTGAAAATAATGATGGCTTCTCAAGTATCGGCTGCGCAATAAATGACCCATTAAACCGACGTCTCGAAGAATGGAGAAACAAAACGTGTGGCTCTTCACAAAGCCCATAACCCTAGTTAAGCCCTAGCTTCTAACTAGGGCTCGGGGGGGAGTAGCTGATATACCACAAACAGACACACCAATCACCTTGAGACACGTGTGCTTACAGAGCTGATAATCTCGGTCATACAGAGTAGTGACAACCTTCAGGGCATTCTCATGTATATATCATACATGTCACGACCCGAAACCCACCCTGTGAGGATCTCACATCGCGACCGCCACCCTCAGGCCCGGGGACCCTTGGGCGAAGGCTCACATAGGCAGCGGTATCGAATAGATGTGCGACATGCATTTTGCGGAAGCGTGAAAATCTTTTTCTTTTCTTTTCTTATTTTAAATTACGCACATCCGTCCAATACTGCTGCTTCATACATAGCATACATGGTTACACGTTCAGAGTATAACTAAAGCTTAAGGACTTGTAACATTAATACAATACATGTTCAGTTGCCCTGAGGGCTTAATACATATTCTTACATTGTCTACCAATACAAAATGTACTACTAGAGTTCATAGCTTTCTCAAAAGAACTACTTAAACATATCTTCCCAAGAACAGCTAGACACATCACCATCGTCCTCAAGACTCTGCCTGCTGTGAGTCACTTGAAAGGGGGATCCGAACAAAGTCCGGGTAAGCTAATCTAAGATTGTGAGCAATTCCAGTATTCGTCATGGGGTTTTCAATTAGTAGTGGTTTTTAGTACATAAGAGTTTGTAAAATAATCACCGCCAATTGTTCGTATACTTTGAATACAGAATATATGCATTCCTTAAAACATGTAGCTTTGAAACATTTAAAGTATTCAAGCTAAACTTATATATATGAACTTCAAAACATATAACATATCATGTATTTCTTAAATAAAGTATATAAAACTCAAAACATATGCATATTGAAAATGAGGGTAAAACCTGCTTCCATTCTCAAAACATAACATCTTATCACTTCTCTTAGTAGAATCTGTTTCAAACCAGACTCTCATATTACTTATAAATGGAGATATCTCATTTGCCTAGGGGATTAGATCCTGCTACCGGGCATTTCACATGACAAGTAAATGAGTTACAATGAGAACCCAAAATACTGACTATGTGGTTCACATGACAGGTCAATAAGTTCCAATGAAATCCAAAATACTGACTATGTAGTTCACATGACAGGTCAATGAATTCTGAGGAAACCTAAAATACTGACTATGTGGTTTTTGACAGGTCAATGAGATCCGAAGAAACCCAAAATGCTGCCTGTGTGCTTATGCACCATTATCTTATAAAACATTTATCATGTGACTTTTCTCATAGATACTTTTCATAACTTCGTAAAATCTTCGTATACTTGAAATAAGCAAATTCAGGATATTTAACAATAATTGCATTTTAACTAGACATGCAGAAATATATTTGAAGGAAAAACTATTGTGGGAAAAACCAAACACTGAGCATGTCACAATAGAGTTATAAAACAGAACAATTAAAAACTGAATCATGTAAATACTGAATTCGGAATTTCAAACATTTCACATCTTTGCATTTAAAACCTTTTTAAATCCATGGAGTTAAATCTCCACTTCAAATACAGGGTTACTCACCTTGGTCCTTTAGGGTTAGTGCTAATAATGCACTTTCCCACTTTCCTTGTAGTTCCTAAGAACAATTCATAAACATATCATCAACTTCACATTGATTGTTATATCATCTCGATATTCCTTAACTTATGCTTAAATCGTATTAGATCCTAAAACGATTTCATAATTTCATATGTACTTAACTTAACTCGTACTCTTAACCTATGACACAATTAATGTGTTGGGAATTGAATTTATTTCAATTTATACTCTTCTGGTAGCTCCATAAACTTTAATTTAAAGTTATTTATTTGACATGTTTACGTGTCGTGTCTTTTCATATTTCATTTTCTCGTATACGCCTTAGTATTAATACTTTGGTATTACTTTAATTTATAGTCATCTGACAGATTCTATTCATCAAATTTTATGTCTTTTTATTTTAGACATTTCTTTTGGTCGAATAGACTCTACCATTGAGTCCGGAGTGTCCAAGAAAGTCGGTTTAGGCCTTCCTAACATTTAATTCAGACTGTTATATGTAAAAGGACAAAATGGTCATTTACCGTTTTACGTGTCTCATTTTTTTGTACTTCTTTTCGTAATTCGTACTCCATTATTGAGTCCGGGATGTCTAAGAAAGTCAATTTAGACCTTCCTTGCTTTTAATTTGACTTTTGAGGTACTAGGGGTAATTTGGTCATTTTACCCCCTTACGTGTCTTTATGTTCTGGACTTCATCTCATGTCGTGGACCTCACCATTGGACTTAGAAGGTCCGAGATAGTAAGAATACACTAATAACTTGTTAATTTTGGACAAGGGGTATCTTGGTCATTTACCCCTTTACGTGTCTTTATTTTTTGGGCATCGTCTCGTAAAACGGACCCTATCATTAGTCTCAGAATATCCAAAATAATAACGATACACTATTCATATGTTTAATTTGGACTTCATTTGCTCCATATATGACCCAGGGGCAAAATAGTCATTTTACTTTATTTATTAAATAATTAAATAAATTATTTAATTATTTAATTATTTTCCAGGGGTCTAAGTGTATAAAATTTCCCTCAGTTGGGCCACAGTAGCATTTTTTAGAAATTCTGGGGTCAATCCGTAACTAACAAAAGCTTTGGTTTATTTAATTTTAAATAATTTATATAAACCGATGGGTTCGGTCCAATTTGAAGTGAACCGGTCCGGTTCAGTTGCAAACCAACCAGTCTGGTCGGTTCTTGACATAATGCTGACATCATGATGACGTCAGCCCTAATGTTTTAAAACATTAAAAACAAAACGTCACCGTTTACATAACTTGTGACCCGTTGGATCCGGTTTTGACCTAAACCCGTAACCGACCCGTAATCCGACCCGAACAGTGTCGTCTTCCTCACGAAGTCGACACTGTTGACTGCAAAACCCTAATTTTTTTATTCGAATTTCGTGGCATTTTACCACTCCATTTTCTCTGTTTTCTTTCCTAATAAACTCCTAAAGTCGTAAGGCATTGTTTTGCATTGATTTAGAGGCTCAAATAAGGCTCAGTTGCTCGATCCAGGTTTCGATAACCAGAACTACAACTCAACGGTTCACACTCATTTCTGAATTATTTTTCGTAAGGTTGGGCTTATCTTGTTCCTCAGTTCAAGGGGTTTCATTCCCCATTCGTGAAAGTGGATTTAACACAGAGTTTAGAGGTTTGGGTTCCAAACCCGTAGCCTGTAACTCACCATATAGGGTCCATTTCTTGAGCTTTATGGTCGCGGTCATATGTTTTTAGCATGTTGGTAAGGTCTAGTGAAGGGCTTGACTACCCAAAATTCGTTTGGTAAACGTTGGTTCAGACCTGCTATAAGCAAGGTCTTCAATGGCTGCCTTAACTGGGTTTCGTGTTTTTAACCGTTTTAAAGCCAAAACTTCATCCTTAAACGAGTCTAAATACATTTTAAATGTCACATATATAAAATCAAAGCTTAAATCAATTTATACATAGAGAAATTCTAGAGAGAGAAAAATGATAACTTTGAACATTTCTCACATTTTTGCTATGGTTTGATCCTCCTTCACCTCTGATTTTCTCCCTTAGCCTCTTAGTTCTTCTTCTGATTCACTTCTTAAGAAGCAAGCATGCTTGCATGCTTTGCTTTTAAAGAGAGGCAACCGACCTCTCTCTCTCTCTTCTCTCTCTCTTCCATTCGTAGCCCTACTTCTAGCCTGCATCTTTCTCTTCTCAATAACTCCCTATCCCATCTCATAAATTTTTCTTTTTCTCTTTTCTACTTTGCATTAAATTTGTAAGATATTTGGTGTATTATATATGTCTATATATATCTATATATATATATATATATACACACACATACACTTACACATGTTGGGAGACACACACCAGCCGACACACACACCCACTTGCACATACTGTTCACACACTTTATGATTTGCATATATTTATTTATTTATTTTTATTTTATTCATATACATACATGCATACATACTTGATTACATATATATACACATACTTGGCTCATATACACATACATATAGATATTTATATATTAAATATATTTTATCTTGGGTACATGTATTTATAGTTATACATATACTCACTTTTATACACTTTATAACATACACACACAATACACCATAAAGTGTGTGTTTGTGTGTTCAAATTTATTTAATTATAATTAGAATTAATGATTTCATATAAATAAATAATTATTTCTTTATTTAATTAATTATTTCCTTTGGTGTAAATATTTTTACACTAATTTTCTTTAATCTCGAAATACGTGTCATATGACCTGGTATCTCGGGTCGGGATATTACAATACAGAGCCGATAAACTCGATCATACAGAGCAGTGACAGCCTTCAGGGCATTCTCATATATATATATATATATATATATATATATATATATATATCCTATAGAGCCGATAAACTCGGTCATACAGAGCAGTGACAGCCTTCAGGGCATTCTCATATATATATATACTACAGAACTGATAAACTCGGTCATACAGTACAGGCGGAGCCTCCAAGGCATTCTCATGCACATATCCTCCAGACCTTATGCTCTGGGCAATATTCACTCAGTATTACATATGGTTCCGACCTTATGGTTTCCTTAACAACTGCCAAGCAGGGAATAAAGAAATAATCTTCAACAAGGAAACTACTAACTATGATTATCTCTATCTACGACACAATACTCCACAAGGTAACTGCAATCTCCGTTGATCAAATCCCTATATTCATGGCACCGAATCCTAATCAACTTAGGAAGGCCACATTCTATAAATTAAACCCTAGAGGTACGCTTTATTTTTATGCTCATTCTTTGACTTTCAATACAGTCTTTTCAATTCCGTTTACTTACTTAAGCATCGGAGCGGCTAACGCTGGAGCCAATCCGGTGGTCCTTTGATCCCCTTTCTGGGTGTTCTACAGGTCACGGAGCCCACACTTATTGCGAGTCGAAAAGTGCAGCATCAAGATGAATGTGTGTTAGGAAATTTTTGTCATCAATATATCATGGTGTTCTTGCAATTAGTGTCTCCATCTAAATGTCTATATTAATATCATTACTATCTATTTTTCCTCCAAGAAATTTTTTCACCGTTCGTTCTCCAAAAGGTCAGATAAATCTCTACATGCTGTTAAGGGTAAAAATATTATAAGTACATAAATAAGAAACAATATTACAAAGTTGCGGCTGTAATTCATCTTATATAGTCCCCGGATCTCATTCCTTTAATAGAAAAAAGAAAGAAAGAGAAAGTAAAATAATTCACAAAAAATAATTAAAAAAAATTAAATTTTGATGCTTTAATACCATTTTTTCATTGGAGGCATTCAGAGATTACATGGGAAAAAAAAAAAGTTACTAAGTAACTGGAGATGTCATCACAGCTCAAAATGCAAAAATTCACTTATATAAAATAAGGTCAGAAACAAAAAAATTAAAATTTTTCTAAATGCTTGTGAGAAAAAGTAGTCTCATTTCAGTGCAATGTAAAAAGAGATTGACTCATTCAATTTTCATGTGACTTCTAAATATCCACAAAAAAATTTTTATTTTTCCCACAAAAAAAAAACTTATTCCATAGATTTTATAAAATGACATCATTTGCATATCTTATCAGTTATCACCCTTTTAGGTATATATAATTCTATCCTTTTGCAATCACTTGTCATATGTTATATTATGAATGTAAAGTTTCAAATATTATGGAAAAGTATATGCCAGTTTTTCATTTCCATGGGACATTTGAATGCCTCTATACTTATTCGCAATCTTTTAAGTAAGTGTGCAATGCATATTAGTTCGATTCCCATAACCCATATTGGGGTGCGCACACAATTTTTAGTCACAAAATTTTGCAGTAATAGAGAGGAAGACACTTGCATTAGGCCAATTAAATAGGTAATTACTAAGAAGATACATAATTTACATTTTCTTTATAGTGGGATATCATCACTGCACACTTTTTCTGATGGAAAAGTTGTTTATTTCCAAATAAGAACTTGCCCCAAGTATGATTTACACAGAATTCAATTTGAAATTCAGGTACATATATTCTCAGTCACCGGTCTTATTTGTTCTATTAAATGAATTTATCATTGTATATATAGTGAACAGTGAGATTCTATGCAACTCAACTCTTGAGTCTTAATTATTCTACTGGCACATATATATGACAACAAACAATCAAGTGAAGGCTCAATGTACTGAGAGGACTATCATTTTATTTGCTAAAATTGCTTCAATGGCAGGATTTATATAAGTCTAGAAATATAGATTTATGGAGGGAATTTGTGTTTGGAGAAGGATCTGATTATTAAGGGTAGGTTAACAAATGTACTTTCATCTTCTCACATACTGTTTTTTAGGTATTCTTGCCATAAAGTTTGCCTATTGCTCATCCTTGTTCTTGTTTATTATTTGCACTTCTGATATTCGGCATCATACTAATTTTTGTACAGCTAGTTGATAATAGCTTTATTTCCAAGATATAGAGATATGAAATGTAGAGATCAGAAAAATTATGGTAAATTTTTCATTTTTGCCGATAGGGCACTATTCATGCACTGTTTGTTGGTAGGGCATTACATATACATCATTTAGATATAAGTCTTGTTTAGAAGTGTATTTTGAGTATATCATAGAAGAGAAATATGCTTAAAATACTAAAATACACCTTCTGTGAGAATTTGAGCCTAATCGGAGATAGTTTGAAAAATGGACCATAAAGGGCATTTCTAGTGGACACGGCCGCACCCTGTCACGACCCGAAACCCACCCTACGTGGATCTTGAGGACGTGATACCAGTTGGCCACCTTGTCAGTTTTCTCCACCGATAATGCGACCAACCAAAGGCAATTCCTGAACTTTACAATGAATTGCATTTTAAATGTAGGGTCAAAGCAACGGAAATTAAAACCTTTTTAAATTGAAAATGCAACTCATCCATACACATCAGAGCACGTCTAGAATTAGTCACCAAATTTCTCTAGAGTATCAATACACATGTTCTAATGCATCCATTTTATATCAATGAATTACTTAAAGCGGAAGTTACACCAATACAGTTCAGCTAATCAAACTCATCTCCAATGATCACAATCAGAATGTCTCCATGTACAATTTAATCATAGTGATCCAATGTACTAGACTAACCTCATCACTAATGATGTAATATTATAATACAAATTGTGAACTTAACCTTATAGAGTACGTAGTCAACTTAACTTAGAGTTCACCTCGTCAGTGTAAATCATATCTGCTTCACTAGTTCTGCTAGTTAGTTTAGTAAGTAAATTCCTTGCTTTGCCATGGGTTAGGGTTAGTTCACAAGGATATAGAGGAAGGGATAACAGATACATACACAGCCAGTCACTAAGATATAACAACAATGACCCGAGGGTCCAGAAAGGCTTATTCCCACAAGGAATAATATAAGAGAGAATCAGTCAAAGAGATCCAGCTCAACACAATAAATTGCTGCCACCAATAATACGTCAGCCAATTGAAAGTATTCCATGCTTGCAAATAATATGATCATTTAGAGGGTGTAAAATATGATCATCCAACAATGCAAAACGTTAGTATCGAATTCTAACAGAACATATGCGTAACAGAACGGGGCCCGGCATACCCCCAGAACACGCATATTCAGGTCCGCCTCTTTTTCTTGGGCTAGCTAAATAGCGCTAGAGCTCTTTTACTATAAGTCCCGAAGGACACACACAACATGTCCCAAAGGACACAACAGACCCCAAAAGGTCCTCCCCGCATCTGGGAATAGATGGGCCGTTGTGACTGAGCACAACCCCCGGGCTCATGCCGAATATCATGATCAATAATTTCCACACAGGATATACAATCATGTGAAATGGCCAAAACCTCGTTCAACGAGACATAAGTTTGTGGATCAATAAGATTTCCATCAACAAGATATATCACAAGATCACGGCATGGTATATATGATGGTGCAAATATGCTCAAGTATCCACAAGTTAAGATCACAACATGATATAGATAAATAAGTCGAACCCAAGGTACAAGCATGAACAAATAATCACAAGTCGATTGGCATCAATCAAGGAGATCAGGTTCACTGGGCAATCACCAATAGATTGG
This sequence comes from Nyssa sinensis, assembly GCA_008638375.1. Lineage (NCBI taxonomy): Eukaryota > Viridiplantae > Streptophyta > Magnoliopsida > Cornales > Nyssaceae > Nyssa > Nyssa sinensis. The sequence continues at coordinate 23,696,880 of CM018046.1, forward strand.
CATCAATCAAAGAAATCGGGTTTATGAGATAGGTAATGGAGTACCAGTTTGGCAACATATGCAAATAAATATGACTGGCTGAGGAAGGACCACATAACAAAGTTCAGATTTACTTACCTCGGTTCTTTAGTGTCATATTCCCCATTTACAAATACTCTAATGATCTCCAAATACTTCAGGCATATCCTTGCATAGCCTGAATAATCATCATTAATTACAAACATATCAGAATTCATTCATTCATGTCTTATTCATTATCATAAGAGTCTATCAAATGGCCTAATTAAGTTCATTGGCCTATTACCCACTCATTGAGTTTCAACTTATGTTATTAAATTCCTTAAATAGGCTTAGCAGCTGTCCGAATAATGTTTTAAGTCATTTTGACTCCAGTCGTTATCAATTAAGCACTTATTTGCCCTTAGGGGCAAAATGGTAATTTTGTCATTCTTGCCCCGGACCCTATCATGGTCCTTAGAATAGTCCACATATCGTATATATAAATTTTTGAGTCCTTTGGACTTCATTTGGTATCTATTTTTTATCATCGGGACACATCGGTCATTTTTCATTTTACACGTTAACTATTCTGGAGTCATATTTAGCCCTTCGATTTTCATAATTATGCTTATGATAATTCATTAGATCAGATTGACCTTTATTCGGCCTCTACTTTGCACTTACCATGCTTAGGGGTATTTTGGTCATTTTACGTTTCGTGAAATTCTAACCCCGATTCATCATTTAATGATATGTACAGTTTCACGAGTGTTTGGGCTTTCATCGGTATCAATTTTGTCCAATTTAGAATTTATTCGAGTCTCGTATAGCATTAGGGACATTTTGGTAATTTCACATGCCATAGCTAATTTTCAGGACCTCAGTGCATAAAATGGACCTCACCATTAGGTCCAGAATGTCCGACATAGTTAAATTGGACTATCTTTTGTGTTTAATTGGCCGTGGGTATCATTAGGGGCAATTCAGTCATTTACCAATTGCGTGTCTATATGTTTTGGAACTTGGTTTCACAAATCTGACTCCACCGTTGAGTCTAGAATGCCCAACATAATCAAAGTGAACTATCTTTTCTTTTTATTTGGCCCTACGAATCATTAGGGGCAGTACAGTCATTTATCATTTACGTGTCTTTATTTTTCAGGGCTTAATTTTTCAAATTGGACTCCACCATTGAGTCCAGAATGCTTGAAATAGTGAAAATACACTGTTTACTTATTTAATTTGGACTTCGTTTGACTCATTTAATGTCCAAGGGTAAAATAGTAATTTTACCTAATTAATAAAATAATTAAAATAATTATTTTATTATTTAATTATTTTTCGGGGGTTTAAATGCATAAACTTTTCAGAAGTTGCGCCAGAGTTTACATATCTAGAACTGGTGGGGTTAGAATGTAACTAAGTAAAATTTTGCTTCAAATCCTTTCAATCATGCCCTTGGACTGGTTGGTTTCCTAAACAAAACCCTAGACCGGTCCTTAATCATAGTGAACTAGCCGGTTCACCCTCCTTCAAAAAACCAGAATACAATGTTCCTGTTAACCCCAATTGGCCCCTTATTCACGGTTTGGTTTATTCTAAAACTGAATTCCAATTTCTTATCTCAGAAACCAAACAAGCTGATTTCAGGTTTTAAATTAAAACACCTTACTCAAAACAGTGCTGTCTTCACTTAACCTTTTATGAGGCGGGTCGGGTCCCGGCCTGATCCCGAAGTCTGGCTCGTACTGTTCCGACCCGAACCCGAAACTGACCCGAAGTCTGGCCCGCACTGTTCATCGTCTTCCTCTTCTCCCCCCCAGTTTTGCCCTAAATCCCGATTTCATGTTTTCTCAATTTCGTGACATTTTAGGTACGGATTCCCTCTGTTATTGCTTCCAAAACATTTCTGGAAGTCAAGCCAACATTTTGGCATTCATTTGGTGGCTCGAAACTACGCATGGAGCTCGGTCCATCACCATTATCGCGGGACCTGCAACTCCACCGTATGCCGTCATTTCTCAACCAAATCCTTCTATATTCGATTCATGGTGATCCACGAATCAGGGGGCACAAGTCCCCATCAACAAAATCAGGTTTAATCGAGGTTTTGGTGAGGTTGGGTTTTAAACCCGAACCTGTAACTCGTGGTTAGAGGGTCTTCCTATGTGATTTTGGGTCGCGGATCAGTGTTTTTGAGATGCTAAAAGAGTCTAGATCAGGTCTTGAGTGTCAAAAACAGGTTTCTTGCAGATCATTTCAGACCTGCTGCAGGGAAGGTCATCTATGGCAGATTTTTACGGTTTGGTGTGTTACGAACCCTATTGGCCTTCCCAATCGATTCCTGATATTACTAGGGTCCAAAATAATCCCAAGCATGCAGTTTACAGGGTCCAAAACATCCGAAAACAGTGGCAGATTCTAAACAAAATTTCAAACAGTTTTTGGAGTTTACCTTTCAGACAGTGGTTCCCTCTCTTCCTGTGGCTTGATTCTGATTCCTCTCAAGCCCCTTGAGCACTTCCATGTGAAGCTTAGAAACACATGCATGCATACACAATTTCTCACACAATATCTATAATACCCCGACCTAGACTAGCACGTATATCGAGGCAGACTGGGTCGGGTAGCACTATCAGTTGTAACCTGATATGTTTAAACTCTATATTCTGACATCACATATGACCTTAGAACGTGAACAGTATCAATTACACAGTCAGCATTGGGCAATGCCCGAGCAGCCTAGAACTATACCTCGTAATGCGCACACGCACGTAAACCCATGCATATATACATGCACCCATGAACGTAGACCATAAAATATTGGTGTATACATACGTGCCCGGAGTTTAGTATATACGTATATATATGGGCATATAGGTATGTATAAAATATGTATAATCATGAGTTTATACATGTATATATATATAATGTATTATACCATATATATATGTGTATATTAAATGAAAGAAAAAAGGGGAAAGAAAAGAAAGTGAGCAAAAGGCTGTTACCAGCCGTGCAAGTGTGTGTAAGTGGGTGAGGGTAGATATATATATATATATATATGTGTATATATATATATGTATGTATATATATATGTATCAAGAGGTGTGTGTGTGTACGGTTGTATGTGTGTGAAATAGTTGAGTGTATAACACTCAATAGAGAGTGGTGGTGACAGAAAGTGGGTGTTGGAGTGTGTAGGGAGATCTCAAGGCATGGTTAGGTCTGACTAAAGAGAGAGAGAGAGAGAGAGAGAGAGAGAGAGAGAGGGAGGGCAGGTGATGAGTACACATATACAATGTGCACGGCTGAATTTGAAAGCGAAAAACAAAAGAGAAAAGAGTGTTTCTAAATGAGAAAGAAGGGGAACAAGTCTGGAGTAGAGGCGCGAGGAAGAGGGGCTCAACACCAAGGGAATCCGAAATTTGGAGTTAAGCCACTGTTTCTGTTTCATAATTTTATAGCATGATTCGATTCATTCTAATCATAGGGTCTAAACAAGCATGAAAAATGGCGTTGATAGGAACAAACCGTACCTCATTTGGTTCACAAATGAGGGAGAAAATCCTAGTTGCAGGTTCGTTGGATAATCTGGGTTCCATAGATTTTATGCTTAAAAGCTTGGTTTAAGTTTATAAAAATGAGCCCCAATAGTGCAGAAAACATTTAGGGTGAGATTTAAATGGAAACCGTGACCTAAAAGTCACAAAAATGGAAATGAAGGTTTGACCAAAAAATCGGCCGGAGATAATTGAACCCATATTCGTGAAGATCAAGAAGGTCTTGATCAAAACGGAGGATGGATTCATGATCCCCATGTGGTGGGGAGTAAAACGACATTCAAAACGGGAGGAAAATCCATCGGAAGTCGATGACAGTCGCCGGAGAAGACGACTGTGTACAACTGGAACCCTACCAGAGTACTAGGGAAGACGACCGTGAAGTCATGAGGCAACCGGGTTAAATTTAAACCGGATCTGCGTTCGGATCGGGTCGGGACCCGACCGAAAATGAAATGGGAAATGAAACTATGTCATTTTATATATTAGATTTTAAATAAATTGGGACATTTGGTTACAGGGATAGGAAATGTAAAAATCTGAGTTTGGGCTTATCCAAACCGTGGATAGGGTAGGAACCAGGATATTGGAATCCAGTTCTTTGGAATGGACTGAACCGTTTGGTTCAGTAAAGGGGCAGACCGGTTTAGGGTTTTTGGTTGTGAACCAACTGGTTCAGACCGCAGGTTTGGGAAAGTGTAAACCGGCCCCAAATGTTTTAAGAAATGTCACTGTGGCCCAAACAGGAAAATTAATAAAATATTAATTTTTACAAAAAATGCCCCTATTTCAAATATGGGTCAAACGAAGTCCAAACGATGCAAATGAATAGTCAAAATTTATTATCCCGGACATTCTGAGTCCAATGATGGGGTCTATTTTACGAGACGGGACCCCAAAGGATAAAATAATGTAAAAGTGCAAAATGACCATTTTGCCCTTTTTAGTACAAAAGTCCAAATGGAATTCTGCGAAAGCCTAAACCGACTTTCTTTAGCATTCCGGACTCAATGGTAAAGTCTAAATTAGTATTTGAGATACTTATGATAGAAAGGCATAAAATTTGATGAATAGAATTTATTCTGAAACGTAATTACTGATATATAGGGAACTCGAAAGGCAAGAGCACGCTCACGGATTTCTGACATAAAATCACGATAGAGGTAAGTGGATCACTCTCTCTTACATGTGGTGTTTCCACAAGCCAAGTTTATTCTTTTACTGCCAAACTCGTACTCTTAAATGTATTGATATCCTTGTGTTCCACAATTCGATATTTTTCTATCTTGTGGACATTTGATTGACTGATGTATCATTGTTATCATGTTTCACTGTGCCTTGAAAGTACCACATGTTATTGCTATCCACAATGTGATATTGTTCTATCTTATGGACATTGATTGACTACTATATCGTTGTTATCATGTTGAACCATGCCTTGAAAGGCTTACTGTTGTATCCTTATTGAATGAATGATATTCCATTTTTATATTCTATGGAATTACTTATGATCATGACATGTTTATAAACACGGGAGTTGTGCTCAGTCACAACACCCATCTGATGCTATCTGATTGACTGGGACCTACGAGTCAAGTTCGTGAACGGACAAATGACAATTCACTGGAATTCACTGGGGGGTATGCCGGGCCCCAAAAGATCGAGGGTCTGCCAAGCCCTGACACAGAATAACAACATCTCTTATGACTGACAGAACTTGATTGTTGAATGGCACTATCCCTCATGATTCTTCAAGTCTCGAGGGACTTGCATTGATTGATTTGATTGTGATCGGTTCATTGTGGCAGTACTTCATTGTTGTTATATTATCATTGAATTTCTTCATATTGCTATTACACCCAATACTTCTGATTGTGTATTGTGATTACTGTTCATTGGCCCTCGTGGCAATTGTTTCCATTGGCCATCGTGGCAATTGTTTTCATTGGCTATCACAGCATCTCATTCTCATGATTGGCTATCATGTTCTCATATGAAATTGTATTCATTATTGATCATCGATACTAGTGTTGGAGATCTGCATTTACTTACTGAGCTTTGTAGCTCATTCCACCCCACTTACCCCCCATTTCAGGTAATGACGCTGCGAGACCCCAGTAGGAGTCTAAGAGCGTAGGGGGACATTTTGAAGTACTGTACCAGTCTATGTTAGTTCTCCCATGTATTCACCACCCCCGGGTGCTGGTTACATTTAGTTCTCATTTTGTCTTATGTAGAACTATGTCATGTATTTAATAGACTTCCGTTATTTAAATTATTTAAAAGACTTCCGCTGGATTACTGTAATTGATAAAGACTTCCGTTGTTCATTGTTTAAAATTTTTAGTACATTGCATATTAGTACTATGATACAGGAATGGAAAAAATAGGGACGGCCTTTGGGTCAGCCCCGCGGCACGAGATCCGCATAGGGTGGGTTTCGGGTCGTGACAATATCTCTCTAGCAGCCCCCTCTTTCTTTCTCTCTCTCTCTTTCTCTCTCTATTTCTCTAGTCTGCCCCATCATACACCCACGCAACCTTACACATTTACTACACCACATTGCTACACTACCCATTCAAAGGCTCTCCTGCCACACGCAACCCTCATTTTCTCTTTTCCTACACTCAACCCTCTCCCCCTAGATAAGTTATCATCATTAGGTCTCATATATAGGTATAGGCATATATATATATATATATATACACCTATTATTGTAGGAAAACAATGGGGGAAGGTGGGATTCAATGAGGGGCTGCCACCTCATTGTTAATATTCAAAACTTGGACCTTATATATTGTATATGTATATATATTATATGTATAATAAAGAACAAAAGTGCTTGTAGCCAAATGGTAAACGTTTTGGGATTAAGTTTTCTTGCTCTTTTGGGTCAAGGGTTCAAGACTTGTCCATTGCATTTTTGGCCCTTTTTCTATGTTTTAACTTAAGGCCTTGTTTGGCTATCGAAATTTTATATTTTGCCCCAAACGATTCAAATCAACATTTTACATCGCTTCTTTGTGCATTTAATCGTTTTACTAGTCCATTGTAATTTATCGAAAAGTTCTGATAAATTTTTTTAATTATTTGTTATCTTTTTTCTAATTAATAATTAGCGGACTAATTATTAATTAATCAGGTCGGGGTGTTACACACCCGCCCAGAGGCTAAAATAAATTTTTTAGAAAAATATTATTTAAAATAATTTTAAAAACTTTGGTTTAAAAAAAATGTCGAATTGAGGTGTTTCGGGATGGGTTGTAGTGTAACGGGGTCCCGAACTCATTAAGGGCAAAATGGTCTTTTCACCCCTTGGCCCCTTTACTATAAATAGGACCTTTTGTTTTAAAATTATAGAATATTGGTCTGAGAAAACACAGCAAGTCATGCATGAAGGAAAAGGTGAAGAAAACCTAAGTTTTTTTAACTTTCTACCTTCCAAAACTTATCTCTAGGCTTGGAATTTCCCAGGGCTTCCTTGTAGGAAGTTGTTCCCCACGTCAAGGGTTACATTCTTACCAATTGCTTTGGCTGGACAGTGAGCAAAAGTCCCTAGAGTTGAGAAAAACCCTTCTAGATATGATATTTTGCTAAGTAAAGAATAGGGTTAAGTTTAGGATTATTTTTATATGTTGATTGTATGATTTACATGCTTACTTGTTGTTAGAAAATCACCTAGCATATAGTTACTTTGAAAACCTAGGGTTGGTACCTTGCGTACTTATGTATTCTTTAAAAATTTGGTGAAGTGATGAACATGTAACTTAAATATATGTATAATTCATTGCATTCGAGCTTATGCTCATGTAGACAAAGTCTTGTAATTTAAAAGTTATGGTTGCTCAATGTATTGGTACTTTGTGTATTTGTGTAATCTTTGAGAATTTGTTAAGTTTTGAACATGTAACATGATTATATGTGTAATTGATTGGATTATACGCTAAGTTCATGTCGACAAAGTTTTGTGGTTTAAAAGTTATAGTTTTCTTTATGTATGATGCATTATTTAAGGCATACCTACCCCATGTGTTTGATAAATGTCTTATTGAAATTGCATAAAAAAATCAAGGCATCTTGGCATAGGTGAATCTTTGAAACATGGCATGTGTTGAGCACTTTGGTGCTATGCATTATGAAAGTGTAAATCTTGTGGCGAAAAACCCAAAATCTAGCCAATGATTGGTAATCGCTAATCAAACGGGAGAGTGCCCGTGAAACGAGACATATAAGTGGTACTCGCAAATCCAACGGGGAAGGACCGTGAAACGAGATATGTGTTGGGCATAGAGTTGGATGTGTGAGTCATGCATATTGCCATTACATTACATTTATGAATTGGAAGACATATATATTATAAATGTACACTTTGCACATGCCACACCTTAACTTTTGTTCTTTATATTAGCATTATGTCATACAAGTCGTCGTGCTTACCCTTTATGGGATTACATATTACAGATGAGGTTCCCGGTACTTGAGACTTGATGAAGTTATTGGAGCACGAAGGAGAAAATGGATTTTGAAGCATATTTGGCCTAAGGGCTACATTTTGTATATATAGGCATAAACCTAAATAACTTGTTTTTAATTTGGAAAATGGTGGACTATAGGCCTTGAACTATTTTGTAATGTAAGGGTTTAAACCCAAATGACAAATAGGGTATTTTTGTTTAATGTGCATCACATGTATATGTTAAGAACAATAGGTGTGTTCAATTTTTATAAACTTGTGGCCATCGAGTGATGGTGGATTGTGCATATACTTGTATATATAAATTGTTGTAAAATATTAGGTGAAAAATGCTTAAAAAATAAAGGAAACCATGTCAAAATTTTATGAATTAAAAAGGGTTGTTAGGTGTATAAAATGCCCATATATAAGTGGGAAAAGTGCCAAAAAGTGAGGATTAAGAATCTTGAGGAAGTATGTTAAAAATTAGAAAAATCAACTTGCAACACTTTGAAAAAAAACTTTAGAAAAGGGAAAAATCAAGTTGCAACAAATACACTGTTGCAACAGTGCAGCAGCCCGCGCACCCACGCACACGAGCGTGCCGAGTGCCTCGAGCTTTTGCCGCTCACCCACACTGCACGCTAGACTGCCCCTCCGCGCACACCCCTACCACTGCGCCCCCTCATGCGCGCCCAACCTGACACCCCCTTGACACCAGCCGTTGGCCACCCTTTTGTGTCATGTTTGGCTACCCTTTTGGGTCATGTATGGCTATCCTTTTGAGCCATGTTTGGCCACCCTATTGGGCCATGTTTGACCAATCCTTAGGCCATGTTTGACCATCCTTTTGGGCCATGTTTGACCACTCTTATGAGCCATGTTTGGCCATTTCCTTATACCACCTTAGGTAGGATTTTTGCCTTATTCTTGGCCTATGTCTCAGGGCACACTACAAAAAAATAGCTTTTTTGCAACGCACATTATTTGTGATTCGCAAAATGCGTCGCCAAAAGGCCCTATTAGCGATGCCCATGGCATGCATCGCTAAAAACAAGGCAAAAAGGTTTTTCCGAGCAAAAAAAAAGGCGCGAAGCTATTAGCAACGAAAAATAATTTATTAGCGACGCACAGTACGTCGGTAATATTTAGCGACACACATGTAGGCGTTGCTAATATTTGTATTAGTGGAACGACGTCGTTGTGAAGATGTTTTTGTGACGCCCAAGTACTTTTTAGCGACGCGCACTGTGCGTCACAAAAAGTACTCCATTTATACGACCCCTGGTTTTCTTGTTCTCTCTTTTGCTCCCTTATTCTTCCTCTCTCTCGATCAGATAATAGGCGGTTATTCTCTCTCTCGTTCAGTGACAGTTTCATTTAATTGGGTTGGCTATTCTCTCTCTCTCTCGCTCTCTCACTCAATCGTATTCTGTCGAAGTAAATTGATTGTCGAAGAACTGTTTGATCTGATCCTGTGGTGCGAGTTGCCGTGAAAAATCGATCGAAGTAGAAATAGATTGATTTTAGCTGATTCTTGATCGAAAACAAGGTTGATTTTCTTATCTCTGATCTGATTCTTGATCTGATTTTGTTCATGATATGTAGATTCGATGGGTAAAAATTTAGATTTTTTCACTCAATGTGTTTGGATTTGAATTTTCATATTAAACCTAATTTTTTCTCCTCTGTTCGCTCTAATATTTCTCCCTTCATATCCCTTTTGTTTCGTCATTTCCATGTTTTGTGACATATTGATAGTATGAAAATTGTTTACAATTATATTAAGGCTGTCATTTTCATGTTTTGTGACATATTGATAGGATGTTTTAACTATTAAATGACTTAAAAAATTAGAAATAAAGTGATTGTGATAAATAAAGATTCAATTCCGATACCATACAATGATTACTGTCTCACACAAATTTGAACTTACAGTAGTATTATTTTTTTATAATCATTTCATGATACCAAGATTGCTTACTGATTGTGCCTTTAATGTTTGAGAAAATCCCATTTTCAAGTTTAGGAATTTTAGGTGATGCCATTATGTTGGCTTGTAGAAGTTTGGCGGATTGGGGCTAATTGTATTAGGTGGTGGTGTTTGTGTTGGGTATTATTGGGCTCAGTTCATCAGTTACTTTGTTGGTGGCAGGAAGTCAAATTTAAGAAAACAAATCAAGGTAATATTAGTTCCTATTGCTATTATGTGGTCCATTTAGAGGTTGAGAAATGAGTGTGTATTCAATGGTTGTCAACCTGATTGGTCGGTCATGAGTGAGGTTATTAAACTAAGATTCACATCTAAGAGTAACAATAAGTTGGAAGATTGTCATTACTTAGCCAATGATTTCATGTTCAATCTTCAGCAACTAATGGTGGCTTTCCAAGGCAGCGGTTTTTGGTAAGCAGTTATGGCAATCACCTAAGGTTGGGGAGTCTCAGTTGTCGATGCAATGTGGAATACATGAAGTTAGTTTGTTTTTCGTTTGATTTCAATGGATTTTTTCTGGGCACAATAGTTAAGATTAGTGTACGTATGTATTGTGATGTGTTTGTTTGTTGGTATCTTGCCAACTTTGTTTGTCATAATTGTGGGCTGATGCTACATATGATTTGGTAAGTTTCATTATGCTAACAAAGTTGGGATAATGTTGTCTCCCTGTAATGTCTTTAACATCTAGTTAGCATGTGTTTCCAGAAAAATTCTTCAATAAGTTCAGTATAGTTATGTGATAATGTGTTTATGTAAGAATATTATGTCATATGTAATATGATTCACATGTTTTTAGTTAGACATAGTATATGTGATACATTGTTATTAAAATGTCACATTAATACATAGTGTAATGGTCTCACCCAAAAATACCTTGTGTCCCAACCCAACTTAACTCAACTATAGCCTATATGGCTACCTAGGTATCCAATTATTTTTTCAAAGTTATTTTAAAATAAAACCAAATTACTCAAATTCATATCGTAATCGGTTTGATTAAAGACTTGTTTTAACTTGGGTTGTAAAATAAATAAGTTAAATTTAAATATATTTTAAAATTCATTAATATATTAATGTCTAACTTGAACTCGACTCGATAAGTTATTAAGTAATCTAATATGATATAAAATTTAAAGTTACTCAAACGTGACTTGCTATTTATTCAATTAGAGACTCGTTTAAGATTCGTTTGATAAACAAATAAACCAAACTTGATTATAATTTGAAATTCATTTATTTTAGCAAGTTAAACTTGAACAACCCACCACTCGGCCGAGTTTGATATCTTTAACAATCCCAAATGCTACTTAAGAGCTGTTCTAACCCAATAATCATTTGAGCTGCTATTTTCAAAATTTTGATCGGTCACTTAAAAGAAAGTTCCAATAACTTACCAAATATTCATTCATAGCACAAATTAACCATTTGGGTAAACAATCATTATCACTACATGGGTACTCATTATGATAAGTCACTTACAAAACAATAGTCCTAATTATCATTAATAAAAGACTATTTTTTTTTAAATGATAAAAGGGAGAGGGAAATTAGAACTCACACTAGTCTTTAACCAACTAGGATAGGACTCGAGTTTTAGATAAATAGTGGAAATCCCCCCTAAGATAACCATTTAGGCTTTTGTTCATTATCGCCAAATGGGTACTCATTATGATAAGTCACTCACACAACAATAGTCTTAATTATCATTAATAAAAGGCTATTTTTTAAAATGATAAAAGTGAGACAGAAATTATAACTCACACTAGTCTTTGACCAACTAGGATAGGACTCGAGTCTTAGATAAAAAGTGGAGATCCCCCCTAAGATAATCATTTGGGATTTTGTTCATTATCACCAAATGGGTACTCATTATGATAAGTCACTCACAAAACAATAGTCTTAATTATCATTAATAAAAGGCTATTTTTTTAAATGATAAAAGTGAGAGGGAAATTATAACTCACACTAGTCTTTGACCAACTAGGATAGGACTCGAGTCTTAGATAAATAGTGGATATCCCCCCCCCCCCCCCAAGATAACTATATATATAGAGTCTAGGTGATAAGCGAGTTGACTTGAAAGATGTGTTGTAAATTTGAAAATTTTGAGTTCAATTCACTATATTTACAATTCTTGGAATTTCTGGGTTAGCTCATGAGTAATAAGTGAATTAGTCTGACAAAACTAAAATATTATGTTATTGAAAAAATATGTATATATAATAAAACAACATGAACAAATGTAATAAAAAGATTTATTTAGTTCAAAAAAATTAAGAAATCTTTTATGCCTCAATTGAATAAATTTTGCAATGAAAAAGCATCAGTATTCTAGATAAATTTTTGGGATTACCAATTTTAACCTTAAAAATATAAAAATGAAAAAATAAAAATAAAAAGACACATTTCTCCTAGAACACATTTATCACATTTACGTATATGATTATACTTTATATACATTACACACATACACACACTCACATATAATTTTTGGAACCATTTTACCTTGCTAGTCAGTCCGACAACTCACACCCTATGTATGTATTGGATCAGATGAGTTTTGGCGAGAAGAGATTCCAGTTCTCTTTTCTCCTATATTACATGTTGATGCGCCTTTTCAGCAGGGCCACTGTGAGCGTGTCCTAATTTTTTTTTTAGGGATTACTTCATGAAAAAAAAAAATTTGGTGATTGTTTTGTAAGTTAGTAATTACATTCATATAAGGCTAACCCCATTCGGGAGTCATTTTCATCACATGTGTATCTTGTCACGAAATTTAATCGTGATTGGGCTCGTGTGTATGAAAATCAATTCTTGAATTGTCTAGAGAGGACAGTTCGGGAATACATAAATCTGCATTGCAATTAATAGCGCATGCTTGAATATTCCACTATGACAAAATTTTAGCACGATCTCCTATTGTTCTCTAGGTATATATTTAGGCATGCTAACGTCTATCTCGTATACTTGGAGAACCATGGGGAGATGCTGCCAAAATTTTGTCCAAGTGGAATCAAGCATTTGATTTGCTGATGATTGCAATGTAGATTGTACATTCACGAATGGGATAGGACCACCTTACTCTTTAGAGAGAAGTTGGAGGTGATAGGATTCATGTTTCATATTTATAATGAGTATCATTTTTGACTTGTATTAGGTAGACGAAAATGGATAAGAGTTAGATGGACTTAAGGGGCAGGCATTTGCTAGGGTATGTGAAGAGGATCAAAGATTTTATTGAGTTTGCTCGTGTATCTACAGATGGGAGAAATATGATAAGATGTCCATGTAGGATGTGCAATAATAGGGATTATGTACACATAGATGAGGCCAAAGAGCACCTACTCCTACACGGGATGGACAAGAAGTATATGTGTTGGGAATTTCACGGGAACACCGTGATGTACGAGTGGTGTTTGAGGATTAAGAAGAAGACGACGATGATAACGGTGGTGATAATATTGGGGTTGGTTACAAAGGCTTGCCACAAATGCTGGCAGACTTGCAGGGGGCCACAACTGGGACGAGTAGTCACAGGAGTGACATAGGATAGTCGGAAGCGTTTGAGTCCTTGTTGAGGAAAGCAAGGAAGCCATTATATCCGGGTTGTGATAAGTTTTCGAAATTGGACTTTCTCGTGAAACTCCTTCATATTAAGATCATCAACCGATAGAGTAACAAATCATTTAATATGGTCATTGAATTGATTAAAGCAGCGCTTTCTACGAGGGAGACCCTTCAGAAATCATATTACGAGGCGAAAAGAATATTAAGAGATTTGGGCCTCAGGTATATTCCCATATATGCTTGCAAAAACGATTGCATGTTATTTTGGAAGGAGACTGAACAATGTATGGAGTGTACAGTGTGCCACGAACCCAGGTACAAGCTGATTGAAGAAAAGAGCAAGACAATTTTGCAAAAGGTGCTGAGATATTTTTCCTTAAAACCTAGGCTACAAAGGTTGTACATGTCTCAGAAGACGGTAGAAGATATGCGGTGGCATAAGGATAAGCGTGTTGCTGAGAAAAATGTATGTAGGCATCCGATAGATTCTCAAACTTGGGCTAAGTTTGATACAAATCACGAATGGTTTGCAAATGAAGCGCGTAACGTACTACTTGGGCTGGCTAGCGACGGTTTCAATCCATTCGATGACATGAGTAATGTCTATAGCATATGGCCGGTGTTGCTTGTGCTATATAAGTTGCCACCATGGAAATGTATGAAAGAACCATTTATTTTCCTATCGCTACTTATTCCCATTTATCTTCATGTCGTTGCTTATTCTAGGGCCGAAGTCTCTTGGTAATGAAATTGATGTGTACTTGCGTCATTTAGTGGATAAGTTAAAGGAATTGTGGGAGGTGGGAGTGGAGGCATACGACGTCTCTAAGAATGAGACATTTCAATTGCATGCAGCGTTCCTGTGGACCATAAATGACATTCCAGCATATGGGAACTTGTTTGGGTGGAGCACTAAGGGGTATATGGCATGTCCAATTTGCAATAAGGATGCATGTTCCCTACATTTGTCTAATTGAAAGAAGTTATGCTACATGCGCCATCGTCGTTTTCTACCACTATCACATGGCTGGTGAAATCAACAGAAGCATCTGTTTGATGGAAAAATTGAGCGCAGATTGTCACCTCCATTGTTGTCTGGCAAAGACGTATTGGCGCAATTGGCACTCATCCAACCAGTGAGGTTTGGGAAGATACCGGGTACTAAGAAGGAGAAGCGTACTAATGTGGAGTTAAATTGGACAAAGAAAAGCATATTTTTTTATTTTTCGTACTATGAGACCCTTCAGTTGAGGCACAATTTGGATGTTATGCACATCGAGAATAACATCTGTGATAATGTGCTGGGAACTTTAATGAACATTGAAAGGAAGATGAAGGATACTATTAAAGCCTGGTTGGACTTACAAGAGCTGGGAATACGGAAAGAGCTGCACTTAATACGTAGCGGTGATAAATATATTGTGCCTCCTGCATAGTATATACGTTATCATCCGCAGAGCAAATAAGGATTTGCGAGTAATTTAAATAGGTGAAGTTCCCAGATGGATATGCATCGAATATATCTTGATGTGTAAATGTTATAAATAGGAAAATATCTAGATTGAAGAGCCATGACTGCCATGTCCTTTTACAATGGCTTCTTCCGGTTGCACTACGTGGATATCTCACCGATGACATATCAACTACATTGATTGAGTTGGGCTGCTTCTTTAGAGAATTATGTGCAAAGATGTTGAATTTGGAAGTACTGGAAAAGATCGAAAGGGATGTTGTCGTGATTCGCTGCAAGTTGGAAAAGATTTTCCTTCCGGCTTTCTTTGATGTAATGGTCCACTTAGCTCTACATTTGCCTCATGAGGCAAAAATCGGCGGACCTGTCCAATACCGTTGGATGTATCCAATAGAAAGGTATATTTAATTTTATGAATTGTTTTATCTATTAATCATAACTATTTTAATGTATAACTGATTAATTATTAAAACAGATATTTGCACGCATTGAAGCAATATATGCGTAACAAAGCACGATCGGAAGGGTCAATTGTTGAGACTTATGTTGATGCTGAATGTCTCATCTTATGCTCTATGCATCTTGAAGATATTGAGACAAGGTTTAATCGTTAAGATCAAAATTCAAATAGATGTCCAGGGCAACAACGAACTAGCCTTGCAGTATTTAATCAGAATGTGCAGCTAATAGGTGCCCGTATATATGAATGGTGTCATCATCATGACTTAGAAAAAGCCCACTATACCGTGCTCAACAACTGTGATGAGACATTGTCATATTTTAAGTAAGTTTATCAAAATCATTGCAATTCTACGTTAGTACACAAATGTAAGTTACATATACATGTCTCATCTTATGCAGTGAGCATACGATCAAGCTTCAGAGAGAACATGTATCAAGTTCTGATCTAGAGCAAAGACAACAAAATTTGTTTCCAAAGTGGTTCAGAGAACGTGTAAGAATAGGTTTCAATTAATTGTAATTGTATTAGTTAATGCATCTGTATTGAATTAATTTTGTACTTGTATTGAATTAATAGATGAAGCTATTACGCCACCAACAATCTCCTGAGGCGTATTATCAATTATATTCCTTAGCATGTGGTCCTGATCAAAGGATATCCTGCTACACCGGTTTAATTGTTGATGGTGTTCGATTTCACACGAGGGAACGTGAGGTAATTCAACGAACACAGAATAACAGGGTCCTTGTTCAAGGAGATGGTGACGCAGGACAAATTGTAGAGCACTATTGTAATATCCCGACCCGGGATACCGGGTCATATGGCACGTATTTCGAGATTAAAGAAAATTTGTGTAAAAATATTTACACCAAAGGAAATAATTAATTAAATAAATAAATAATTATTTATTTATATGAAATTATTAACTCTAATTATGATTAAATAAATTTGAACACACAAACACACACTTTATGGTGTATTGTGTGTGTATGATATAAAGTGTATAAAAGTGAGTATATGTATAATTATAAATACATGTACCCAAGATAAAATATATTTAGTATATAAATATCTATATGTGAGTGTATATGAGCTAAATATGTGTATGTATATATATATATATACACATGTACATGTATAAGTATGTATATATAAATAGTTAAAATATTATTAATGTTATAAAGTTATATTAATACAAAATATCTAGTGAACAGTGTGTGAATGGTGTGTGTGTGTGACGGCTAGTGTGTGTGTGTGTGTTGTCAAGTATATATGTGTATATATATATATATACATTATATGTATAAATATCATCAAAAATTTAATGTAAAGCAAAACTTGGGAAGAACAAAATTGATGAGAAGAGAGGGCTATGTAGGGCTACGAAATCAGAAAGAGAGAGAGAGAGAAAATGAGGAGAGTGAGAGGTCGGTTTTCTTCCTTTATAAGACAAACCAAAAGCATGCAAATCATGCTTGTATCTCGTGAAAGAAATCCAAAGAGGGAGAAACTGAGAAGCTAAGGAAGGATTTAAAGCAAGAAAAAGGAAGGAAACCGAGGGAAAGAAGGTGAGAAATGTTTAAAGTTATCATTTTTTCTCTCTAGAATATTGCATTAACAGGAACTGTTTTAGAGTTATTCTTTTATGTATGATGTTTTATATTTGTCTAAGACATGAATAAGCGTGAAAAATCACAAGGAAAACACTGAAAAATGACAAACCCAAGAACGACTGCCATGGATGACCTTCAAGAAAACAGGTTTGAAATGGGTGAAACTAAACGGGTTCTGACCTACCAAGACCTCAAGCCGAGGTCAAGAGGGTTTCAAAAATACCACTACAGGATTCCAGAACCTGAGAGCAACCTCCAAATGTTGAGTTGCAGGTTACGGGTTTACAACCCAAACCTTTAAACTCGTGGTTAAATCCATTTTTATGAACGGAAACAAAATCCCCATGAAGAGGGAATTAAAACAAGCCAAACCTCAGGAAAAACCATCAAGACACCAGCATATACGAAGGAGTTGCAGGTTGGGTTATCAACCCTCTGCCCGAACCCATGAGATCGATTTGAAGCCAAAAATGAATGCCAAAGTAATTGCTTATGTTCTAGGAACAATTTATGATGAAAACAGTGAAGATTTGGTGAATAAAAAGTCACGAAATAGAAAGAAATGAAGAACTGTGATTAGGGTTTCAGTCGTGGTCGAAGTGGAAAGACGACGAGTCAACTCGTCACTCAGTTTAAAACGGGTGGGTTAACTCGAACGCGTGGCAGCCTCTGGGCTTGCCACCGAATAAATGAAACGACAGCGTTTCAATAAGGTTTTAAAATCTTTTAAACGATAGGGCTGACGTCATCATGACGTCAGCAACACGCACAAAACCGGATAAGCCGGTTGGTTTACAACTGAACCAGACCGGTTCACTTATACTTGGACCGAACCAATTGGTTTTCTGATTTATTTAAAATTAAATAAACCAAGACTTTTGGTTATTACGGATTGACCCCTGAGCTTCAAAAAAATTATACTGAGGCCCAACTGAAGGATGTGTTATGCAATTAAGCCCCTGAAAAATAATTAAATAATTAATTTAATTATTTAATAAAGAAGTAAAATGTCTATTTTACCCTTGGGTCATAAATAGAGCAAATGAAGTCCAAATGAAACATATGAATAGTGTATCCTTACTATTTTGGATATTCTGAGACTAATGGTAGGGTCCATTTTACGAGACGGGGCTCGAAAAATAAAGACATGTAAAGGGGTAAATGACCAAAATATCCTTGCCCAAAAATTAACAAGTTATTAGTGTAGTCTTACTATCTCGGACCTTCTGAGTCTAATGGTGAGGTCCACAACTCGAGATGAGGTCCCGACCATAAAGACACGTAAGGGGATAAAATGACCAAATTACCCCTAGTACCCCGAAAGCTAAAATGAAACCAAAGAAGGTCTAAATTAACTTTCTTTGACATCCCGAACTCAAAAATAGAGTCTAAATTATGAAACGATGTACCAAAAAATATGACACGTAAAACGTTAAATGACCATTTTTGCCCTTTTACATATAACAGTCCGAATTAAATTTTAGGAAAGCCTAAACCGACTTTCTTGGATACTCCGGACTCAATGGTAGAGTCTATTCGACCAAAAGAAATGTCTAAAATAAAAGGACATAAAATTTGATGAATAGAATCTGTCAGATGACTATAAATTAAAGTAATGCCAAAGTATTAATACTAAGGCGTATACGAGAAAATGAAATACGAAAAGACACGACACGTAAACATGTCAAATAAATAACTTTAAATTAAAGTTTATGGAGCTACCAAAAGAGTATAAATTGAAATAAATTCAATTCCTAACACATTAATTGTGTCATAGGTTAAGAGTACGGGTTAAGTTAAGTACATACGAAATTATGAAATCGTTTTAGGATCTAATACGATTTAAGCATAAGTTAAGGAATATCGAGATGATATTACAATGAATGTGAAGTTGATGAGATGTTTATGAATTGTTCTTAGGAACTACAAGGAAAGTGGGAAAGCGCATTATTAGCACTAACCTTAAAGAACCAAGGTGAGTAACCCTGTATTTGAAGTGGAGATTTAACTCCATGGATTTGAAAAGGTTTTAAGTTCAAGGATATGAAGTATTTGAAGTTTCAAATTCAGTATTTACATGATTCAGTTTTCAATGGTTCTATTTTATAACTCTATTGTGACATGCTCAGTGATTGGATTTTCCCATAACATTTTTTCCTTCAAATATATTTCTGCATGTCTAGTTAAAATGAAATTATTGTTAAATATCCTGAATTTGCTTATTTCAAGTATACGAATGTTTATCACGAAGTTATGAATGTTATGTTTTAAAGTACTCACGAAAAATATCTATTTGACATACTCATATGTTAAATGTATTTGAAATGCAAGATAAATAATAAGCACATAGGTAGTGTTGTGGGTTGTATGAAACTCAATAGACCTATCATGTGCATCATCACATAGGTAGTGAGAAGGGTTGTACGGAGCCCAACGGACCTATCATGTGAAATGCCCGGTAGCAGGATCTAATCCCCCAGGCAAATGAGATATCTCCATTTATAAGTAAGATGGGAGTCCGGTTCGAAACGGATTCCACTAATGAAAGTGATAAGATGACAAATGATTTGAGAATGGAAGCAGGTTTTACCCTCATTGTCAATACGCATATGTTTTGAGTTTTATATATTCTATTTAAGAAATACATGTTATGTTATATGTTTTGAAGTTCGCGAAGTATGAGTTAGCTTGTATACTTTAAATGTTTCAAAGCTACATGTTTTAAGGAATGCATATATTCTGTATTCAAAGTATACGAACAATTGGCAGTGATTATTTTACAAACTCTTATGTACAAAAAACCATTGCTAATTGAAAACCCCATGACGAATACTAAAATTTCTCACAAGCTTAGATTAGCTTACCCGGACTTTGTTCGGACCCCCCTTTCAGGTGATTCACAACAGACAGGGTCTTGAGGACGATGGCGATGAGTCTAGCTGTTTTTGGGAAGATATGTTTAAGTAGTTTCTTTTGAGGAACCTATGAATTCTAGTAGTACATTTTGTATTCGTAGACAATGTAAGAATATATATTAAGCCCTCTGGGCAACCGAACATGTATTGTATTAATGTATTAAGTTTTGAGTTTTAGTTATACTCTGAATGTGTAACCATGTATGCTATGTATGGAGCGGTAGTATCGGACGGGTGTGCATAATTTAAAAATGAGAAAAGAAAAGAAAAAGTTTTCACGCTTCCGCAAAACGTATGTTGCACATCTATTCGATACCGCTGTCTATGTGAGCCTTCACCCAAGGGTCCTCGGGCCTGAGGGTGGCGGTCGCGATGCGAGATCCGCACAGGGTGGGTTTCGGGTCGTGACAACTATGGTGTTTTACAAGACATCATATAGCTACATTATTGTTACGGTCATTCTGTGTATATGTTTAAATGTGATTAGTGGGATGTAAGTAATAAGAAGACTAGAATGCAGACCGATAAGCACTTCATTAGTGTTAATATGTCACGTACGGCATTTAAAGATGATCCGTATGTTTTGGCATCTTAAGCAAAACAAGTTTTCTATTTGAAGGACACAAAAATCAGAGGTGATTGGCATGTTGTCCAAAAAACTAAATCTAGAAATGTTTATGATGTACTAGAAGTTGGCGAGGGAGATAAAGATTTGGAGAGGATTAAGGAGGCACTACAAGAAGAGTCTCAATCTGCCCATAATGGTGTTGTCGGCTATGATCAAGAAGATGTTACTTCATATCGGTTAAATAGAACTGATGTAAAACCAGATCATGTCGTAGTTTCCAACCTCACCAATACCACACAATTAGATCCTCATGAGGCAACTTTCATTAATGATGATGATGATGAGAAAAGTGATTTTGATGATGATACATTGTTAGAGTATTGTACTGAGAATAAAGAAATTTTAAGAACAGATGATGATACAAACTCAGATGAATAATTGTAATAGGTGTTACATGTAATATCCCGACCCGGGATACTGGGTCACATGACACGTATTACGAGAAAAAGAAATTATATATATATAATTAATTAATTATTAAATTAATTAATTAATTATAGGAAAATGTATAATTATATGTATTAGTTATATATATATGTATATATATATATATTAAATGAAAGAAATGTGAATAAGTTAAAAAGTAAAAAGGTGACCAAGTGTGAAGGTGTGTGTGTGTCGGCTGGTGTGTGTGTGTGTGTGTTCTCATGTGTGAGTGTGTGTCTTGTATATATATGTGTATATGTATATATATGTATATAATATATGTAAAATATCTTATGTAAAATTAAATGCAAAGAAGAAAAGAGAAAAGTAAAAATTTATGAGATGGGAGAGCTGTGTAGGGCTAGAATTCAGAATGTAGAGAGAGAGAGAGATAGCTGTAGAGAGAGAGAGAACATGAAGAGAGAGAGAGGTCGGCTACCTTGCTTTAAAAGCCAAACATGCAATGCATGTTGATCTCTTGCAAAAGAAACCAAAAGAAGAAGAACTGAGGAGATAGAAGAAGAGTTTGGAGCAAGAAAGAAAGAGAAAACAGTGGTGAAAGGTGAGAAAAACTCAAGCTTCCACTTTTTCTCTCTCTAGAATTTCTCTATATATAAACTGAATTAAAGCTTCCATTTTCTATATATGATATGTAGGACATATTTAGACTCGATTATCTATGGATTTTGAGCTTCAAAACACCCAAAAACACCTAACCCAAGAACGACAGCCATTGAAGACCTTGCCCATGGCAGGTCTGAACCAAGTTTCTTTAAGCTTGATTTAGCTTATCAAGGCTTCAAGAAGAAGTTATGAGGGTTATAAAAACTCATAGCTGCGACCAAAAAATCACAAACAATGGCCTTCAAATAATGAGTTGCAGGTTACGGGTGTAAGACCCAATTCTTTTAACTTTGTGTTAACTTGATATTTAAGAACGAGATATGGATCCCCATGAAGAGGGGATCATAACAAGCCAAAGATTATGAAAAACCATCAAGAAATGAACCTATACGACCGAAATAACAGTTGGGGTTATCATGTCAAAAATCGAACACACGAATGAGTTTTGAACTCTAAAATGAATGCCAAGTGGATTGGTTATACCTTAGATATGTTTTGGGACAAAAACAGTAAGGATCCATGGATCCAAACTGCACGAAATAGAGAAAAAAGGAAGGCTGCAACTAGGGTTTCAGGTCGGTCGAAGTGGGGAAGATGAAGACGAGTCAACTCGTTTTTAAAATGGGGCTGAGTTGACTCGGACAGGTGGCAGCCTCTGGGCTTGCCACCGATTTATTGGAACGACGCCGTTTGAGTGTCGGTTTAAATTAAAAGAGATCTAGGGCTGACGTCATGATGACGTCAGCCACATGTAAGCAGACCGGCTAAGCCGGTTGGGTAACAACTGAACTAGACCGGTTCACTTATATTTGGACCAAACCCTCTGGTTTTCTGTTTTAATTAAAATGAAATAAACCAATAGTTTTGGTTATTACGAACTGACCCCAGAGTTTCTAAGAAACTCTACTATGGCCCAACTGAGGGAAATATTATGCAATAAAGCCCCTGGAAAATAATTAAATAATTAAATAATTAATTTAATTATTTAATAAATGAGGTTAAATTACTATTTTTCCCTTGTGGCATAAATAGAGCAAACGAAGTCCAAATTAAACATATGAATAATGTAATTTTACTATTTTGGACATTCTGAGATCAATGGTAGGGTCTGTTTTACGAGACGGGGCCCAAAAAAATAAATACACGTAAGGGGTAAATGACCAAAATACCCCTGACCTAAACTTTATAAGTTATTAGTGTATTCTTACTATCTTGGACCTTCTGAGTTCAATGGTGAGGTCCACAACACGAAATGGAGTCCCGAAAAATAAAGACACGTAAAGGGGTAAAAAGACCAAAATACCCCTGGTACCCCTAAAGCCGAAATGAGATGAAAAAAAAAGGTCTAAATTAACTTTCTTTGACATCCCGGACTCAAAAATGGAGTCCAAATTACGAAACGAAGTACAGAAAAGTATGACACGTAAAACGGTAAATGACCATTTTGCCCTTTTACATATAAAAGTCTGAATTAAATATTGGAAAGCCTAAATTGACTTTCTTCGACACTCCGGACTCAATGGTAGAGTCTATTCGACTAAAAGAAATGTCTAAAATAAAAAGACATAAAATTTGATGAATAGAATCTGTTAGATGACTATGAACTAAAATGATGCCAAAGTACTAATACTAAGGCAAGTACGAGAAGCGAAATGCGAAAAGACACGACACGTAAACATGTCAAATAAATAACTTTAAATTAAAGTTAATGGAACTCCCAGAAGAGTATAAATTGAAATAAATTCAATTTCTAACACGTTAAATTATGTCATAGGTTACAAGTACGAGTTAAATTAAGTACCTATGAAATTGTGAAATCGTTTTAGGATCTAATACGATTTAAGCATAAGTTAAGGAATATCGTGATGATATTACAATGAATGTGAAGTTGATGAGGTGTTTATGAATTGTTCTTAGGAACTACAAGGAAAGTGGGAAAGCGTATTTTAGCACTAACCCTAAAGAATCAAGGTGAGTAACCCTGTGTTTGAATTGGAGATTTAACTCCATGGATTTGAAAAAAGTTTTGAGTTCAAAGATGTGAAGTATTTGAAGTTTCAAATTCAGTATTTACATGATGCAGCTTTTAAATAGTACTGTTTTATAACTCTATATGACATGCTCAGTGATTGGTATTTATCATAGTTTTCTTAAAACATATTTCAGCATGTCTAAAGTTTTAAATGCCAAATTATGTTAAATATCCTGAATTTGATAGTTACAAGTATTTGAAGTCCTATTATAGAAATATACATTTAATGTTTTTAATTATTCATGAAAGTATCTATTGAAAAAGTTATGTGATAAATGTTTTACAACATAAATGGTACTAAGTACCACCCTATGTGATGTTGAAATCCTTCGGGATTCAACAGTAAATGCCCGGTAGCAGGATCTAATCCCCCAGGCAAATGAGATCGACAGTATTGGCAGTAAAATGGGAGTCTGGTTCGAAACAGATTCCACCTAATTAAAGAGAAAAGATAACAAAGTGATTTTGGAAATGAAAGCAGGTTTTACCCTCATTTTCAAATACATATTGATGTGATTTAAAGTTATATACTTTATCTGATGAAGTACGAGTTTTGCTTGGATACCTTAAATGTTTCCAAGTTATTTGAAATGCATATGTTTGAGTTATATACTCTATTTATCGAAGTACGAGTTTTGCTTGAATATCTTAAATGTTTTCAAGCCATTTGAAATGCATATGTTTTGAGTTATATACTCTATTTATCGAAGTACGAGTTTTGCTTGAATATCTTAAATGTTTTCAAGCCATTTGAAATGCATATGTTTTGAGTTAT